>CANSNZ010000272.1:0-566331 GCA_947646795.1 Beta lomatogona
AATATTCAATGAGGTGAGCTCATTGAATATTCCGCCATATTTCTTGAAAATTCTGGAAGTTTTTGATCAAGAAATGTGCTCATCATATCACACTATAAAAAAAAGAAATAATTTCACAATTAAGTAATCTTGTTACTATCTAAATCATATTATACAAGCTAATTTTATAAAACATACCAAAACGTCGATAATTTCTCAATATCGCCCATGGTTTCTTCATCATAACTCCTATTGTCAATAAATTGAACTTTTTCCATCTTCAAATTAATCACATAAAGGAAATAGTGATTACACCAAAGAACAGGGACAAATATCTCGTGAAAATCATCAAAATAGGATTGCGATATGAGTAATATTAGTAATAGTGACACTTCATATGTCATAGTGACCATTGGAAAATGAATAGTAGTACAACATCTATATGATCTAAAAACTAAGTATGTCATAATTAATGATTTCCAGATAACCAAGTGTATTCTTGAAATTCAAAAAATTAATTGTCATAATAATTTAACCCAATTCCCACACGACTTCAAAGGGTAATTAAAAGAATAAACTAAAAATAAACTAATTTCTTACCAGTTCAACATTTGACAACTCAAACTTATTCCAAGGAATGTCCATCCATCTTTCCCAACTTTTAATCAAGTGGTCCATTTCTTGCGTATTATCGTCTTTATTAGCAACTTGCAACAATGGAACCTTCCAAACCAAAAAACCAAAACATGGTAAACATCTCATAACCAAAACAATAATATAAAAAAAGAAATTGAAAAGGAAAATGAAAACTCACACTTGAAGAAACACTAAGAAAGAACTTTGAGCTCCATCGTTACTACTTCCCCGATTTTCATTGAGTAGTAAAGCCCAACAATCAATGATGCTACAAAATAAGTCTTCAGAAGGCTCTCCTAGTGTGTAGAATTCATTCCTCGGAATCATGTATGTATCATCATAATAAACCAACACCTCACTGCCAACAACACATAATATGTTAAAGGTAGCCAATAAGTCACTATATATATGTTTAAAAAGTTACTATATGTTAAAAAAGGATCACTATATGTCAGAAAATTGTAATTAAGGTGTAACTAAGTGTAAATAAAAGGGTAAAAATGTTTACATAGAGTTACCTATATTTATAAAATGATAACTTAATTAGCAAGGATAATAACTACTTACTTTGTGACCATACAAATGTCGTTGATCATGCAATAATCAACAAGCTCCAAAACAAAAGAAGACATAATCTTCATGTCCTTCATATTACCCCCTCATGAAATTAGAAACATATGTAACTGGAGCATCATATTTCCTTGCATCCAAGACAACCGAACACTTTGATTTCCCATTTATTAACACATGACCACAACCAGTATAAGGGACAAATGACTCAACACCTTCATCTCCTTCAAGCTCCAAATTCAACTGACTCACAACACTCCCAACTATCTTATTAACATTATCATTATCTACGTTCAAATCAACCTCATGCTCAACATGAGCTACATGGTTAGCACCCTTGAAACCTCAAATGTGGCAATATTGTCCAAACCACCGGGTAATTTTGTCACCCAAATTACAAGTCCGACAATCTCATCAATAACGTCCCGCACACGGGGATCCATGAAGAAAAGCCGAGACTCACTCAAGGGAGGAGATGAAGAGCGGCTAGCATCATCAGACAAAGGGACATTAAGTATCTCCTTAATCTTCTCCATATAGAAGTTCGATACTACTCCCATATCTCTTCGCATGAACATGAAAAGCTCATACACTTTCTGCTAGGAAACAAAAAATATGAATAGCAATCATATACAAAGAAAAAATCACATTAATTAGTAACCATAAACAACTCAAAATTATAATGTAAATTTGAAAAAATCATACTAACCATAAACAACTCATGGTATATCTCTTTTATTAGGTCATCATGTATTATAAAAGGTGCAAAATATTATAGTTTAGATCTAAGTGACCTTCTCGTTATATGTAGTGACATTTTGTTAAATCATAGTGACCCTATTAACATATTTGTATTTTAAAAGATGAAAATTATATCATAATGACCTTCCATTAAATCATAGTGACCTCAAAGAAAGTAGTCACAAACAATGTAACAATTACTACCTTCCCTACTATTTCCATCTAAAGTACACTATGACAAACTATGACACATTTATGACTCATGTAATCTAGTACTATTAGGTCACTATATGCTTCAAGAGATGAAAGAAATCATAGTTACCCTTTATTATATCATAGTGATCCTACAAACCCATTTTAAATAATTAGCGCCAAACAAAATAACAATAACTATATATTTCTATAAAAAAACACTATGAGAACTTAACTTCAACTAATCAAATTCATAATAAGATAATTATTATTATATTTGGTCAATATGTATCTTAAAAGATAAAACAAATCATAGTGACCCTATTTTATTTCATAGTGACCCCATTAACCCAACAATAAAATAATACACAATATTCACATAGTTACTCTTTTTAACATATAGTAATCATTTCAAAGATATAGTATTAGTGAATACTTCTACAACTTAATTTAAAATATTAGAAATAAAATAAGATACTTACATCTACCGCAAGAGCTCGAATCTCTTCATCCGATAGGAGTCGGGAGGAAGTTCAAATCGAATCTCATTCCTATTTCCGCTACCGACCCGAAATGAATCATGATGTGGAATATTTACATCTTCATTTGGAACTTCATGCGGTGGTTCATTTGGAGCTTCGTCATCATCCACAACAACTTGATTAGAAGAACACACAACCTCGCCCATCTTGAAACTCCAACTTCTCACTAATGGGGTATGTAGTATTATCAAGCACACCACACCCAAACCTTTTGGACTGTTTTTCATTTTTTATTCTATCTAGAATGTTCTTATTAGTCCAATGTTGAACAAGGGGTAATGTAGAATGCAGCACTACATTCCTAAACTTTAAACGATGAAAGTAAATGATTTCCAACATCACAGCACAACCACAAAACCACTCAAGATTTCCAGATTTATAGGCCCCCACAGCTTCACAAAATCTATCCAAAACATACTTAGACCAATTGTATGTTCGGATGTGATCTGCATGAACAAGACTTTTGACTATCCTCAAGTCTACAGTCCTATTTGCAGTAGGAGCTAGAAATGTGGAAAAAGCATGAACAACAAAAAGTTGTTTGAACTCCTCACCACCATTTATCAGTTCAGGGATCTTAGTTTCAACCAAACTTAAAGGGATCGCTTCATTTTCACCAAGTCCAAACTTATTCCTCCAAGAAAGTTTGAGGGGATAATCAGGGTTCACATCATTAGCACAGCGAGAAATTTCCTCAACATCTTTCAAGGGGTTCAAGGGGAGACAGAATACATCATAAACATCAAAATCAGAAACTAAAAAATCCCTTTTATCATCTATTGTTAACATACAACTACCATGGTCAAATGCATCAATTAACCAACCCAACATAGTAGTAGCAGTTCTTGTCAATTTTATTTTCAACAAACCGCCAAACCCAATGTCTTTCACAGCTCTTATCTGCTCCGGTGAAAAACCAGACATCATTTCAACCAACCTAAGAGACCTACTACGAGTTTTAAGCAACTTTGCCTCCCTGTAAAAGAAAAACATAAAAAAGAGTAAATCAGGATAGAAAAAAAAGCAGGGAGTATACATACTGCCACATAGTAATGACATTATTTGTGTCATATAATGACCATAAAGCCAAACACAAAAAGCCCATTCACAACATAGTAATCCTTTTGTATAATATAGTGACCCTACAAAAATATGCAAAAAATATTATTTATGTCATAATGAGCATCAAGTAGTATATGTTGCAACTAGTTAGTTTGTAGGTTACACTAGCATTGTGGTACTGTTGTACAAAAACAGGAAGTGATAGACATGCTGAAACATAGTAACACTTTTCTATGGTATAGTGACCACATAAATAAAACCGAGTATAATATTGCATACTTCATAGTAATACTTTTCTTAAGAAGAAGAAACACCATTTTTATCA
Source organism: Beta lomatogona (assembly GCA_947646795.1). Taxonomy (NCBI): domain Eukaryota; kingdom Viridiplantae; phylum Streptophyta; class Magnoliopsida; order Caryophyllales; family Amaranthaceae; genus Beta; species Beta lomatogona. The sequence goes on from CANSNZ010000272.1 coordinate 4,048, forward strand.
TATAGTGACCATAAAACAAGACATCAAATAACCAATAAAATAGATATAGGCAACATATAGAAATCATGATAAAAAGGAATCAAATATATGAAAAACAGAAGAGACATACAATTTATCTTGACCATCAATAGACAATGGTTTAGCTGGATCATATAATGCATCATCCTTTACTTTTGGCTTCTTCAAAACAATCCCTCGATCTTGTAAACTTTTAGGCTTTTTTGTTGCAACCTTTGGGAGCTTCAAGCAGAAAACTAGGATTTGAAACCTTCTTCTCAACAACCTTCTTCATGACAACAAGAGCCTTACTAACTCCCTTTTTCTTAGACATTAAACCAATAGGTTGTTCCTCATCAGAATCATCATCCTTATTAGCCTTAGAACGTTTAGCACAAGGTCCGGGCTCTACATTTTTAAGAAAAAAATCAGTCCAATATTTAATATAGTAACTCTTAGCATACATATAGTCATACCATAAAACAATAAAGATAGCATAGTGACTAAAATGATAATATATTAACTCTTATCCATAAACTAAAACATTAAAAATACAAATAGTGACTGATATGAGAGTATAGTGACCTATATTTCATACACAAAAATAATTAAATTAAATAATGCCTACATAAGAGCATTAATACCTAATTAAAAAAGAATTCAAAGAATAGTTAAAATAAATGTAAATAAAAAGAAAAGGTGCATGATTCAGACTCCTCTTGTACATATTACATTTGAAATCACTTGAGATGGTAAACAATTTTATTCAAAATTGACAGTTATATAATACTGCCAATGCTTAGGTTTTCTCATTCACCCAAAGGGCAGCATGCAGCTCAAAGGATCCATATACTCATACTCAGAAAACTTAAATGGTTTTGTAATACGCCAGTCTCCAAGTGATACATCGCATCAAAATGTAATACATGGCATCTTCAAACATACCAATCATAATTATGAACAAGTAATGTTCAATCTGTAAATTCACAACGCTTAAACTTCCATTAATAGCAAAATTAAGCATCTACATCGCCGCACAAACGAGTGCTAGCATCTACCTCTTTATGAACTATTTATCATCCTCCTTCACACCTTTGCTTTTTATTTTCATTTATTTTAACTATTCGGTGGTTCAATTACAAATTTCACATTTCACAAAACAAGTGTAACTCAAGATTACGAAGTTATCTCGAAAATTAAAGCTCTAAAACCTAAAAAAACAAGCGCAATATCTAGATCAAAAACCTAAAAACGAAATATAACTCCTAATATGCAATATATACGTCAAAATATACCACACTTCAATTACAAATTTCACAAAACAAACGTAATCATAATTTCGAGTTATAATTGTGATAATCGCATCATATGAACAACTAATAGCAAAAAATCTAACTCAAACAACAAATTTCATCGAAAATTCGAGTTCTAAAACCTAAAAATCAAGCGCATCATCTAGTTCAATAGCATAAAAATGACAACAAAGCTTCTATTAAGAAAACGAAACAACAACTAATACATAATGCATACGGTAAAATCTCAACAAATTCAAGAAAGCTACCTGAATTAACAACGTTTCTCTTCTTCCCAATGACACTGCCGCCTCTTGTTCTCGCCATTGCAAAAGGAAAAACAGAGGAGAGAGAAAAAATAGTTGAAAATCAAGAAATCGACATGTGATATGGAGAGAGAAAGAAGAAAAACATTGAAGATTAAAAACCGGAATAGAAATCAGAGAGATCGAGAAGCTATGTAAGCCAAAAAAAAAAAAAAAGAGAAAGAGGAGAGAGGAAGAAGCGTTGTGATCGTTCAAATATGTCAGAAGAGGAGAGAGAAAAGAAAGAGTAAGAAGAAAGTGGGACTTGGGAGGGAGAGGAAGCTAAGCAATATTGGGACTCTCGCACGTGTGAAGTAAAAGCTCATAGGAAAGTTTTCCTTAACGGGCTTATGGTCCACAATAAGTTATTGTGGACCAGGTTCATTTAAGAGTTTTACGTACACAATGAGGAGAGAGAATGAGTTATGAGGTTCATTTTATTTTAGGCAATTCGCACGTGTGAGGATATTGGTCCACAATAACTTATTGTGGACCAGGTCCACACAAGTTAAACTCTTTTGTAAAGGTAAGAAATTACATTTACTTCTAAGATTTTTTTGGTTTTCCAGCTGAGTATAGTCATAAAATGAGGACTTTAAGTTTACTCACCATTTTGTTTATTTCCTTGTAATTAGGTAATTATGAAATAGGCAAAAATGCTAAATAAATTCACCGAAAAACCACCAAAATGTCTCAATAGTAAATGAAACTTGCACTTTGGGTCTTAACATACAACTTGTGTTCGGAATCGACTGCAAAATGACAAAGTTACTTTGGTAAATATGGTAAGTGACATATTTTTCATCTTTTATTTGCGTACAAACTTTTGATCAATAAAAATTACACTAACCTACTATTTACTCTTACATGTATACATAGAAAATCCTTGGGTAATTTAAAATAAAAAATGTGAATTGAAAATTATTCTAAACTATGAAATATAATTTATGTGATCATATTGATTACAGCATAACCATCTAAAAATCTTCCAATTTGAGTAAGGTGTGACAACTGACAAGTTAGTACTACTAGTAGTATCCTTGAATAATGAAGAAATTGAAGTACATGCAAGTTTATGTATGCATGTTCAAAAAAGTTGCGCAGGTAAGATTTGGACACAACACTTGATGAAAAGTTGGAAGGAAATACTGAAAATCTCAATTCAGTTGTAAACTTGTAACATGTGAAACACCTTGACCCACTTGCCCTTACCATATGTAATATCCGTATATAATATAGAGTTTGTCTTTGTAATCGCCTACTTTTAAATTAAAATTAGGCAAGGGTAAGCCCAATATTAAAAAGAGAATTAGCCCAATAGTGATTAGCTAGGTTAATTTCTTTCGGTTACTAGTTTAATCCATTTAGTGACTAGATCTACTTTTATATTAAAATTAGACCGTCTCTTTTAATAATTTTTGTATAATATATTGATATATACACACACTTTTTTTTTGATAATTTGTCAATTTCATTAATCTCAAATCTTCAAAGGTCATTTGACCTTTACCCAGTACAAAGCCAAAAGGGATTGTGCAAGTATAAGCATAGGCGAGATAGCTCCTCCTAAGACATTGCTGATATAAAAGCTTGAGCTCACAAATTAAAAGAATGATGGGGCAAAGCATTATATCCATGCGATGAACTCAGATTTCCTATGGAGCCCTTGTTTTGCAAACGCGTCAGCTACATGATTTGCACTTCGAACTTGATGAGTGATCATGAGAGAAGGGTAGCGCTTTGAGCATTCCTAATGAAATTCAAATGGAAGTTAAGATTCCGGGGACCTCCTTCCATTGAGTTACACCACTTGATCGCATTGAGAGAGTCGGACTCTATAATGAGATTCTCAAGGTTGGATACGATGCGGGCTGGCAAGAGTGATTTGCAAAGCTCGAAATATCGCGTTTACCTCAAGCATTATTGATTTCCATAGGAGGGATAGGGGTGGAGAAGATGCGGATGAAGTCGCCTCTATTATTCCTCAACACTCCACCAATAGCTGAACGTTTTAAAGAAGGATTAAACGACGCGTCAACATTCCATTTGAGGACCCCTGATTGAGGTGGAGACCAACTCGGAGTTTGTTGGGTATTGACAATACCCAATTTTGTCGATTCACACCATTGAAGACATTTGGGGTTGTGGGTGATATCACTAATGGAGTACGGAAAGGGATCACCCCAACCCTTGATCCACCAGCCAAGACGCGTAAGGACGAGGTCACAAACTTGTTCAAAGGAGCTTTGAGTGTTGTTGAAAATTCGCTCATTCCTTTCCTTCCATGAAGACCAAATAATTATGTAGAAAACCGCCCACCATACTTTTTTGAAGAAGAGCTTTGAGCGGGGGAATACCATGAGTTGAACAAATCCTTTAATGAGGAGGGACAGCCCACGAAAAATTCCAGATATTCGTCCACCAAGCCCAGATTTTCCATGTAAATTCGCAATGAATTAAGAGATGATTTACCGTTTTCGAGCACTTATTACAAAGAGGACAGATATCTTGAGAGAGAGGGATGATATTCAGCTTTGCAAGCTTTGCTCTTATGTTTAGTTTCCCCTGGCATGCGAGCCACACAAAGATTTCAATTCTTGGTGGAACAAGACCACGCCAAGGATTGATTACCATATCGAGAAGGTTTGAGGCATTCTCCTTAGCAAGTTCATAGGTGAGTCCGAGATTTGTCGGAGCGAAACTCCTTGCAAATATTGCTGAATGAGGTATGTATTTCATTGAATAATAATGATGAATTCATTTGGTCTCATTGTAAATCCGGAAATTTCACTGTCAAATCACTCACCATATATACACACACTTGACATATGTTCTTTTGTTGGTAATAGAAAAATTTTCACTCCCTTATTTTAGAAACAAGGAATTACACTAGTTCTTACTAATTATAAACACTGGTTCTGTTGCATGCACTTGTTTGTTCAAAACTTTTAAAAGTGTCTTAAGTTTGGATTGAACCGAAGCAACCGAATTGAACCGAGCGAAAATAAGCTGGGGAGAACATGCCTTGAATGTTGAGAGCCTGATGATAATCTGATGAGGTAAATAACTCATAAGCATAATTTGATGGTCAAGCCATAGTGAAAGAATCTCTTACTGATGCAAGTTTGACATTTTCAACAAGGTAAGATATCAAATTCTAAAGGAAACATACTAGTCAAAGATACTTAAAATTTTCTAATAATTTCCCAAGGCATCAACATACAATGCTACTTGCAAAAGTTATTCCAGTTATAAACTATAGGAGCTCTTAAGATTTTGATTTCAATTTGTGTAGACTTTAATATGCCTAGGAAAGTTTTTTCTTGAAAAAGTGACCAACTTGCCATTTTCTAATAATGAACTCTTTTATTTTTCAAGTTTCCATTTGACTTGAATTTATTCGATTAAATTCTAATCATGCGTCATATCAAAAACTTCACTTTGGTATGATTCAATTTGACTATCTTAACAAAATAAAATACGGGTATGTTGAGTGAAGTCCTCTTCACTTTAACTTAAAAATAAATAAATTAAGTAGTTTTAATTGATAAAACTACTTTTTATCGGTGAAAAATGGTTTCAGTCAATTTTCATCGGTACATATTACATTCATTAGGCTACATAAATTTAATCTTTTGAATCAGTAAATTATCAGTTTCAATCATTTAAAATAAGTTTTAATCTGTAACAATTATTATAGTTCAATGAAAATCAAGTGAAGAAAACATGAATTAATTATTAAAAGATTTGTATTGGAATAAAAAGATGCAAAAACATACTTCCTCCGTTCTTTTTCTATTGCAACAATTGGATTTTATATTATTCACCCACCATCCGGTCACTATCTATTGTGATTTTTACGTAAGGACAAATATAGTCACGTGAAATATTGTTGGATTCGTCTCGACATATACTTTCAAAATATCAATTTTTTATAATTTTTACTAAAATGTAATTCAAGATATTAATGACTAAAGTTGTATTGAAAAGAACGGAGGAAGTAACTTCTATTGGGCGCCCCGGCCTCTCTCAGAGATTCGATCTCAAATCACACAACACCGGGTTAAAGTTGAACCACTTGAGCTACCTCCACACGGCCACACCTCAAATAAACAGTAATACATTATAGATGTGCAAAGGTAAGATGCATAATATTGTATTACAGTACCAAACCCACTAGGATGTGGCAAAGTACCAAATTAAGATGTCCTACCTGAACACTGTATAATGTATAGTTTTTGTCAGCCAAATAGGTCTATTTTGGACTAAGGCACCACATGCAAATAGATAGCTAACTTTATAGTTTATCCAATATCCATCCAGCTCAATGTGAGATAAAATCTTAGGCTAATATATTCTCATTTGGCTATATTAGGCTTAATTTATACGACAATGGACATATACTATAGTCCATTCATTCCTCAATTAAACAATTAATTATGCTTAGCTCACTATTAAACAAAGGCAAAATTGACATCAACACCCTGAACTATAGCTCGTGTGCACCCAACACCACCAACTACGACTAGTAGCCTTCAAACACCACCAATGGGGTGGGGTGCATTCCGTACCATAAATGAGGCCGAAAGCCTAAATTGTTGCCGAATACGGTGGGTTTTTTATGGTACATGCACGCACCGCACCTGTAGTTGGTGGTGGCTGCAGACGCACCCCACCCCGTAGTTGGTGGTGTTTAGGCTACTAATCATAGTTGGTGGTGTTGGGTGCACCCGAGCTATAGTTTAGGGTGTTGAGGCCAATTTTGCCTTAAACAAAAAACCAAATACACATATACACGGTTTACTAGTATTTTACTCAGTTAAACTGATAAAATAAGTGAGTAATCTATTGTGTATATATCAAAGAATTTTTTTAACAATGGCAGAGCATCATACTTCCAACAACAATGGTGGGATGACACATATTATTCCATTGGAATAAAGGTTGTTATTGTTAATTAGGTTGTTATTGTTAATTATGTGATGTCAGATGATGCCTCCAGAAACATGTCACCTTTTGGATCTGACTATTTTCCACGACATAATGTACTACTACTACTACAACTTAGTAGTTAGTACCACTAATATTAATCAAACAACAGTAAACCAAGCAAACATATGATGAACTTTATCTTTAACTCCAATGGAAAGGAGATAGACTATACCTACACTTTACTTTTTTGTTCCCAAAACCCTTAGAATTCACTCATCTCATCATTAATATCGCCAAAAAATTGTCCCCTCTTGTCTATCTCTCAAATCTTCTTTTCTTTGAAAAACACTAAAATAAAAGTAACCAAGAAACATTACACTATTGTACTTCATGTCTTCTTTTTTCGTCTAATTGAACTTCTTATCATCTTGTGTCTCCTTCGGAAAAAATTGATCATGCACCACAACATTTCCCTCCTTTTCTTCTTGATCACTACTACCACCTCCATTGTTGTTATGCATCATCTCTAACAACTCCCTCTTCTCCTCCTCTTCTTGATCCTCAAAACTCGAATTCGGGCCTCTTCTTCCATTCTTATTACCCTCCGCCCTCCTCTTGAACTCCTCTAGCAACTCCTTCACCACCCTCCTTCTTTCTCTCCTATGCCTAATCAACACCTCGCTCACATCAGCCGGTGTCATCTCCGCCTTCTCCACCACCGCCTCGAACTCGGCCATTGTCTCGGAATCCACTTCTCCCTCTTCTAACCCCACGTAATTCTTTAGCAAAATCTTCAAAGCTTCAAAGGAACAATAACTCAAGTGTATGTGCATATCCATCCTCCCACACCTCAGCAATGCAGGATCAAGTTTTTCCACGTGGTTCGTCGTAAACACAAATATCCTCTCGCTCCCACAACACGACCACAGCCCGTCCGTGAAGTTCAGTAGGCCCGACAAAGTCACCGACTTGGGACCGGACAACCCGTCATCCTGGCCCGGGTGGTGGAATCCTCGGTGGGTATCCTTCTTCCGGTCCGAAAGGTCTACTGAACAGTCGATATCCTCGATGACAATAATCGACTTCGAGGTCGTCTTCATCAGAAGCTTCCTAAGCTCGGAGTTGGACCCGACCTCAGTCACCTCGAGGTCGTAAATATCATAGTTGAGGTAGTTAGCCATGGCAGCAATCATACTCGACTTCCCCGTCCCGGGCGGGCCGTACAGCAAGTACCCCCTCTTCCAGGCCCGACCCGTGGCCCGGTAGAAGGATTCCCCGGCGGCGAACTCCCTCAAGTCGGCCATGATATCGGCCTTCCTCTTCGGATCGATCGCAAGCGTGTCGAACGTGGAGGGGTGCTTAAAAGGCACAGCCTCCCACGGGTGACCGGGTCGGGCCGAGTCCAACGACCCGCCACGGGAATTGGTATACAAGTACCTATCCTGATTCAGCCTACGGATGTCCACGGCCCTGTCCATGATATGGTCCAAGTACGGGCCCAATACGAGATCCTTGCAAGACTTCTTGACCCGGATAGTGAACCCGCGTTTCTCGTCGGGTACGGGCCGCCACGAGAAGGACTGTGAGGGACGTTGAGTGACAATGTGCTCCCATTGGACAGTGACACCTTTAAAAGTGTCGAAAAGAGTATCATTGTGGGCCAGCCCGAAAGTGACGGCGGAGGAGTTAAGAGAGCGGGTGAGGCTTAAGCGTCCGGCGGAGGAGGCGGTGGTGGAGCTGAGGTAGAGTTGAGCGGCGTTGTAGAGTTCGTTGGTGTTGACGCCTTCAATCTCGGTTATGTCGAAATAACAGTAAGTGGAGAAGTAGTTGGATAAACGGTTGAAGAACTTGAGAAAAGTGTAACGGAATGAAGGTGGGAAAATGGTTGTTAGGAGACTTTGACAAAAAGCTACAACTCCCATTAATGAGGCTAATGAGGTCCAAAATTCTCTCATTTTTTTGTTTTTGTTTTTGGGAGGAAGAAGAAAGTGGAGAGTTTTGGGAGTGTTTGTGGATTTGTGGGTGTTTGGGGAACTTATATATAGAGGGAAATTTTTGGGTTTTTTTTTGGGTGGATAAAGATTTGGGTTTTTGGGAAATAAAAAGGAGAAGAGAAATAATGATTAGAAAAATGAATGGAGAAAGAGGATAGCTGGGGTGGCTAATGGCTATGTTGATGTTGGTGGCACGGTGTGTAGTGTAGTGTAGTTTGTAGGGAGTGAGTAGAAGGGAGAAGAAGATGAAAACAACAAAATAAGAGGGGATTTTGCATTGGTTTTATATGTAGTCAAATGAGAAGGACATGGGATATCATCACAAGGGACAAAAAGAGAAGCATCTTCTAGGCTGTATTTTTGTGTAGGATATATAGTAGATTAGTAGGTGATTATTTGTTTTTTTTTTTAATCTTTTTTCCAACTTTTTTTGTCTTCTTTTTTTGTTATAATTAGAAGGGTTTGATTGGTCGTAATATTGTCTTTGGTATTGTATGTTCATTATATAAACTATAAAGTAATAGGTTGATTGCAACACTAATCAATGTGATCCATTTACTCAAATCAATGGACCAATAATATAACACTAACTCAGGTTAGATGGCGATGCTGGTTAATTGTGGTAGTCCACTTAACTTATTAGACATGGTAAAGAGAGTGTAAAATTAATATTATTCATGTCCAATTCATCATTTTGCCGTGTTTAATTATTTCTCCACCATATAATTATGATTCTTAACGTCATCTTCTATGAAGTTAATCAACACCTTATTTTGTCTAGACGTTGTCCTAGACTTAACAAATTTTCCTCTTCTTTATCCATTCACTGGGAACATAAAGTTTTCATCAAACTAAAAGATATTGCTTCTTAAATCTTCGAAATAATCAATAAGTAGAAATAAATTTGGGATTAAGGATCAAAAGAAGGAAACATATCTTTATGATTCTCTTCCTCTTGGACATATCTAGTTTCTTTAATTGAACATGTAAGGTCATCTACATTGAACGACCACCTCCTAACTATAGTGTCATACTTCTTATTTATGACTTTTAAAAACAAAATGTTAACTATATAAAATATTTGTTAACTATGTAAACTTAGTTTATTTTGTAAAGGTACGAAATTACATTTATTTACAAGATTTTTTTGGTTTTCCGGCCGATGTATAGTCATAAAATGAGGACTACTCACCATTTTGTTTATTTCCTTTTAATTAGGTAATTATGAAACCGGCAAAAATGCCAAACAAATTCACCGAAAACCACCAAAAGGTCTCAATAGTAAATGAAACTTGCACTTTGGGTCTTAACATACAACTTTTATTCGGATTCGACTGTAAATGAAAAAATTACTTTGGTAAATATGGTAAGTGACATATTTTTCATCTTTTATTTGCGTTCAAACTTTTGACCAATAAAAATTACACTAACCTACTGTTTACTCTTACATGTATACGTAGAAAATCCTTAGGTGATTTAAAATAAAAAATGTGAATTGAATATTATTCTAAACTACGAAATTTAATTTATGTGATCATATTGATTATAACCATCTAAAAATCATCCAATTTGTGTAACATGTGTAGAGTTTTGTAGCTACATGGAAACAACATACTTATCTCATTGCTCCTTTCCTTTGGAGTATAGTCAGTTATTTTTCCCCAGCCGGCAATCCCCACTAAAAAAATATGTTGGTGATAACTTTCCACTTGGGTGGCTCACTGAGCTGGAAAGCAATGACAAGTTAGTACTAGTAGTATCACTCAGGGATGTCAATGGGTCGGGTCCTGGGTCGGGTCCACCGGACACTGCACCCGTTTATTTTTTACAGACCCAGACCCGCTGGGTCTAGCGGGTCCATGGGTCCTAACTGGGTCCTTCTTAGTTTTTAGTTTTCATCACATTTTTGAATCTATGTAATTAAAAAATTTCGCACTAATATATATAGATTATGCATCCATGGGTAAAGCATTATCTAAACAAAATTTTAAAAATTAACTCATAAAATGTTACAACTTACAAAGTTACAAGTCTTAGATGGAGTTACAACACTAACGAGTTCACAAAATCACAACTCATAAAACCTTAGAGTTTAGGTACAATTTTTTTTTTTAATATGTAAATGGTTCTGCGGGTCGGTCTGGGTATGGCATATGTGGACCCTGACCCAGACTCGACCAATGCTCTTCGGGACCCAGACCCGACCTAGACCTGTTGGGTATAAAATTTCTGGACCAGACCCTTATAAATGGGTCGGGTTCTAGCGGGTCTGGGGCGGGTCCAGGACCCATTGCCATCTACTATCCTTGAATAATGAAGAAATTGAAGTACATGCAAGTTTATGCATGCATTGTCAAAAAAGTTGCGCAGGTAAGATTTGGACACAACACTTGATGAAAAGTTGAAGGAAATACTGAAGATCTCAGTTCAGCTGTAAACTTGTAAGTTGTAAGTAACATGTGAAACACCTTGACCCACTTGCCCGTACCATATGTAAAATCCGTATATAATATATACACACACTTGACATATGTTCTTTTGTTGGTAATAGAAAAATTTTCACTCCCTTATTTTAGAAACAAGGAATTACACTGGTTCTTACTAATTATAAACAGTGGTCATGAAGGAATTATATTCCCGTTACACTTGTTTGTTCAAAACTTTTTGAAGAGTATCAAGCAATATCATAATGGCAAAATTGGCCTCAACACCCTGAACTATAGCTCGGGTGCACCCAACACCACCAACTATGACTAGTAGCATAAACACCACCAACTACGGGGTGGGTTGCAGTCTGTACCACCAACTAAGAGGTGGGGTGCAGTCTGTACCATAAAAACCCACCATCTTTGGCAACATTTTTGGCTTCCGACCTCATTTATGGTACGGAATGCACCCCACCCCATAGTTGGTAGTGTTTAGGCTACTAGTCGTAATTGGTGGTGTTGGGTGCACCCCACCCGAGCTATAGTTCAGGGTGTTGAGGCCAATTTTGCCTATCATAATTAGTATTAAATAAAAATGAGAATATGCATATTCTTCATTTGGAACCTTATACTCACCCCTAAGAATACTGATTTATTAGCCTATGCCCTAGATATATGATGTCATCAAAATGCCATAATACATTATTTTATACATTTCATTATCATAAAAATTGATGCTCATATCGGTGCATTAGGGATTTAGGATGCACTTGGCACTTGGTACATTAAGGCAACAGGTGACAGCCATGTACGTGTACCTCCGCCCCCTACAGTGAAAGGGGCGGGGCAAATATTGGAAAAAATAATGGGGGCCCTATACAATTTCCTTAATTAGGCCCTTTATTTATAGTTCAAAAAAGATAAAAGTATAAGATTCGTATTTAGACTATTTACAGCTAGCTAATGGCAACTATCTTCAATAGTTTAAACAACAAAACTTTGATGAATTTCATGTTCTCATTGTTCCTTCCCTTACACTTTTACTACTGATCTAAATGTTTTTCTTTTGTCTTTTCTTCAAAAAAAAAAAAAAAAAATATTTTTGCACTAAAAAAAAATATATTTCGGGCCCTATTCAATTGCCGTGATTGCATGGGCCAAGAACCACCATTGTTAACAGTGATATAAGCGTACTGCGTACATATCTTACGGTGCACCATCAAATGGTTGGATAGAAAGCTGAAAAGCACAAAAATTAGTCATTTAATACCGCTAAACATGGGTAACTTTGTCATCATTTCTTAAATTGAAATACAGGAAACATGCTATATACTTATCCATACAAATTAAATATGATTAGCAAAATCTTATATATTTATGTTTATCCATTGATATACAGTGGAAAAATATAGTTTTGTACTCCCTCCCCATTTTGTTCACCCAATTTTTCTCTTTGAGATATCGTTAAAAGATAGCTTCATACTAAATGACTATGAGAGGCTTCTATTTTCCTCTCACATTTACTACATTAGATCGGCAAATCCTATTAATTTTGTTACTTATCAACTCCTCCATCCATCAAAAAAATTTAAAAGTAACTTGGCCTCGGTGGAGCAAAAAAAAAAGAGAGTAGTATAGATGGCACTAGGTAGTGTTGGAGGTTTAGAACGGCCTAGGCATGGCAAGTTGGCTTATACGCGTAGGCTATGATAGGTCAAGTTACCATTTATGTTGAAATACAAATACATGCCTCGTGCTGTGTTTTCCGATAAAAAAACAGCTTGTCACAAAAATTACTATGTCACATGCGCATACCTTTTCCATGCTCATGTTTGGACCTACGTGCCATTTCAAATTTGGACCTATGTGCCATTTCAAATTTGGACCAATTTTCTTCAAAATCTCTTTCCGTCTTTTTTACTTGCTATATTATGAAAAAACAACTTTTTTTTTAGACAATTAAAAAACCAATTTGTTATATCACATAATTATGGAAAACAACAATGTAAAAAGCTCTTAAAGATGAAGGGAATAGATAAACAATGAGCTTCTTCTTTATTTATTTATTCTTGTTTTTTTGAAATATAATGGGAGTATTATACTAAAAGACTGCTAACAGAATCATTTTCGATTTTTCAGGTACATGGAACATATGTTCATAGTTGTCTGACAACCTGATCATATCATATCTTGACTTGAATGTAAAAAGTTAAAATGGATTTTTGCTGGTTGTAATTAATTTCTCAGTATGACACCTTTTACACTTGCAAGTATCTCTATACTGTGTCAGTAATCCCTAAGTAAAATTCAGATTAAAAAAAATAAAAACAACAAACTGACAAAGACAGTGTCATGTTAGGAGAAAGTATTGGCGCATATCCGGTATGGGCCAACAGTGTCCATACCGGAGTATGTTAGTAATTTTGTCAGAAAAAGACAAAAAAAAGTTGACTTAATGGCAATTTAGACAACTCTGATCATGTAGGAGAGAAATCAGATCAACTATAATGTGAATCAGATTATGCATTAGTAATTTTGCCAAGAAAAGACAAAAAAAGAGTTGACTTAATGGCAATTTACACGACTCTGATCATGTAGGAGAGAAATCAGATCAACTATTATATGAATCTAATTAACTATAATGTGAATCAGATCAACTATAATGTGAATCAGATCATGAATGTATGTAAGTAAAAAACCAAAAAAAAAATTTAAAAAAAAAAAGAGAAAAAGTTGTATTTATTTACAACTTTGCCACGGTATGGACAAACAGTGTCCATACCGGGTATGCGCTCATCAGCGCTCGTTCATGTTAGCACCAAAAAGAAAAACAAAGACAATCTCATCTTCATGCAAATTAAATTTATTAACCAATGAATAAGTCATCGTTAGTAACAACATGTAATTACAGAATCTTCCGATTCTCATGGATCATATCTACTGGAGACCCCATAAATTTATTCTGAGTTCTGACTTATGCAGGGATTCTTTTTTTCTGTCTTGCTTCCTCAAGATGTTAATTCTTTCACAAAGAATATGGTAATCTTGGACTCTAATTATTTTTAATTGCATTACTCATTCATAATCTGGAATGATGATAATAGTGATCTTATTAAACTAATAATACACATTAGTTATGTGAGAAAAACCCTAAAAAAAATTATAGAAACAACCAGAGTACAAGACACGAACTCAAATACTAAAACATAGACATTTTCCTTCTCACCAAAAACCCTATCTGATATAAGTTATTGTCTAATCTTTTGTTCCCTTGTCTACAAGAGAACGATATATGATTAATTTTCCACAATTACTTTAGAACAAGTGATGATTATAGTGATACTTTTAGACTAAATAATTGTACATTACGTGAAAGACCCCCTAAAATAAAATTGTAGAAGCAACAAACACGAGCTAAGATGTGAAATATATAGATTTCTTCCTTATCACTCAAAGACCCCATTAATTTAAAGTCCTTGTCAATTTTTTTTTTTTTGTTTTTTGTCTAAATTCATCGCTCCTTTGTCTAAACTTGCTGTTTATGAGGTGATTTGTTTGTGAATAATGTTGACCTAAACTTTATTAGTATTAGGACATATTCACTGTAATTTTATGTTTAAAAAAAAGTTATTCTTTCCCAAGGTGGAAGAGAAAATTCTTAGTAAACCTAGAAGTGTTGATAGCCCATAATAAGTAAACAACAAACGATAATAACTACAATGAATTTAGCCGAACTTGGCCTCGATCCGGATGTAGCCCGAAGGGTGAACCGGGTGCAAACACCAAAAAAAAAAAAAAATATTATTAATTGATATCCAGTGTGCCTAGTAAATCCATTTTCTTCACAAACTCTCATTTACTATTCAATATCACTTTAGATATAAAGTTTGAGTGAAAATGAAAAACTGTGAAAAAACACATCTGAAAATCAAGTTCCAGTGCCATAAACATTCACATAAAATTCTTTACAAAGTTAAATTACAGAGTATTTACTATCATTACCCATCATATCATACCAGCTACCAAATGGGCCATGAAAGACTCCTGCTTTAGTGCTTTACACAAGCTTGTACTGATAACACTATTAATAGTGAGATTTCAGAAATAGATATATTATAATTTCCGAAAGAAGTGTTACACAAGAGATGCTTATAACATGATATGTTATCAGAACAAAGAACAGTAGACAATCTCTGAAAACGAGATCCATTATCAGCACAAATTTATCTGGAGTAAAGAAATCATTGTGAAGCTGATTTTTGTATCATTCAACTATCCAAAATTGGGTCTAAATCCCATCAATGCTTTAGAATGGTCTACTCATAGATACATTTCAGTCTCTAGTTTTCAACATTTGGGTAAAACACCACCCGTTTTCGGGTCTCAAAAATTGTATGGTCTGAAACAAATTTATCAATGCCATATTTAGGGCGGTAGCAGCTCGAGCTCAAGGTTTAAGAGCGAGGGCAATGCCAAATGAGTAGGTTCCGTTGATGAGTAGGCACCTATGGCCGAGTATATTTCCTTGGCCAAATGGACACCAAGGATGAGTGGGTACCTTGAATGAGTAGGTGCCTTGGGTGAGTAGACACCTATGACCTAGTATATTTCTTTGGCCGAATGGGCACCAAGGATGAGTGGGTACCTTGAATGAGTAGGTACCGTTGATGAGTAGGTGCCTTTGGTGAGTAGGCTCCTATGGCCGAGTATTTTTTTTCCTTGGCCGAATGTGCACCAAGGAGGAGTGAGTACCTTGAATAAGTAGGTACCGTTGATGAGTAGGCGCCTTTGGTGAGTAGGCATCTATGGTCGAGTATATTTCTTTGGCCGAGTGGGCGCTAAGGATGAGTCGGTACCTTGAATGAGTAGGTACCGTTGATAAGTAGGTGCCTTTGGTGAGTAGGCACCTATGGCCGAGTATATTTCCTTGGCCGAATGGGCACCAAGGAGGAGTGGGTACCTTGAATGAGTAGGTACCGTTGATGAGTAGGTGCCTTTGGTGAGTAGGCACCTATGGCCGAGTATATTTCCTTGACCGAGTGGGCGCAAAGGATGAGTGGGTACCTTGAATGAGTAGGTACCGTTGATGAGTAGGTGCCTTTGGTGAGTAGGCACCTATGGCCGAGTATATTTCCTTGGCCGAATGGGCACCAAGGAGGAGTGGGTACCTTGAATGAGTAGGTACCGTTGATGAGTAGGTGCCTTTGGTGAGTAGGTGCCTATGGCCGAGTATATTTCCTTGGCCGAGTGGCGCTAAGGATGAGTGGGTACCTTGAATGAGTAGGTACCGTTGATGAGTAGGTGTCTTTGGTGAGTAGGCACCTATGGCCGAGTATATTTCCTTGGCCAAGTGGGTGCAAAGGATGAGTGGGTACCTTGAATGAGTAGGTACCGTTGATGAGTATGTGCCTTTGGTGAGTAGGCACCTATGACCGAGTATATTTTCTGGCCGAATGGGCACCAAGGATGAGTGGGTACCTTGAATGAGTAGGTACCGTTGATGAGTAGGTGCCTTTAGTGAGTAGGCACCTATGGCCGAGTATATTTCCTTGGCCGAATGGGCACCAAGGATGAGTGGGTACCTTGAATGAGTATGTACCGTTGATGAGTATGTGCCTTTGGTGAGTAGGCACCTATGGCCGAGTATATTTCCTTGGCCGAATGGGAACCAAGGTGGAGTGGGTACCTTGAATGAATAGGTGCCGTTGATGAGTAGGTGCCTTTGATGGGTAGGTCTGACTGAACTGCACCATAAACTTGAGGGTGCCACTGTTTATTCTGGAGAGGTTTTGCAACTCCGAGTCACTACACCCCTCTTTCAAATCAGTATTCATGAGTTTGTGTTCTTCGAGACAAATTCTTCCGAGTGATAACGTGTCTTTGAAGAGGCGTGAGTAGCTTGCTTCTCCCTGGCTGAGTTGCCCCTCGAAGGCTGACGTGGTCCTTCCCTCTGACTGGGTCCCAGCCGGTTAGGCTGAGCATCTATGGAGAGTTTGTTGAACCTGAGCTGGAGAGTTTGTTGAACCATATCCATCCGACTTTGCTGGAGAGTTTGTTGAACCTGAGCTGCGATCAAGGTGATATCTGTTGCAATTATGAGTGGAGGGTCAGCTATTTGTAACCGACGCGACGCCACGGGCTGACCGACTTCGTGATGCTGATGGGTTTTCACATCGGGGTGGAATCATCATCATTGGGATAGAGGGATAGCATCGCAGGCGTATGATGATGGGATGCTCGAGCTCTCCCGGAACGGTCGGCTTGGGAGCGTGTCTTCTTGGTTGGGGCCATTGCTAAGTAACAACGAAGTGAATCTTACTGAGTGGTGGCGAAGCGACTTTGATTGTAATTCCCTACAGACGGCGCCAAACTGTTTCTGCTGAGAAATTAAGGATTGTAACTGGTTGTGAGATGTGAGGTGGGCCCCAAAAACGGTCGCATGAGCTCCGTTGTCCGTACGCCGGAAACCTGCAAAACAAGGTTAGCCTACCCCGGGGGTGATCCCGGGATCGCCTCTCCGACGCTCAAGTCAGTAGATGATTGAGGTAGAGAGAGAAAGTGATCAATGTAGAGAGAGATGCTCTGGGTTTTGTAGCTGAGAATTGTTTACCCTTTGATTGGTGAGACAACCACTATTTATAGAGGATGGGACCTCAAATAAATGAGGGTATTTTAGTCAGCTCCAGCTGGTGGAGGATTGCCTTCCCTAGAGGTAGGGGTATTTTGGTAACTTCGCCATAGGTGGGTTGGTCCAAGAAATGGGCCCAAACATTACCTCTCACAAATAATACCAAATGTTGCTAGTAATTCGTTATGGAGGGAGTAGAAGCAATACGAGTACAAGACACGAACTCAAATACAAAAAGCATAGACATTTTCCTTCTCACCCAAAAAGTTTGATGTAAGTCATTGTCTAATCTTTTGTTCCCTTGTCTACAAGATAAAGATATATGATTAGTTTTCCACAATTACCTTAGAACAAGTGATGATAATAGTGATACTTGTAGCAATTTAGAATTTTAGACTAATATTATACATTACGTGAAAGACCCTTACAAAAATGGCAGAAACAACAACACGTGAATTAAGATGCGAAATATAGACTTCTTCCTTACCACTCAAAGACCCCATTAATTTAAGTCCTTGTCAATATTATTATTATTATTTTTTTTTTGTCTAAATTCATCGTTCCTGTATCTGAACTTGTTCATGAAGTGATATAACTTTGTATAATCTTAACCTAAACTTTATTGTTAGGACCTATTCATTGTACTTATATAGAACTTTCTTTCAAAAATTAAAAAAAGTTATTCTTTCCTAAGGTGGAAGAGAAAATTCTTAGTAAACCTAAGAGAAGTGTTGATAGCCCATTTAGTCGGTAACAACAAACGATAATAACTAGGAAAAATTGACAACAGAGGTCTCAACTTTGGGTGATAATTTTTAAAAGATATGAACTATTGATTAACCTGTGTAGGTCCTAAGTTTAGGAGGTCTTAACTTTTAGCGAACCTTAGTGACTTGAAACTGGCTTAATAGGTCATTACTTGTAAAACTTGGGTCACACCAGAAGGGTTAATTGAGGGAGGGATGTAGGAACTAGGTGAGATTTAAAAAAAAAATTCAGTTTTAAGTCGCCGAGGCCCACTAAAAATTAAAACCCCCTAAAGTTAGGTCCTACACATGTTAATCAATAGTTCAGACCTTTTAAAAATTATCACCCAATGTTCAAACCTCTATTGTTAATTTTTCCTAATAACTATAATGAATTTATTAATTAATATGTAAAGAAACTCACTCCAATGTGCCTAGTAAATCCATCTTCTTTACAAATTCTCATTTACTATTCATTATCACTATCACTTTAGATATAATGTTGAGTGATAATGAAAAATTGTGTAAAAAACCACATGCTTGAAAATCAAGTTCCAGTGCCATAAACATTCACATGAATTTCTTTACAAAGTTAAATTACAAACAGAGTATTTACTATCATTACCCACCATATCATACCAGCTATCAAATGGACCATGAAAGACTCATGCTTTACACAAACTCGTACTGATAACACAATTAATAGTGAGATTTCAGAAATTAATATATTATAATTTCCGAAAGAAGTGTTACACAAGATATGCTTAAAACATGATATGTTATCAGAACAAAGAACAGTAGACAATCTCTGAAAACGAGATTCATTATCAGCACAAACTTATCTGTAGTAAAGAAATCATTGTGATGTTGATGCTTGTATAATTCAACTCCCAAAACTGGGTCTAAATCCCATCAATGCTTTAGAATGGTCTACTCATAGATACATTTCAGTCTCTAGTTTTCAACATTTGGGTAAAACACCACCTGTTTTCGGGTCTTAAAAATTGTATGGTCTCTGAAACAAATTTATCAATGCCAGATTTAAGGGCAGTAGCAGCTCGAGCTCAAGGTTTAAGAGCGAGGGCAATGCCAAATTTAGAGGCTGAGTTAGAGGCCTTGGTGTCATACTCAGCTGAAAAAGTTACCAGCGACTTCGGCCTCCATTCATGCTGACACAACATTCCGATCTTTCCGTTGTCAGAGAGACGAGTTTTCACTGATGTTGTAGGATCAACTGCATGCGAGCTACCAATCGTAAATCTGTTCTCATAACTCGAAAATCTGTGAATCATTTCAGCTGCAACAGCTGTTGATGGATTCACAATGTGAAAGTAAGATATATTGAGAGTCTGTCCTTTATCCATCCTGCATTTATAGAGCATGTTACACTCCAATATGCACTGATTTTTGACATCAAAAGAAATAATTGCAAGACCAGAGAAGAAAACAACAAAGACCATTAAGGAGTCAAAAATCACCATTAAGGATTAGATGGTGTGTCAAAATCCATAATATTATTAGCATATAAAAGGGATGTGTGATAGATGAATGTGATGAAATATGAATAGCCTCCAGGGCGATGATAAATTATGCACAAAACATCAAACAGTTTTCTGTCTGGCTCCTATCTTCTAGTTTGTCTTCAACATGCACAGTAGGGCGTAGGGTAGGTTCCTCCCTGACCAATTTGCCATCTATTAGACTATCACTGCTTCTCTATATTGTCTTCCACTCATACATAGGTTTTCAACCTTTCTACAATATTTGGGAAATAATATAGGGTAGTCCTGTATTCAAAACTATTTTCTAAAAATGACCTTCACTTGAACATTCTCTAAATAACCCTACACTTCAAAAAACACACCAGAAAATTATCCATGGTAACCGTGGAGAGATCTCCTCATTGTAAGATAAGGTTACTATGAAATAATGTTTCAAGTACAAGGATACCAAGAATAATTTCCAAAATAATTTTATACCAAGTGACTCGGTATTGCAAAGTTTTCAAATCATACAACAAGCTAAGTGAACTGACATAATTCGAAACACCCGCTAACATAACCCAACTTTCTTCCTAAATTAAGAGGCAATTCCATCTTTTATGCTTGACATCTATTCAGCAAACAGCAAAATAACTTGAATGCATAGACAATAAATCAGAACATAGAGATTAGTGGCTACGATGAAGAGGGTCGGGGTAAGTAGTTGTGGTGATATAAGATGATTAGAGATTAATTCATGCATGACTGGAGAGGGAAAACTGCAAAAGCTTTTCATGCACCACCAAACTAAAAGACTTAACACTCATGAACAACAAGATAACTCGCAGGTTAAGCAGGGGGACTGCAACAAGGTGGTGACATTAATTTAGCATGACAGCAGTTTCCTGTCTTTTCTATATACCACTCCAGAGAAAATAACAGGAAAAGTAACAGGTCATATAGAGCAAGTGAAATGAATTTAACGCTCGTAACAAACAGGAATTTATGAAGCATATAGAACACAGATTTGAAGCATTTGCAATAAAGGTAGATCAGTTATCAATCAAGGCAACAATTGACAAGTAACATTCTACACACAAAGGAAACAAGCAATTGCATTACATACAGTATAAATGCTGCAGAAAAATCTGGTTTGTTGATGGTAACCCCAGCATTATATTTGGTAAATGAGGCAGATGCAGTATCAAACGCCATCTCCCCACCCACACTTATGCTTTCATTGCCGACGGCAGCATTGAAGTCTAAAGCAGGAGTAGGATTCAAGCCAATACTAGAGTTCACTGCAGCATGATAATTCCGGTAGTGCACATCTAGCTGATTCAATACAAAACAATGTCAGGCAGTCATCAAATGATACGTATTTACCCAAAGCATTTGACATAAGAGTATAAGACATATATGCATCTATTCAATAAGTTGAGTCATTAGCCCTAGATCTTGCAATGTTGGCAAAGGTGTCAAACAGGAACAGAAAAGATCTTGAAATGTTGGCAAAGGTGTCAAACTAAGTGTATAGTTCTTTCTCTCTGATATGCTCATTTTACATAGTAATTTAAGCCCCTGTCCCTTGGCATTATTGTTGGAGTTTATTTCTACCTTAGGAGCCGACTTCGAGAGTTGTTGATGGACATCGTTTGCTTGTGAGCCAACCTTTCAAGGCATAAATCATCTAAAAGAAAAGCTGGAAGCTGTGCGGTTTAAGTGAAGAAGTTTTGGAGCGAAATGGGCTAAGGAAGACAGGATTTGAAGTTCACAGTGTCCACCGGGCAATATTGCCCTATCTTTGGCAGCTTTAACTTTAACTTCCAAGAAGAAGTTCACCTCGCCCGACCGCCGGATGCACCTTAGTCTCCAAAAGAGATTTTCAAATGGTGCTTCCTACATGCCCGAGTAGGCAAACTCGCCTGGGCAACCTGATGGAAGGTTTTTCTCTGTGTTTCCAGTACAGTAGCAACTGCGCATGGGCCCGAGCGGGCAGATTCACCTGAGCGACCGGGTGGGAGTCGAACATGCGAATTTTCACACATTTTCATTTATTTCTAAGGATAGGCTTTGTGGCCTTAAAATTACCTTGTGAGAAGGCACACAAAGACACTTAACCTATTGTTCTCTTTGAGCCTCTAATTTCAAGCACTTCAGTTCTTATGCACAATTTACATTAAAGATTTAACGGAAGTAGCAACTATTTTCCAGATTGGTTCTTCAAGTTGGTACTTTCTCTATTTCTACCATTTTCTCTTTTTTGTTCATCATTAATGCTTACTTAGATCTCAATGATTCTTTCAATTATGAGTGAGTAGTTTTGGCTTATCGGAATTTATGTATGTTTATGAGGGATTGATATAATGATTTTATTGCTTATAAGTTCTATCTATCTCTTATTGTTGAGATCTTCGTGCTAGTATGGAAGTTAGATCAAACTTGTTTATTAGCCTTTTAAATACGAAGTTGTGCATTGAGAGATTAAATTCCATATAGGCTTAGCAATAGGCAAAACGGCTAGGAGAGTTTTGAGGGGGCTGATTATCGAGAAAAGTCACATGAGCCCTAGATAAATTAACTTATTAGGTTTTTGTTAGCTTTGTAATCTCAAATTGCATACATAGTTAGCCATGATCCTAAGCCTTAGATTATTGATTCATATCATTGTTTAATTAGCTTATAGTCTAGTTCAGTTAATCAATATTATCTCGATTATTCTTGTTAGTATAGTATTTTATCGTGTACCCGCCTCGTTATGAGAGTCAATCAAGGTACATGATAAAAAGTATATATGTCTGATTCTGATTTCAAACACTTGCAAATATCGATGGGGTTATGAGTACTCACTGTTGACTCTGTTAGCTCACTAGGCACTTCTCTCCAGTGTATAAAAAAGTACGCCTGAGGAGCAAGGCGATTGGGGTCAAGCCCCTTCTTTTGTGCTAGGCGAGGCGATTTCAAAGAGCCGCACAAAAGCGAACCTGGGCACACCACGCATCCAAGGCGCACGATATTTTTTATATCAGATTTTTTCAAGTTTCCATAGTTGCGCCTCACTTCAATGAGGCGCACCTAGGCGCACTAGGATCCATATCGCCTCAACACACCTTGAGTTATTTTTATATATTGCTTCTCCCAATTCTGAATAATTTTATATTTGATAGTTCAAAGTTCAAGCACGATCAAGATAATATAGTAAACCCCGAATATAAGCTATATGCGACAACGCTATGGCTAATAAGGATTTTAAAAAATCAATCTAGAATAGCGATTCAGACATGTTGCATAAATCGGAGCTAAGAGGCACTAAACCCATGATACAAAGCACTCATCAACATTAGAGCAGAGAATACATGCCAGGATGTAGCAGTCACAGGATCCACATCTAAAATTCCAAAGATTTGACGTGACAAAGGAGGTCCTAGCACCTTGACCTGGCTGTTAAAAGCCTTGACCAAAGCTGAAGTAGGGTGGTGCATATGCTTCCTCACAAAAGCAAAATAAGAGTGCTTATGCATGAGAGAGTGAGAGAGAAAATAGAGGTTTTAAAGAAAGAGTCAGCAAGCAAGCATAGGCCACCCCATGGAAGGAGAGGAGAACAAGATTCAAAACCGCAGAGAGAAGCACTTTTAGAGGTACAGATGTGATGAGGAAATGGTATAGGGGAACACCGTCACAAGGATGGTAAGAATGCACAGTATTGTAATAGTTGTTTGTTCTTTACTCCAGAACTTATGGTCTAGGGGGAACACCATAACTTGGATCACAGAAAAGGAAACTTTTGCAATGGTTGTTTGTTCTTTAGTCAAGAACTTATGGTCTCTTCTTCTTTCTTTGTGTCACAAACGAAAGCTAAAGCTTAAGGAGAACAATATATCAAACAACCAAAGTTTGCTGGCAAAAACTGAAACGAAATGTCCTACCACTTCTACAGAGCAACAACCATATTTCAGGTGCAAACTACTCAAAAGCCATTATCCATGTAAACAAGGATATAAATACAAGAAGCTTCAAGGAAAATAAATGTACAGACCTTGCCAGATTTCTGATCAGGAATGTTAAAGGTAAGAGCTGTTTTGATGCCGGGTAATGCTTCATCAAAAGTCACTTTTGTGGCAACCTATAGAATAGAAGAACCAAATCTGTTAGCACAACCTTGTGTTGTAGATCAGTAACATCCTAACCTCTAGGTCCTCTTAGTTTTGACTGACATACCAGATGAAGGTGAGCTTCACATGTAAATAAACAAATATCGACATGGGGCAAATGATATAGATGATAAATTAGGAGAAAAAAGACAAGGATACTTAAAAAAAAATACGTACATTAGAGTAAGAATCAACTTTCACATCAACAGTTGTGTTCCAA
This sequence comes from Beta lomatogona, assembly GCA_947646795.1. Lineage (NCBI taxonomy): Eukaryota > Viridiplantae > Streptophyta > Magnoliopsida > Caryophyllales > Amaranthaceae > Beta > Beta lomatogona. The sequence goes on from CANSNZ010000272.1 coordinate 28,220, forward strand.
CTCCTATACTGAGTACTTATATCACCAATAAAAATTTGGTCCTTCTTGATAGCAGTGGCTGTCAATCCCTGCTTAGGAAGAATGACAAGATTAGACTACTAGTACTAAACAAATCAACAAGTATTACTCATACACAAATAAGACCAATTTGAGTAAAGAAACACTGTTTGATATGAAATTCATCAAAAATATCATGAAAGACATTGCACACAATCCATCATTCCACTCACAACCTGGCGCCAATGATATACTTTTAGAGAAAAATAAATGATTTCCGTAGTAAGCTGTAAGCATACAGCGTAATAACAAAAGAGTATTACTGATAGAACTCATGCAGAGAAGTTTTGGTTCCATGTTTAAGCAATAGTAAAACTCTATACAGATAATAAACAGCATCAAAGCTAGGATCCAAAATGATCAAAAGTAGCATGATCCTCGAATGCCTTTTCTGGTAGGGTGGAATATATTCACCACACTGCGCGGAGGAGCGGCAAAAGATACTTTTTTTTTTTTTTTTAACTTATGTCTATATCCTAAACACATATTCTAAGTTATGAATCCCTCACAAACCAGGTGCTTAATTTTGCTCCCCTCACATACAACAGTGAAATTAAAGGACCTTGAAGTAGCTTGGGTCAAGTTATATTGGGGAATTAAAAGGCTGACTATAAGCATCCTACTTAGAGTGTGTTCTATTCAGCTGATTTTGACTTATCTTAACTTACCTCAACTTAGTGGAACTAACCTGGACTTGTTTAAACTTATTGGAAATTACTTCTAGAATCCACTGAAACTTATGTCAACCAATATATATATATATACATATATATATATATTTAAAAATAAGTTAAGTTGAATGAAGCACTATCTTCAGGGAAGTTTTAACTTCTCAACTAATAACCTTTCATAAATATGCAATGAGGAAACGAAACATTTAGTTCTGATTACAGCATAAGATTAACGGTACATCAAGTTCCAGACCAACGCTTATTGGAACTTACTTTTAGAATCCACTGAAACTAATTTGAACTTATCCAAATGTTTCTTTTGAAATAAGTCAAATTAAGTTGAACGAAACACTATCCTTCAAGGACGTTTTAACTTAACTAATAACCTTTCTTAGAGCAGTCTCCCTGAAAATTTGCAATGTGATTATAGAATTAGACTAATGGTACATCAAGTTCCAAGAAAAATCTTTACTTCCTAGTAGGTAATGTTCTCAGTTCTGCGATTTTATGTCTTGGCAAATAATGCATCTAGATCTAGATACACGCATTTGAATGCCGGAAGCTCAAAAGTTGTTGCTTAAGGATATAACAATGGAGGCACCATACTCCCTCCTTCAGGATGGATGTGGTCTCCGTCTTCATTTGATTCCCATGTAAGCCTTCATCCATGACTCATCTTAGTACGACTTGAACGACAAAGCATATTCTAACAAGATATTATGAGTCTACTCCAGAACTACTTCAGCATCAACAGACACAAGTATGAGATAAGTACTGGTTACCTAACAAGAAAGCTGAAAGGCACCAGGAAAAATGTTTAGTTTCCTGTAGCTTACATCTTATGAAGAGATTGTAGAGATCACATTATGCACCAAAATCAGGTGAACATTACCAACACAGCCACAAGATTTTATTTAACTTCTGTGCAGGCTATAATAGCACTTTTCTGTGTGTGGGGGTGGTTTTTTTTTTTTTGCCGGGGGGGGAAGACACACGAGAGGCAAGTTTACTTCTAAAGAGGAATCTTGACAACGGTCCTTCATTGCAACTTACAAATAATGAGGAGAAGGAGATCCAAAACTAAGTAGTCTAGTGCCAAGACTTGCGAGTTGCGACTAAGATCTCCAATGATCAAGTTGGGGGCTTGGAGCATTACTAATCATTAGAAACCCCAGATAAATGAATGATATGCCTAAAACACTGTTGAACCTCACAAAATTGATTTTAGTACAGTAGAATGAATTTCCTAAAGGAGAAAAAAAAGGTCATCTAAATTAATAGCCAATTGCCTGATAGAAACAATGCATACCATTCCAGTGGCACTCGGCACCAACAAAGTTAATTTGTGATCAAAGTTGTAATCTTTCATTAAGATATCTGTATGTAAAGAAAACACCATATCAATAAATTAGTGAACTTCAAGATACATATAGTAATATAGGTCACAAAGATTTAATTTTCACTCAGGTTCCAGATCACTGAAAGCCAGCAACAAATAAAGAAATTGATCCGGGGGAAGATGCATGATTTGTTGACTAAATAATAGAGATACACACCCTTGTGATTAGTACATGCATCATCAGGCCTCTTTTTAAAAAAACAAAATGAAAGAGAAAAAAGAACTCCCCTATCAAAAAGATAATTTCCTTATTTTTTTTGAAAATAAAAGCCTGATCTTGGTGTTCTGCATATCACATACTCACCTTTCTGTTCAACTTGCCTATTCTTTCCATAATATAGATTAAAAAGTCACGCGGCGTTTTCTTATGTGGAATGGGAATTTGGGGATCAGAGAGTGGGATAGGGATAGGAAAAATAATGATTGGGAATTCATGAAAATATTGCAAATTTCTTGTTGGTTTGATAATGGCAATAAGTTAAGAACAACCAGAAAAATTCCACCTATCCCCTCAACTATCTTCCTTTATTACCTCCTCCTGCTAGGCATAGCAAATATCAGATGCTCTCACTTAATATTGCTAAGAGTTGCTACTAAAGATTATCAAATGACTAAGAAAGATAAAAATACACATCTTCCCTCGAACGAGCGAACAAGGATTTTGCTACATTGCCCTAATAAAACAAGGCGTTTCGATTAACATATGAATCAACAACTACAAACCTCACACTCCAATTCTCCAAATTCAAAATTGAAAGTATCTACAAAAATTAACTACTCTACTAAAATGAATCAAAATCAATTAAGATATACATATTATTGAAAATAATCTACTAGAATGCTATCAAACAATTGCAAATAAAGAAAAAACAAAACATCATTTCCGCATTACCTCTGGCTTTCTTGCCAATATCAGGAAATGAAGTAGGACCCATCTCTTTAAACTGTAACTACGATTTATCAGCTAAACCCTACAAAATATAATAACATTAAAAGATTAGCTTAACAAATAGTAACATTCAGCAAAAACAATAGTTCGAGATTAATAAAAAAGGTCATAACATTTAAGAAATGAAGTTGATTTGATCCATGTCTCATCAAATCTTCGGATTTTAGTGAAATAATTAGACAATCACATAATAAAAAGCACCCAAAAAGAAAAAGAATTAAAATTCCTACAAGTTAAAATGGTGTAGAAAAACTAAAAGAAAGAATCCATTAAAAAAGCAAGTGAAAGGAGGAGAGAGAAAGTAAGAAGGATAAAAATGGTGATACCGGAAAAGTGATGAAATCGCCGTCAACGGTGACGGCGGAAAATGAAGTGCGGCGGAAATGTTTGGAGTGTTGTTTTGGACCGATGTTTTCAGCAAATTAGATGTTTTCACTTGTGTTGCTTTCTTTGGGTTTAGGAATCTCAATTAACAAGGCCCTTTTTTTCTTGCTAGTGCTTTGAATTGGGCTTATTTTTTTTTTCCTACCACTCCCAACCTAACCACAAGGTTCGATTCCTATATCGACTCAAACATTGGGAATAGGGATAGGTATAAGTACGGTTTAGGTCGGAGCTACTAGGAATTGAACTAAGATTCGATATTTTTATTTTATATAGACTTAATGTTTCATATGTTGTATAAAGTTCTTATTTTTTATTTAAGTTCACCAAATTCTTCATGCTTTTGCTTTATTACTTATTTGGTAAATGTTCATAACTCGACCCATTGAACAAATATGTCTCGAGTGAGGTCATTCTAGAGTCAAGCTTGATAGTCTATCTTCATGACAAATTTTGTCATGATTGAAGATCTTCCATGGTATAGCAATGCTCTAATTGTATGATGGATAATGGCATTTATTTAGATCGTGTAATTGTCATTCGGAGGCAAACCCATAATCATATTATCCAAAAATTTAGGAGTGATACAATTGGAGTATGACTTATGTTGTCCACAACAATAAATCAAAAAGGTATTTTGAAGTATCATTTGACACTTGCCACCCATTTGATTTTTCATTCCTTAAGTTGATATAAATCAACACATAGAAACCCAAAAATAGATCTTTCTGGTGTGTAAATGAACAACCTAGCGCAGTGATGTAGACGGGATTCAATCCCAGGTCTCGAGTACCACCCCTACAAGACTTTACCAACTAAGCTAGATGGCATCTACATAAAAGCAAAAATAAATCATCCTAGATCTAATTGCTTTTTTAAACGACTTACGAGCCTAAAATAGATTTCATCTTACTCACTCCATGATTTTATAAATATCTATTTGCTAAAAAACAAATTAAACCGTAATAGTACACTTTGTATCGGTTAAAATTATATCGGATTACCAAATATTGTAACAAACTTTACTATTATCTAATTATATCAGCTATTTTGGGGTAGTTAGGTAGAATAGATATTGACCCCCCCTCTCTCTTTCTCTCTCAAACCCTAGCCTCCCCTACCCCTTCTTCATCAATTAGGGGCTGCCATGGATGATTTCATCCATGGATCCATGATAAGCCCCTTTTCTCCTTTTATTTTCAGTTTTTAATTCATTTTCTTGTGTTTGTTTAATAAATTAGTCTCTCTTTATGAGATCTTTTCAAACCCTGTTATGGGGTTTTAGATTTTTTTTGAAAGATAAATTTCATTAATTGAAGGCCAAACGACATCTACAATAAGTATTAAAGAAAAACAAGATACAATCAAACAAGATCAGATCAACTTCGTCTTCGATGAAACTACAATGAACCAAATCGGATATTGTGGCGCAAGTCCCTTGTATTTGTTGTCTCAAGCAACTATTAATGCAACCGTTTATCATTTTGACATAGTTTGGAGAAGAACATTCTTGATCTACCCATATTGACCGCATCCGAGCTTCCATTACCTTCATGTTGATAGTTTTGAACTTCAAACAATGAAAACAATTTCTCATACCTACAAATAAAAAAACTAGACTCACAACTCCCATAGGGGAGAAGGAGACCTCCACAACAGAGAAGACTAGTCTTCCCATATCATGGCACAAGAAACTCTCATAAAGAGAGACTAACTTATTCAACAAAACAAAAGGACAAACTAAAAAGTGAAAATAAAATAGGAAAAGGGGGCTTACCATGGATGAGATCATCCATGGCAGCCCCTAACTGATGAAGGGAAAGGAGAAAAAAAGAGACGACTAGAGAGAAAAACATCTTAAATCGACTACATAGTACCTATGTTTTTTTAGATGTAGCATTTAATTTTTTTAATCCACCCACTAGAACGACAATGTTACATCTAAAACGAGGTAGTAGTTTTCATTTGCTGCTCCTCTTGAGTACAAGATAACTCTTATGTCACTCAAACTCGGATCTAGTGTACGACTCGTCTATTTCGTAAAAAATGTCAAAAAAATTAGTTTAAAATAGAGGATCCAAGTATCATGTCATATCGGACACAAGTCGCAACACTTAAGTTAAATAAAGGTGTCGAAGTGACATATCTATATCTATCATGTTCTTGTTGGGCACCCTAACACTAGGTGTACTCAAAAGTTCTTTGCGCACATTTGCTCCTTTCATTGAAACATTTACTGCGAAAGGAACTGAGTAATGTTTTAGACAAATATCACTTCACTTCACTTCAGGAATTCTTAGCCAACAGTGAAAACTACACAAAGAAGGTAAAAATTACATTGAGCTAAACAACAACCAGAGCTATATGTGTGAAGTTGCTAGTAGAAAATCTATAGTATTACATTCTTTAGGTATACCGGAAAATATGACAGACTTGATGCAAAAACTAGAGCTCGTTTAAGAGAACATAAGCTATTGAACTCTTCTCATGCCAAGTTTAAGGATGCATCCTTCACTTTTATCAAACACCCTGTCAAGATGCAAAAAACAGAGAAAACAGCATACTAATGTAGGAACTAGGAAATCTTACAACTAGAACCATTCTGTGAGAGAAAGGAAATATAACCTAATGGACCTAATCAAAACCTGATTGACCATGCTTGCTAGTTGCTACTGCAGTTTTGAGCATTCAAACTAAATGAGAGCAACAAATGGTTATACAATTAACTTATGAGGGCTGAGTAACCACCGCGGAGACCATTGTATTGATGCCGCACATACCATGGCCTCTACACAGTTTATAGTATCCATTTTCTCCCCATTTCATGCCCCATGAATTTTTGATGATCCAATACGGCTTGTAACCAAACCTCAGAATCGAGTAGCCCTTCGCGCCATATCCAACGAGCAAAACACCGTGATTTATCCATCGTTTTCCGCATATTAAGGGACACGATACTCCACCAATGTATGTTTGCATGAACACAGCATTCAGCCCAACTACATGATAACCAACAAAAGCCACATCAAAGTATTGCACATTGTCAAAACAAGCGTAGAAGTTGTATATATATCCAATCAAAAGTATATCAGATGTTTGTCATGACTCATTAGAGATATGATCTATTTACCTGCAAGAGGACCCTGATGAACTAGATAGGCAGCAATTTGTTCTTCGTCGATTGGAATAGTGGTGAAATTTGCAACTTTCACAGCCACCTTGTCGGGGTCAAATTGGCATTTGCCTTGTTTGCCACTATAAGGGTAAGATTCCTCTTCTTCTAGGCCTCCTGCCTCCATTAAGTAGTTGTAGGCGTTGGTCATAAGACCGCCATGACACCCGTTATCACACTCCCTTTTCTTGTTCGCATCACACTTTACACATACATGAGTTCGAAAATTAATCTCTCTATTCTTTGCAATTAAATATTTGCAATATCACTCGATATATGGAACTAGTTAATTGATGACTAGCTCTCACCTTGTGATCACAATCCACGAGCTGTTGTTCGCTAAGATTTAATAGCTTACCTGTGGCAATAAAATTAGCTCCTTCAAGAGCTCCGGTGGTGCTAAAAGCCCAACATGACCCACATGTACCCTGATTATTCAAAATCACAATTCTCTCACGCATACTAATATATATAGATTACCGTATATGTTGTAACGAAAGAAATAAAGCAACGAAAAACAACGAATAATCGACACAAGAATTTAACGTGGTTTACTAACAATGTATTAACTACGTCCACGGGAGAAGAAACCGTTTTAAAATCTTTGAGGAGAGGGAGGGATTAGAGACTAATACATAACAATGGGGGCAAAACTAATTAGAAGGTTCCTGTCAAAAAAAAAAAAAAATTAGAAGGTTCGTATAGTGACTCTGTTTGGCAATACTAGATGAAAATAACTGAAACTGATAAGATAAAGCTGAAACTGATAAAATAACTGAAACTGATAAGATAAAGCTGAAACTGATAAGGTAACTGATTAATTTAACTGTTTGGCAAAATTAGTTGATTAAGTTGATAAATTATTTTGGCAAAATTAATTATTATCAAAATTTTGGAAAGATTTTCCAATTTTGCATTCACCTGATTTTGAAAAGGCAAAAATTTTAACTTTATCATTTAAGTCATTTTAACCACCTGAAATTTTATTTTAGGTGCACCCCAAACACTATTAATCATTTTAGCACCTTATCATTTAAGGTAGCTAAAATGCTTACTCAAACAGAGCCAATACTTTTCTAATTAAGGTAAGCAAAATAGGCCAAAATAGGGCATAAAACAGGATATAAAACTTATAACCCCATGTACCGAAACTCCGAAAGGTAAAGGCCAAAATAGCGAGAACAGCACGCGAGACCCTCGTGCTAGGTTGTTCGAAGCGCAAGACTACAGATTCAAGCCATTCCAATAATATATAATTTTTTAGATGCAACATTTGATTATTTTAATACACTCACCAAAGAGGCAGATGTTGCATAAAAAAACAGAGGAAGTATATATGTAATATGTTCCCGTTATCCACATGTTGTTCGATTCTCATCCACGGGATGGGGGTAGATTGTAGTTTTTTTTTTTTTTCCGGTAAGAAGAAATGGCCCGGACCCCGCTCGGGTCTTAATGGGCCAGGTACTTGAGAGTAAGGGGGAAGGGTAAGGAGAATCCCTACGCTCAGAGTGCCTCTAGTGGGGATTGAACCCGCAACCTTGAAGTTGGAAGGGTGTTCTCCTTACCACTAGACCAAGTACTACTTGGTAGATTGTAGTTATAATTGCCATTATATTTTATTGGTTGTCCTTATTACTATGATCCACCATTTATTAATCAAATATTGCAACTAATAAAAAACGAAAGTAGTAATATACCTGCATCTTGACATCAGTAACAGCTCCTTTCTCCCTCCAATCAAAACTCTTAGGTAAGCCACGAACATCCAACCGAGGTGCCTTCGGCCTAAGTCCCTCACTATTCATGAATCCATCACCGCCGCCGCGACCGCCTCTACTAGGCCTCAGGCCTGTGAACCTGGTCTCGAACTCTTCCGGAGACAAGTCCATAAACGGCGTAACACCGTGGACCGCCGTGGGATCCAATGCCTGATGCTCAGCGGCCCGGACCAAATTCCGCGCAAAAATCGCCAACCTGCGTACATATTCTTCCTTTGTATTATACTCTTTCCCATATTCCTTCATAAAACTCACAAACTTTCTTTCTGCACCCACCAACTTCCTATTTTCTGTCACTTGGTATATGTTATTGTGTGAAAATTTGGTATAGTTTTCAGCACTAACTAATGTCACAAAAATAAACGACGTAAATGCTATCCATAAGATTATTGCTACGCTAAATAGTGAACTCTTTATCATGTTATAATATCGTATGTTTTTATTTTTTGGGGGTTTTTTTTTAAGGGTGTTGGTGGAGTGCCTTGAATATGCATGTAGGTTAGGTTTTTGATTGCTTTGTATCTCCGAAATGTTGTGGCATGCGGCAGTTTCAAAGGGCAAATGGTGCACTATGTGGCGGTAGTTAGTGTACGTGTAAGAGTGTTGTTTTTTTGGTGCTAACGTGTAAGAGTGTTGTTGATGTTTATATGCAATTTGCAACGTGGAGGTCTTAAAATGGCTGCCTTTTTCTTGGGAGAGTCATGTAAATTGTAAAGTATTGGTGATGTTAGTGTTTTGTATACTTTGGAATCTTAATTTGGATGGTAGTATTTCATACTAGTAGTAGTTAACTAGTTAAGTATGTCAAGAATCTCAAGATAGTATTCAGCCAAATGGGATATCTTTGTGTAAAATATTGGATTGGGTCATGGATCAGGTTCAATGGCAGATTCAGGATTTGATCCACGTAATTTTGTAGTCGTTAAAGAAGAACCAAAATAAAACAGATTAGACATACTACTAAGTAATATTACTAGTTCTTTCAAAAAAAAAAGTAATATTACTAGTTCAATTTCGAGTTAAAATTGCTAATTAAATAGTTAATCTGTTGGGTTACATTTCTTTCTAAAAAATTCGTTAAGACAAATTATCATGTATTGGAATTTGAACTCATAACCTTGTGTACGTAGAAAATATGACTGGAGCTCCTACGATGAGCTTACATATCAATGATAATGCTCATTTACTGCTAAAAAAGTTTATTATTAATAGATTCATTAATCACAAGCTTTCATATGGCAAAATAGAATAAAGTGCTCAAGAGTTAAGCTACAATATTCCTATATGCATATAATATATATAAAACAGTTTATTTTCTTTTTGCTAATTCATTTACAAAAAAACTTGGGACATTGGCACGTGTCGCCCCCATTCCTCTCAATTGCTTACATGGTGCCATGTATTCTATAACATGACATTAATTTGAGAATTATTCTACTGTTCAACAAACTAAGGAAAATGTCTCTAAGAGGTCTGAAAACTCTCGACTTCTCAATGCGCAAGTCATTATCCAACCACCACACTACAACTTGTACTTGTGACAAAATGCTAATTAGTATCGCCAACTCGACAGTTATATCATTTTATTGTCTTATTAAATAACTCAAGACATCGCCATGGGCCCAACAACTAGTTACCCCATCAAAAATATATAATTGTTCTTAAATCTTTAGTGATTAGCACTAATCATATAAATACATGGGCAATTCTAACCTTCGACATAATTAGCATTTATGTAATACTACTTTCAGCATTCAAAGATAAGAGGTACAAGACGACTATAAGAATATTTATCTATATCTATACTAATATATTAAAAGGCGTGCCTAAACAAGGAACGGTGCCACATGGCGCTCTCCCTAAGGGCGTTTTACTTCGTGTAATTCACAACAATAAAAAAATTAGAAATTGTATAGTATAGGGTTTGGTCTCGGGACCTCAAGAACATATACTAAAGTCTTAACCACTAGACCAAATAACATTTAGTGTTATCATCTTAAAGTATAATATTGATGAATGAAAATTTTCCTTACCCGGATTGTAGCCCGGGCCTAATAACTAGTCTATATCTATATAAATATATGAAAAGGCGTTCATAAACAAGGAACTATGCCACGTGGCGCTCTCCCTATGGAGTTTTAATTCATGTAATCCATATACAATAAAAAAAAATTAGAAATTGCATAGTATAGGTTTTGATCCCGTGACCTCAAGTTCATATACTAAAGTTTTAACCACTAGACCAAGTTGTATTTAGTGTTATCATATTAAAGTACAATATTAATAAATGAAATTTTTTCTTACCCGGGGCATAGCCCGGGCCTAATAACTAGTTAATATATTAAAAGGTGTTCCTATCAAAGGAACGGTGCCACGTGGCACTATTCACTATATATGCGCCATGTAGCTTCGCCACGTCATCTTATGTGCCATGTAGATTGTTACGTCATCTTACAAAATAAATATTGTTTGCCACTAGATTTGAACATGCGACCTCTTGCAAAGAGAAGTTTGTCTTTACCATCTTAACCAACTTTTTTAGTGCTTCATAAATCCACATAATGTTATATATTCATTGCAAACATAAAGTAAATTAATTAAATTTTAGATTTTTTTTTAAATTAATTTTTAAAAGAGTGGAAAAAATACATATTAATTGTGAAGAAGAAAAAAGGTAACACCCGGGGGCAACGCACTAGTTAATCTATCTATCTATACTAATATATTAAAAAGCGTTCCTAAGAATGTAGATGTGCCACGTGTCACCATCCCTTATTCAATAACATTCTATCCACATCTTTCTCATATAGTAAAAAAATAAGCATTGTTAACATGGAGATTCGAACCCACAACCTCAAGTATGAAAGAAAGAGATCAAACCATCACTGCACCATACTATTATTGCTTATTTAATCAAAATTAATAATGATATATGAATGGAAAACTTTTGAAATCCATATAATGAATGAGAAAAGTTTTTTAAATGAGTATGAGATGACTTATTTAACTACTACTAAATTGTAGCACAGAGAAACCCCGGGGCATCGCCCAGGCCTAAATACTAGTTAATATATTAAAAGACGTTCATAAACAAGGAACGGTGCCACGTGACACCCTCTATTAGGATTTTTTAATCCATGTAATTCACTTACAATAAAAAAAAAGTAGAAAATGCTTTGAATAAGATTTGATCTCATGACTTCAAGCTCATATATTAAAGTCTTACCCATCACTAAACCAAGTCATATTTAGTGTTATCGTTTTAAAGCAAAATATTAATAAATGAAAAAATATCATTATGCGGGGAGTAGCTCGGGTCTCAAAACTAGTTTAAAAGCTAAAAACTAATAAGAATAATCCCACTTTTCGGTGGTTTTCTTTAAAGAATCCCACCTTTTAATTAATTAACTCAGTATAATCCCATATTTTGGCCTTCCTTTCTTTAATTGGGCCAAGTTTACTTGTCACCTGCTAGGAACCGGTAAACCATCATTTCTTTTATAATATATTTTTTCATAATAGATCTTATTTATCATACAATAACTAGGTATCATAAAAGGTTGACATTGCTTCTGACATTTGAGATGATTTTGTTATTTAATAAATTTCTCTTTCCCCTCCAAAAAAAATAAAAGGTTGATATTTTAAAAAATTATATATAGAAACTAATCCAACAACATATTTATTAATAACCCTCTTTTTATATATTAAAAATATGCTCGTGTTTGTATATGAATAGTGCGAAAATCTTATGGTGCTTCTCTTCACCTCAAAAAAAAAGAGTTTAATGTTTAATAAGTTCAGATAAGTTTCAATAAGTTCAAATAATTTTAACACCTTGTAAAAACTAATCTTCAATAAGTTTAAATAAGCTCATATTAGTTCAAATAAGTTTCAATAAATTCATATATAATTCCAGTTTAGATAAGTTGAAGAAAAATAAGGTGAAGCAAAAATGCTCCCTATACATGCAACAATCATAAAAGAACAAAAAAAAAAAATTAAAGTATGTTATTTTAAACTAAATAATTGCTAAACATAATTAAAATGAATGGAAATGAACTCAACTCAAAAATTGGAATATAATTCTAAAAGAACCAATGCTCCAAGAAACGGAAAAATTTCTTGTTACTCTCCCATTTGCTATTACTTTATTTGTATCTCTAATCATGTTTCTTTTTATCTTATTTCTTATTGACGTGATTAAGGCTCTGTTCTTTTAGACTAAATTAATGAAAACTCAGTTCAGTTCAGACAAATTCAATTCATGTTCAGTTCAGTTAGTTTCCTCTCACAGTTTTCATTCACTCAGTTCAGTTCAGTTAGTTTCCTCTCACAGTTTTCATTCACTCAGTTCAATTCAATTCAATTCAGTTCAGACAAATTCAGTTCAGTTCAGACAAATTTAGTTCAGTTCAGTTCAGTCCAAAAGAACATAGCCTAACACCCCTGCTTTACACTTATTGATAACACTGTTGTTTTCGCTCTCCTTTAAATTATCTTTTGTGTTGCCTTCAGTTTAACCCCGCAAAGCCCGAATAATGAGCAAATTCCTAAAGTTTCTAATATTTTCTGGACATTTCTTAGGAAGCTTACTTACTAAGTTACTAAATACGTTACTATACAAAATCTTAATTTCTGTATGAAACAGAAGATTGCTTATGACGCAGATAAAATTAAAGGGTTAACAAACTTAAGCATGACAATTGACAAATCATGTGAAGTCGGCATTATAATCCGCGACTTGTCACGTTTTAGACCTGCATTTAGCCTCACTATTTGGTTTGGCACCTTAACACCATCGCATAATTAGGCGCCTTGGCACCTACGCAAAAATCCACCCAACTTAAAAGCAAGTCAAGTCTATCATACTTATTTGATTTATTTTGTATATTGAGTAAAATTAAAGTTACATTTGTTTTTCCTTCACAAATTACAACAAAAAATATCAATACTTCTTTTGTATGAAATTCATAAAACTAATTTAGGATGTGTGAAAAAAGGCAAAATTTTTAGAAAGAAGAAACAATATACTTCCTCCGTTTTTTAATAAGTGCAACATAGAGAAAATGGGGGAATACCAAGGAATATAGAGAGAGAAAGTTGGGACCATAATAAAGTAGAGTAATACAAGTGATTAAACAAAAAAGTGGTCCTCTCTTGCTTTTTGGTGGCATATTTGTAATAGTATTGAACTGTTTTTACCATTTTAAGCTTGGTTGCACTTATTGTGACTATTCCAAATAAGGAAAGCGTTGCACTTATTAAGAAACGGAGGTAGTACATAATATTTCAAACATACACCCACATAAAAGGGGATCAAGAAATAATATATGAATTATTAACTCAAAACTTGGTGATCATACAAGGTATAATTAACATTCATCATCGGCCAAAATAATGAGCTTTTGTTTATTAGTAAGTATAATATACTCAAAGGATTACTACATCAACAAATAATGGGCAATAATAAAAAGAATGACCAAAACCATATACTACTACTATTACAGAAAATTTCACCTTAAGATATATGATACAATTTTGAAGGCTTAAGATTCTTGGTAACATTGAAATATTCCAATGTCTTGACCCACTTCTGTGGTGTCTTCAAAAGATGAACAGCAATTGTATCCGGCCACAATTCATGGGTACATCCTGTAGGTGGATCCGGATAATTGTACATGGACCACTTAGCATTAAACCGGTTCTTGCCCCGGTGCCCATTTCGGATCCAATCTCCAAATACTTTATCCTCTGGACCCTCCAAATGAGACTTAGGGATATCCGATTCCGCAATCCATTCTACCAAATCCCATGAAACCAAGTATCCCATACCGGACATATAATGTTTAAACGGGTCCATACTAGGGCACGGTATAACGTAGCCATAGTACAAGTCTTCCCTAGGTAACGTCCTTAAGGACTTAACCAAATTTTCCAACCTAAAGTAAGTGTCATCATCGGCTTTTAAGACATAATGATAAGGAGGATTAGGTCCTTCATTGTTATTAAATAGCTTAGGTAGGCTAGAAAAATAAGTATATGTCTTACCCTTATTCATATTTTCCTTACAATCAAGGATAATAATATCATCATGACGCATAATCTCTAGGGCAACTAGTACCTTTTGATCTTCTTTTGTAAGGTTGCAAAACACAAACTTCAAATCTATCTTTGCTCCCTCTGGAGATTGCGTACCGTAGATCATCCTTAGGAAGTGTCGCTTGTGATATTGATCCGGCAACGTTAATATCCCGACGAGAATCCGAATGTCATCATCATTTGATGAAGGAGAAGGAGAAGAAGAAGAAGACGACGACGATTTGATTGTTCTTAACGTAAGGGGGGATGATGAATCTGAGGATGAGTTAGTGAGAAGCGAGGGTGTTCTAGAGAAAGCACATTTGCTAAGATTTAATAAGTGATCAAATCTTATTTCATTGATGGAAGCTAAGGTACAAAGAAAAAAGATGAAGAATAAAGAAGATATGATGAATCTTTTGCCATTGTTGTTATGCTTTGTTGTTGAAGTAGTAATAGTAGTAGTAGAAGGTAATTTCATGTTGATAATGTGAGGTGTTTTGTTTCTTTTTTTGATGGTTTATTATATGCTTAATAGTTGTGGTAATGGAATAATGGACAGTGTATTTGAAAGCATTTGAAAAGGTTAGGCAGTTATAAAATGGAATAAGGGTTTGTTCTTCATTGCTATAAACGAGTTTTGGTCATTTCTTGATGTTGAACCAACCACTTAGCTTTTAGAAGTATTTGACTTAAGTTTTCTTCAAAAATAATTAAGTTGTCAAGGAAGTGGCCTAATTTAGGGGATTATCCATGTGCCCTGCCCTTAGTGTGCAAACTACAGCAGTAGGCCAGTAGCGTGTGTAAATCCATGTGAAAATTAAAGTGCGGAGTTTAAATAGATATTGCATATGGGGTTAATTAATATCCATGTATGCTAGTTTTGTTGGTAAATTTTTGAGATGCTGTTTAAATTTAGAGATGAATTATTTACTTGGGTATAGTGGTGAATGAGTAAAATATACTCAAAAGGGAAAGTTTCGAACGAGTTAAAAATAGTATTAGGTGTACCATACACATTGGGTCCGTTTGATACTGAAAAAGGAGAGCTTCAAATGAGACAAATCATGTGTAGTATTTTTTTTTGGGAAATTCTTAATGGTAGGCTCTTATTCTTGAGAATTCCCAATGGTAGATTCAACTTTTTTTTCTTCCCATTGCTAGGCCTCGTTTTCCTAATTTATCCAAATGTAGCATAAATTAGACTTAAACGTTAATTTCATGTTTATTTTTTTTACTTCGTCACTGTGTAATGGAGTAATTAAAAATTCCGTGGCAAATTCATCTTCTTACTCCATCACTCTGTAATTCTTTTTCCATTGGATATACATTATATATTTCAAAAGTCAAAGAATAGTGAATCTTTCACTTTATTAGAAAAGCATATGAAGAGTATGCATACTACTAAAAATATATAGTATACCAAGATATGTCAAGATTCATCATAAATATTAATATCGACCTATTCTTTGACCTAAATAAATCATGGTTATTAGCTTAGGCAACACTTAACAGAAGTTTTAAAACTAAACATGAAATTAACGTTTAAGCCTCATTAATGCTACATTTGGGTAAATTAGGAAAATTGAGGCCTAGCAATAGGAAGAAAAAAAAGTTGAATCTACCATTGGGAATTCTCAAGAATAAGAGCCTACCAATGGGAATTTCCCTTTTTTTTGTTTTCTTTTATTTGGTGTCTGTACCTCGTTCTGAAGCAAAAAAAAAATGTGTAGTATTTTTTTGGATACTACGGTTTTTTTTATATCATATAACTACGATTTATACTATAAAAAAAAGTTCAACTTTTGCAATTTTAGGTTCGAAATTATCGATTCAATACGGGAATGTCAATTTTAATACTTCATCCGTTTCTTTTTAAATGTAACAATTAGACTTTCACGTACAACGAGGTATTACTTTGACCATAAATATCTATAATTACATATAGGTAAAAATTATAAAAATTACATATTAAAAAAGTAGGCTACGAGACAAATCTAACAAGATCCCATTTGACTATATTTTTCATTATGTACAAATCACAAATCTCAGTCAAAGTAATATGTGTGAATAGTGTAAAAGTCCAATTGTTGCATTTAAAAAGAAATGGAGGGAGTACATGTTTGTAAGGTAAGATTAGATACTTTGTTATTCATTCATTAAAGTTGGAAAGAAATTTTGATTTGTACTTCTATTAATGTAGACACGGTTTCTTTAACATATAATTCCTCGAGGCCTTTTCTTTGGCTGTGAGCCTCCAAGCACAGTAAAATAGAATTAAAGTAAGAGTCGGAGAGACTACGAAAGTGGCGCAGAACCTAATTTTGAAGTTTTGAAGTCTTCAACTTTTTAAGCTTTGAGCTCAATTATTAGGCAAGTCAAACTCTTCTTCTTTTTGTGCGTATTTATTAATCTATATTTGGGCGATTCGCATGAAAGAGGTCAACTTCTTGTGATTTGGTACTTTTGCACATGAACATGGTTTTCTGCCTTGGTTAACTTTGCGTGCTACATACCATACTTAGACTAGACTACTCTTTATTGGTGCAATGCAAAGTATGGAACTAGGCAAATACTTAGAGTGGACACTAGTGGACGACTATATATATGTGATGAGTCCCAATCTTTTCGTTTGTTCGTCCTAAACACTATATATACATCATCTTATGTGATAAACTTTTCCCTTTATTATACCTTTCAACTTCAATCCCACATCTATACTCGTATTTTTCTTTCTTACTATTCTTTGAGCTTTTTCCAAATTGGGTGCAATATGTAGACATCGAGTACCACACTACCACTACAACATCATATGGTGTATTATTGTATTTTTTTCGTTAGCCAAAAGTTGGGAGATAATCATCCATGTATCTTGATCATATAGCTAAACATAAAAGTTAGTAGTTTTGTGTATCATGATTCCACCATTATTGCATGCATTATACATGAGGATATAACTTAATTTGGCCATATCAAAAGACTTTATGGTATGTCTAATATTTTTTCTCTGTTTCTTTTTGTTCTTCCTATTTTGACTTTTGCATTTGTCAATACACTTATTTGACCATTAATATCTTTCATTATTACATATTTGTAATAATTAAGATATTAATAAAGTATTCATTGACACAAATCAAATAAGAACCCACATTATTATGTTTTTCTTTATATATTGAGAAGATCTTAGAAGATTCTATCTAATTGTGAATAGCGTCAAAATTTCAAATGAGGATTACAAAAGAGTACAGAGGGAGCATCATTGTAAATTTTTATTTATGATATTTCCAAATGTTGCTACAGATGCAATTAACGAAACAAACAATTAATGAACAATTGACACAAGAATTAATGTGGCTCACTAACAATATGTTAGTTATCCTGTAAAAAAACAATATGTTAGCTACGTCCACAGGCAGAGGAGATTTAATTTTATTAGGTTTAGGATAGAATATAGATTTCAGAATATGATTAATTATAGGGTTTATATAGTACCCTACTAATTAACCTAAACAGATGGACATAAACTCAAAACTAAAACAGACTCGATATACTAAACAACATATATATATCGAAAACAGACTCGATAGACCCCCATGCTTGGTTAATCCTAGCGCGAGATAATTAATTCAATGCATGGCTCAAAGTTGTATCAATAAAGAAAAAGTTGATATGAATAATCTCAATTTTCAACCATCTTCTCAAAATAATCTCAACTTTAGATTATGGGATAATCCCAACTTTTAGGTGGATCTTTCCAAAATATTCCAAATTTGTTGTTTATTGTGTTCGTTAATCTATGTTTGGTCTATGGTAAATAAAAATATCAGTTTAAATTATTCCGTGAACTTCCTCCTAAAAGTTGGGATTATTCTGAATTATCAAAATAAAGTTGGGATTATTCTGAATAATAAAAAGTTGAAATTATTATAGAAAGATGAGGGAAAGTTTAGATTATTTTATTATTTTTTCCAATAATAAATCTCATGATATAAAAAATAAATTAAAATTTTCTTATGCTTATGTGTATCATATAACTAATATTTAAATCCGAATCCACCACCCAACTCACAGAATTTGCAACATTTGGTGTTTTTTTTTAAGCCAGTGTTGCACCACCAAAGAAATCATCTAAGCATATTATTGTGCTATCCAAGCTAATAGATAATATTTGAGTTTGAACATTAATAAACTAGTAGTGTTTCCCATGAACAACATCAACAATAACTTTCAAAGGACATGGAGTATTAATTAATTATTTATAATCTTTATGTAATTAGATTCGCCTTTAAAAGTATATTAATATAATATCAATCTATCATAATTAAACTACTGTTTTTCATTGGAGAAATTTAACTATATAAATATAATATTATTAGTACACATAGAATAGAGTATTTGCTATTTCTTTTATTTCATTTTTTTGCATTTATTTCTCTAGACCATATAATTTGAACTAATAATGTCATTGTGTTTCCCTCACTTTTTACTTCTTTGATGAATTAGCATAATAACATAAATTTATCCATTTATGATACTTGGAATCTTAATGATTATATTCTGAAGTAAAGAGAACGACATATAATCATATACCTTAACTTAGCTTACTTCATCATTTTGTGAAAATCAAATGTTTAAGAAATCTATCTATCTATACTAATATATTAAAAGGCGTTCCTAAGCCAGAAACGATGCAATGTGGCGCCTTCGCTTGTATTATTTTATGCTATGTAATCTACATACACTAAAAAGTAGAAAATGCATTATGTAAGATTTGATCCTGAGTTCACAAGCATATATATTAATGTCTTAACCTCTAAACCAAGTGATACTTGGTGTTATTGTTTCAAAGTAAAATATTAATAAATGAAAGATATAATTACCCGGGATGTAGCCCGGGCCTAAAAACTAGTTATAATTTAAAACGCATAAGAAAATCAATTTTTTTCTTCATTCCTCGCTCCACCTTATTGGCATCTTTCCATGTCGAATTAACGTACACGACATATAAAATTATCACTACAAGTTGATCATCACTCGCCAACTAGAAATTATGCAACAGCATAGGACATCACCTAGACCACTCACTAATAGTAAACACTCTAAGAATTAACTGATAAACTCAATGGATATTATCTAGCTTACTTGGTAAAGTCTTGTGGGTGTTTTCCAAGAGAAGAGGTTGAATCTCGTATGGATCATTACACTTAGTCGCTCATTTACACCCAAAAAAATGTTTAAACTCACAACTAACAGTTGCTAGAGTAATTGTTTTTTTTTCCTAGATATTGCTAAGCCAAAATATATGTTCCACTTTACATCAAAATGTGAAATAATTTCCAGCGTACCTTCCACATAAGACTAGATGCGAGAAACTTTTTTCGTATTGTCTCCATGATTAACCTCTATTACATATAGCGGTCAACTTATTTAATAAAGCACTATTCTGATTAGCAACCAACCGGAGAAACTGTTAGTCCGCTACTCTGAATAATCGCACAAATAAAAGTAAAACAACTAGTTTTTAGGCTTGGGCTTTGCCCCGAGTAATTATCCTTTTTATTTATTAGTATTGTACTTCAAAATTATAACACCAAACATTACTTGGTTTAGTGATTATGACTTTAGTATATAAGTTTGAAGTTATGGGGTCAAATCTTATAGCATGTATATTCTAATTTTTTTTTATTGTATGTGGAGCATATGAAGTAAACATCGTAAGTCAGAGCGCCACATGACACAGTTTTTTATTTAGGAACGCCTGTGATATATTACTATTTACTATAGATAGATCGCTGGAGTTTGAAAACCAGCAAATATCGTTGAGATAAAGTAGTTTACTATGGCCTATATAATCACCTATTCAAAATTGTGCTACGTAAATCGCAGCCAGTAACTGACACGAGCACATAAATAGCCCAGCACTACGCAGCTTTGCTTGAAAGCTGAGGTGCAGCCCAGAGATCATATGGCCCAAACCAGTTCTTAAGAAATTTGTATATCAAGCAATAACCGTTATGCATGGGCTGCACAAATTTAAAAACATCAACTACAATTATTGTGTGACCTTCCAGAAAATCCCTTTTCATCTTTTTGAAAAATCCACTCAGTGACACAAATTTTGATTTTACTACAATAAGTGAGTAGTGACATCAACGGAGAATATTTGAGTAACCATATGGGTTAGCAATTCTTGTGAGAGAGATAGAGAGAAAGCAATATTAAATTCAGTATTTTGGAGACAAAAAATATCCCTATAACTATTGCATTTATAAATTATGGGTGTCAAAAGCAAATCCGACCCACGGGTCCACCAGCATTCGGTCCGCATTCGATCTGTTTCGATCCGACATAATCGGGTTCCCGAATTGATCCATTCCGATCCAAAATCAACCCAAGCCCAGTTGTATTCGAGCATATGAGAAACTAGCCCAATCCGTTACCGACCCAAACTTAATCCTGATAACTACAATCCGAACCCAATCTGTATTTGACCCAAAGTCAACCCAAACCCAATTAGACTTGAAAAAACCATCAAGACCCAATCCACTATAATCCGACCAATTGTTAACCCCATCCATTATCAACCCGGCATTATCAATAGAATATGTTTTGGATAACTTTAGTGTATGTTCTTATAAATATAAGATAAAAAATTGTTATTAATAAAATATTTGTATGTTTTTGTCAATATAAATATAGTTAACCAGGGGCCAGCTGGGTAGTCAAGTATCTATGTAAAGTGAAGAATGAGATTAGAGCAATAAGGTTGCATCATTGGAATGTTCATCACACATACTCAATCAGCAAAGTTCATTCTCAGCTTGTGGTTGAGAAGCCACAAGTTCCTTGGGTGAATGGAGTGTGGAATAAAATGACTGTGCCTAAGCACAAATTCATCACCTAGCTGGGAGTGCAGGACAGATTAAGAACAAAAGATCAAAGGCTTTATCATTTCAATATCAGCCAAGACAATTTATGCTGCTTATGTGGGAATGATGTTGAGACAAATGTGCATTTATTTTTTAATTGCATATTCAGTAAACAACTCTTAGCTATTTTGCTTAGATGGATTGGGGTAGCCTGCAAAAACAAGAACTTATTTCAATGGATAAGTTGGGCTAGAAGATCCTACCAGCCTAGTACCAGGTGATTGTGACACTATTAGCAGCCACTAATTTTTGAGATTGAGGTGGTGGAGTAGTGGCATCGCTTCCCACCTCATATCCCTGAGGTCTAGGGATCAAACCACATGGGACTCATTTGAGGATTTCCCCTTATCCCCCCTCAAGTGAGTCCCCTTCATCTTACCTTAAAAAAATAAACTATTAGCAGCCATTGTGTACCAGATCTGGAAGACAAGAAACGAAGCTTTTTGGCTCTCCAATGTATATAGAATTGATTGTATAGTTAAAGATAATCAATACATAGTCAAACATAGAATAAACATGTGTAATACAGCGAAAGGGAGTGTTAGATATTGTGAATGGATTGATAGCTTTTAAGTTGCTGTTAGGCCTTTTATGGCCTGTTTAGCTCCAGTCTTTCTACTGAGGGAGCTAGGTTGTATTGTTTATTGTTTTGGTTGAATACATCTTACTTACTTAAAAAAAACAACAGTAACTTATTCAAAAGACTCGCCCGATATCGTCGATGATCCGAAACGAATGGACTTAAACATATAATGGCCCGATCCACTTGCACCATAATCTGATTTAAGCCGACCCAAGTCCACCCGAACCCGTCTCGAACCAAACCAAGTCCATCCGAATCTCAATTGAGCCGACCCAAGAGTGCCCGAACACATACGACTGGGGATGACCCAAGTTCATCTGAATCCAACTTGATCCGCATAAACCCAATTAGAATCCGACCAGGGCAACCCAAAGTCGATTAGAGCCAAGCCGAAATGGTCCGACTAATACCAAATCCGCACCCGAGGCCGAGTATACGTTGGCCAGGCTGGATTCGGCTTAAGTGACCCCCACCCAACCAGATCCGGTCCGAGAAAAGGTTTGATTCGATACGATCTGACCCAAGCACATCCAACCCAATTCGGGTCAACCTAAACCCACCCGATGACCCAAATTGACACGATGACACCCCTGAATTATATACTTTCTATCTATCTCTTTCATGAGACTTGCCAACCCTTTTGGTCACTCTATCATTGTGCAACCGAACTTTGCACATCAGGTACAATGCAAACTTGACAACTTTAAATAATTATTAGCACAAGACACTTAATTTGCTTTTTTTTTTCCTATTTTCAAACACGTTTATATAATTAATAAATGATATACAAAGCTAAAACAAACGCTCAAAATTTTTATTTTTTTCTAAACGTTTATATGTTTTAGACATCAACCGAAAAAGAAATTAATGATCTTCTTCCATATTGCTTGAAAAGATAAAACATGAAAAAGCATTTTATGCTAAATATAAGATAATAATAAAAAAGTAGTTGTTATGCTAATAGTATTCTCAGTCTTTGTGAATAAGCTTACTTAAGTAATAACTAGTAACTTTTGCACGCCATGCGTGCGTGTTATATTAACATTCTTTTTCTCAATTAGTTATTCATCAATGCTACAAAAATTTTGATTCGAACAAATATTTATAATGATTTTAAATTTTTTAAATATATTTTTCTTAAATCAATGTTTCGTTGGTTTTATAGTTATGTGTTCATCATTATTCAAATCTCTATTATAGGTGAAAGAAATACAAAGCAGAAGAAAGTCTGTGCTCAAATAAAGTGGAAGAATTTGTGTATTAGATTTAGACGTTGAATATTAATAAAGTGGAAGAGTTTGATTTATATAATAGAGATTACAGAATAATAATTAACATTTAGGTTTTAAAATATTATTATTATAATTAGTAATATGAAATTCAAGTTTTTATTTTTTGTACGGATTGTTTCAATCAAGTTATATTGTCAATTTAATTTTTTATCAGAGTTTTTTTACACATATTTAAGAAGAGGAAATCATTCTCCTTAATTTAATATTTAATTGAGATTTGAAATTCAATTCCATAATAAACTTGTTCAATATATATGGCAAGTAGGAAGAAGAAAAGACTATTTAATATTATATGGCAATTTAAATCATTAAGGGTATATTAGACTTTTTGTGAGGAGACACCATCTTCCTCCCCCCTTCACTTATATAATAGAGATATAAGCATTTTATGCTAAATATAAGATAATAATAGTATTTTATGCTAAATATGAAAAAGCATTCCAAAATTTGTGTCCATTGAATGTAAGTTAACACTCTAACTAACCCTCCATATAAAAAATAAAACCTTTCCAACCACCCTTTTCATAAGAGGTAACCCGTAACTCTAATATGTTTTGTTAGAATTTTCTATAATGTTAAAGTAACAATTTGAACTCATACGAAACATTTCTTTTCATCTCACTTTTTCTCTAACATTAAAACATACTTACATGCTATTTGCTTCTCTAATTCAGGGAAGATGTCATTTTAATGTCTATCATAATGCATAAAAATATACCAAGTAAGTGTTGGCTAGGTGGTGATGGGGTGAGACAGTAGGACGGGCCGTGTTCGAATCCCCGCAACACCCTCGGGAGAGGAATGGAACCTAACCACCTCAAAGCGCCTCGATCGGGATGTAGCAGAAGGGTGAGCCAGTGCGCAAAAACAAAAAAAAAAAAAATAATGCATAAAAATATTTAGATTGAGTTAAAAGCAATATATATATATTTATTTAAGTTAAATCTTAAAATCTAGATTCGATGTACTTTATTTTAGGTAAGAAAAAGACCGTGGGTAAACCCACAAGAGTTTGTTGAGTATTAATATGACAAAATTGACCATGGTAATATATATATCATCCTCTTTCAACACTTATCAAGTTCTAAATATTTTATTCTTTGGGTGGGTTAGTGAACATTACTTGTGTCCACAAAATGTTTTTTTTTTTTTTTTTTTTGGCATCCAAAATGTTTATGAGTAGTACTCTTGTTTTTTTTTTTTTTTCTTTTGAAGAGAATAGTATTAGTCAAATCAACTTCAATTGGAAAAAAAAAGGTCTAACTTAAAGAAAACCACACACTACTCTTTTAATGATGTTGGTGGAGTGACGCCTAAAGACCGTCATGCGCACACACACCCCACCAAAGCCCTAAAGTAAACCCGGCCCGTACCGTTTATGGTTGAAGTAGGTAAACATTGT
The DNA here is from genome assembly GCA_947646795.1 of Beta lomatogona. Classification (NCBI taxonomy): domain Eukaryota; kingdom Viridiplantae; phylum Streptophyta; class Magnoliopsida; order Caryophyllales; family Amaranthaceae; genus Beta; species Beta lomatogona. The sequence continues at coordinate 52,920 of CANSNZ010000272.1, forward strand.
CGTCTACCACAAGTAGTGAAGCCTTGCTCTTATCTTCCTACCAATCTCAACTTCCTATGACTCAATCTTTTTTCTTTTTTGGTTTTTTTGTCCACCTTTCATTCGACTTTTTCTTTTATGGTTTGTTCATCATAATCAACTACAAGTTTTTATTATGTTAAAGGTATAGTATTGGATAAGTTTTTTTAAAGGTAAGATGAAGGCGAATCACTTGAGGGGGAAAAGGGGCATTCCTCAAATGAGTCGCATAACGTTATAGTATTGGATATGCATGTACTTTTATATTACAAGTGATCTTTTGAACTACCAACTTATCTGTTATCAGTAGACGAAACAATACTTTATATCATTATATGGAATTCGAAATAGTGAAATACTTCTATATATATATACCAAACTCATAATGTAGTTTAAAACAATATGGAAATGATTATGAAAGGATGGTATATTGTTATATGATTATTATAATAGCACTTTGCACCAACAAAAGATAATTATACTAGTCTATTACATCAACATTATCTTTTAGATTGGCCATTATATTCAATATGACACGTAAATGAAGGTTGCCCCCCACCCTTTCTTTCAATGAAAAGTAAATACATGACTCACTTCTATTTGTGAACATAAGATCAGTCGGAAAAAAATATAATATGTTCATTATAAGTATGGAGCATTCACTTATGACGACAAGGTTTTTCTTTTTGCTGAAATAGGAAGAAAAGCTTCATGCATTTCCTATACACCATGCATGGATATCTAATTAATTTTGTAACAGTTGTGATATTTTAAAACCTGTAGAACAACTAGATATGGAAACAGATTTGTAACACAATCTTAATTCCCTTGAACTAGAATATCAACATATTATTGGAGCACCCATTTATGAATATCTAAGATGTTAGAAATGATACAAAAATATTGACAAGATACCTCCTAAATATATGTAGAGAAATCACAATATTTATTCTTAACAAGCAATGGCTTGTTCTCTTCGGCATAAAACTACTAAACTGAACTGAACTGAATTAAATTATAACTAATTAAAAGTAATGATTATCATTTAGGAACTGAACTGAACTGAATTGAACTGAACTGAATTGAACTGAACTGAACTAATTATAAACTGGGGAGAACAGGCCCCAATTGATTTTGATTTTCCACAAAATATCATCCATTAATAGTCATTTAACATTTTGTCCTCAATAACCTTAGCCTTAGACATGCATGCTCCTAAAAACAAATTTGGCTTATAATTCAGTATTCACATCTAACAACTATTTTTTTTTTGGGGGAGTCATTCACCAACTTTGTTAGGTGAATAGTCCTACATGGCAATTCCAAATAGTCATCCAGTCAAACGTGTGACCTTCACATTTCAACTCTTATTTTCTCCCAAAAATAATGAGAGAGGCATCCAAACAAGTCTTTCACTAAAATCTCTTCACCAACTCCATAAGTCTCAAAACTACTTAATCATCTACATCTCACCCCCACCATAACCCCATGCCTAAACCAATCATACGCTCCACCTAAAATTACGAAATCCGAAAACGACACGTGTTTTATTCTCTATGGTCCATTACTCATATCATGTCATGATGACTGTTGATGATGAGGCTGTTGTTGGTGGGAAAGAAGCTACATGTTTGTCAACGTACTTTCCATTTGTATTAGGAATTAGGATCACAATCTAATCTTACCAACCCCTTTTTTTGGTCCATACCATCTTACGCTCTACCCCCTCTAACTTTCACCTACTTTCATAACCATATAATAACCCCATAACCAACTCACCCAAAGGCAGGGAAGGTGTTAAGTAATAAGCCATTACATTACCTTCTCTTTTCTTTTCCTAATTCTCATCCACTTTTAACTTCTCCTACTATTCCTACCATGGGCTCTGAAGAAGCAATCCCCCATGTTGATGATCATGAGATTCTAGACCAAAAGGAGTACATCTTTCACTCCAAGCTACCTGACATCTACATACCAAACCACCTTCCCCTACACACATATTGTTTCGAGAACTTACGTGAGCATGGCAATCGCCCTTGCCTCATCGACGGGCCAACAGGGCGCGAATGGACCTACGAGGAGGTTGAACAAACATCAAGACGAGTTGGAGCTGGATTTCATCACAAACTTGGGTTGCAAAAAGGTCAAGTCATCATGCTGCTCCTACAGAATAGCCCCGAGTTTGTATTCTCTTTTCTCGGGGCATCCTTTATCGGAACTGTTAGCACAACTGCTAACCCTTTTTGCACCCCAACCGAGATTGAGAAGCAGGCTCGAGCCAGTGGGGCTCGAGCCATTCTCACCCAGTCCGCTTTCGCGGACAAGGTGAAACCTTATTGTGAAAACAACAATATTCATCTAGTCGTTGTGGATAATATGTCCCTTGATGGGTCCCATGACGAGTACAAATATTTTTGGGACCTAGTAGGGGGCCCAGGGGAGGAAGAGAAAGTACCTGAGGTTAAAATAGTCCCTAATGACGTGGTGGCTCTACCTTATTCATCAGGCACCACCGGCCTACCTAAGGGTGTGATGCTCACGCACAAGAGCCTCGTGACAAGTGTCGCGCAACAGGTGGACGGAGAGAATCCCAACTTATATGTAAACGGTGAAGACGTGATACTATGTGTTTTGCCCTTGTTCCATATCTATTCTCTCAACTCCGTCTTGCTGTGTGCTCTACGCGTGGGGGCTGCGATTCTCATAATGCCTAAGTTTGAGATATATATGTTGATGGATTTGGTCCAAAAATACAAAGTTACGATTGCACCCTTTGTGCCTCCTATTGTTTTAGCTATTGCTAAGAACCCTGACATGGATAAATACGACCTTTCCTCTGTAAGGTTAGTTTTATCTGGTGCAGCACCCATGGGAAAGGATCTTGAAGATGCTGTCAGAGCTAAACTACCCAATGCTAAACTTGGACAGGTACCATATTACTATATTTATCTTTCTTTTACCAACCATAATCACTTTATCAAATTTATATTTGCTTCAACAATACTTCTATACATAAAAGGTCTTGTACCAAAATTTTGAAATGAACCCATAAAAGTCATAAGAACCTAGATCAGCAGAAATTATTGTGATAACAAGAGCAATGCTAGACGTAAAACTTCATCACAAAGGACATGGATACGAAACTCTAATTATAATTAATCACAACTACTATTATTAATGTAGAATAAGTTACCTTTTTAATATAGTAACGGATTATATAATTTGTATTCTCGATATGTTGCTATTTAAATTAAGTAAATGGAAAAGGATTGAATAAATTAAAGTAACTATTATTTTTTGAGGAACTTGTTAGCTGAGTTGCACGGAAACGGGATACGTAAACGGACTCGTGGACACGGGTACAAGTTGTTAGCAATATTGAAGATTGAACTTTATTTTCGTTGAGAGAAAATGATTTTCGCTTACAACGATTAAGTGTGGGATTTAATTCATAAGACTAATAAAAGGATTAGGTTTGTAATGTAACAGCTAACCGATATCTTTGTTGTAAATTGTTTGTGTTAGGTATTGCATTTTGTAAAGATTACTTTTTTTTTGAAAGATTGTAAAGATTACTTAAGGGTTAGGTATTTGTCTGATCCCCTCAAAAAAAAGGTATATGTCTATTTAGTCTCATTAGATTGATATTTTATTATTACCTATACTTTCTTTCCAAAAACTTGGAAATGATGTGACACAACTTTCACAATTTCACTTCCATGAAAGAAGAGGAAAGTGGGGGTGGTATAGCCGTGTGGGGGTCCTTTTGCATGACTTGATTAATGAGAGGAACAACGCTATATATGTACATTTTTATCATATCATACAAGTATATTCAGGTCATCTTAAAATAATAGTATATATTAATGTCTTAGACTTAATTACGTAAGTTTTAAGCCTTTTGTTATGTCATTCTTAATGATGTCATAATTCACCTAAAATTCTAAATAAAGATTATGTTAATAATAAGACTTGTTTCAGTAATAAGTTTTAGGTCTTTTTTTATACTTCCTCCGTTTCAAATTACTCGCTACACTTTCCATATAGGGAAGTTTCATATTACTTGCTATACTTTCTTTTTGGACAATTAACTCTCTCTATCTCTCTCCTCTCACATGGGTCCCTTTTCTTTTTACTCTCTACCTCTCTCTTCTCCAAAAATTGCCTAGGAGTCCGTGAATTGAGAAGTGTAGCAAGTAAAATGAAACGGAGGAAGTATTGTTCTTAATGATGTCATTTACGTAAAATTCTAAATAAAGATTATGTAATCATGATGGAGGTGTATAAATATGACTGAAAGTTTTGAAACCAAAAGTCAACAAATTTATCTTTCAGAATATCATGACCTTAGGAGTATTATTTTAATGTACATTGATATTGTATGTAAGAAATTTTATCTTCATTGCTAGAGATTTCTTCTTCTTTTATAGGAGGAATATCTCTTTTAAGGGTATAAAGGGTTATTTTCTCTCATCTTATAAGATATGGGACAACTCACATGTATACAATACAACAATAAGACGTTCAATTAAAGTTCCGCACGCAAATGTATATAATATTAATTTTCATGGGCTGAAGAAATGATACATTTGATTGAATGCAGGGTTATGGGATGACTGAGGCGGGCCCAGTGTTGGCAATGTGTTTGGCATTTGCAAAAGAGTCTATGGAAGTTAAGTCTGGTTCATGTGGGACAGTGGTTCGAAATGCCCAGTTAAAGATTGTTGATCCAGACACCGGCTTTTCTTTGCCTAGGAACAAACCCGGTGAAATTTGCATTCGTGGTGATCAAATCATGAAAGGTTCGTTCATCTATTTTTTTTTTCCCTTTTTACGTGTCGCTCTGCCTTAAAAAATTAAAAAAATATGAGATTGAATCCCACGACTTCGAACTTATATACTAAAGTCCTAACCACTAAACCAAGTACTCTTCGGTGTTGATAATTATAAAGTAAAATATTACTCCCTCCGTTCTTTTTTAGATGTAACACGTTGACTTTGGGTACTATTCATCCACCGCCCTTTGACCATCAATAGTTATTTATATATAAGAAAAAATATAGTCATGTGGGATCTTGTTAGATTCGTCTTGATATACACTTTCCAAATATGTATTTCTTATGATTTTTACATTTATAAAATTAAAGATATTGTGGGTCAAAGTTGTGTCTCGACAAGTGTGAAAAGTCAAATGTTACATCTATTAAAAAACAAAGGGAGTAATAAATAAAAATTATAATTACCTGGGGCATAGCCGGGACTAAAGACTAGTTTCTAATTATCACCTGTTTTTTTGGTTCCGAGTGGAGAGAGTTGGGTAATACAGTCGGATTTTCTAAACAGCTTTGATATCGGTGTATATATTGATATATTAAGCAATAATACTTGCAATATATAAAATGGATCAAACAGGATCAAATTTAAATTACTATTCATACCATTTTAGATATTGGTTATATTATTGAGTGGTGTCACAAAATTGTGTTCTATCAGTAATCAACATCGTGCATTTGTACCATAGAAACATGATCATCAATGCGCCTCCTTGCAAGACTCTTTATTCTTCTTCTTATCTAATATCTAGCATGAGAAGTTGGACCTTTACGCCGACCTTTCCGACACTCGTATAGTTAAGAAATTGAGGTCAAGGTCAATTTATGTGGAAAGAAACGGCATGACAAATTCATAGTTGTAACTTTTGCTTTCAAATGCTTTGATATTGTCCACTCTAGCTGCCCCATTATGATTAGGTTGATTACAGATAGAGGATGCAATTCTCTTCGGTTTAGGATTTTATATATTTTAAATATCGGTTTTTCTAACCTATGCACCTAGTACTAGGTTTACTTAAATGAGTTTATGACTAAATGTTACTCCCTCCGTTACATTTTAATCTACACACTTACACTTTTCACGCACGCCAACGCAAAACTTTGGCGACATATATCTTTAGTTTTGTATTTGTAAAAAATATAAAAAGTACATATTAATAAAATACATGTTATGATTGAATCTAACAAAGATCCCACACGACTATATGTTCATCCGCGTATATATCACAAATGATGGTCAAAGTGAAATTTGTGAATAGTGTAAAATGTCAAAGTGTGTAGATTAAAATGAAACGGAGGAGTATTAGTTTTATTCAACAAAATTGATATATATGACATAATTAATTAAACATATTATTCTCATAATTAATGTCTAATACTTATTATGATAATAATACATTTAATTAACTATGTTATATCTATCAATTTTGTTGAATAAAACTTATATATTACCAAAGAGAAATTACTTTGCATATGAACTTTTTATAATCAAACAAACTTTTTGTATACTAATTTCTTGCACCCTTAGTGGTCGTTTGGTTTAAGATATGGAATGGAAAAGAAATGAAAACAAATAAAGGAGGGAAATGGTAATAAAAGTGGTTACATTTATTGGGTGTTTGGTTCAAGTCATGGAATAATGGAATGGTAACCATTACCACCAACTAATGGATTTTGTTACTTGAGGGGGAGGAGGTAACAAATTGGGGGAGTCCATTACCACCGAAGTAATGGTAATGAATTGGTGAGGGGTTGAACCAAACATGAAAAAAGGGAAACGTAGATTGATTTCGTTTGACCCTAAAAATAGTGAACGAAACGGTCTCTTAAAATGTATTAACTACAAAACTAATGGATGCAAAACTAAATTTCAGGTTACTTGAATGACCCGGAAGCAACAGCAAACACCATAGACAAAGAAGGATGGTTGCACACCGGTGACATCGGATTTGTCGACGACGACGACGAGATCTTCATTGTTGATCGGCTAAAGGAGTTGATCAAGTACAAGGGCTTCCAAGTTGCCCCCGCTGAGCTTGAAGGCATGCTAATCAACCATCCTAGCATCCATGATGCTGCTGTTGTTGCGTAAGTATTTTAAAATTTTGAAGCATATAAAATTGTTTCATATCTAATTAATTAATACAAATCATCTCTTTTTTACCATATCATTATATTTTTGTTCTTTTAATGATTATCTTTTTCTTTTTAATCAATGTCCAGGATGCAAGATGAGACTGCTGGTGAGGTCCCAGTTGCATTTGTTGTGAGATCAAATGGTTCTCAAATTAATGAGGATGATGTTAAGCAATACATTTCCAAACAGGTAAATTTGGACTCTAATTTGTCTTTTATTCAATTGAGTTTGACTTTTTTTAAACGTAGCGAAAATTTTAACTTATTTAGAAATCATCTCCAAACTTGTTGTAGTTGTGAATTGAAATATCCGAACTTATTTTTACTAGGAATAAGTTAAGATAAGTAGAATATAAACATCCCTAACTGGTTTTCTCGTAACCTAATATTAGACTATGTTCATTTCACTTATTCATACACAAGGAAACATAATGATTTAAATTGACTTGTATTGCATTAAACTATTCTTTTGATCACTAAGATTAATTTTTTTTTTTTTTTTTGAAAATAAAAATTAATTCATTGATTCAAAGTCATACGACATCTACAATAGAAGTCAAAACTAAACAAATACATATCAAAATGAAATAAATACAATTCTAATATGACAAAACCACGATCGTTGAATAGATCTAACACTTCTGAATATAAATCTTATTGTACATACAAGCTTCTTAATAGATTGATCCCCCAAGACACACAAAAAAAGTCTTATACTTAATTAAATAGTATGTTTATAAGTAAGCTAATAATTTGTGGTAATTTGTATGCGCAGGTGGTTTTCTACAAGAGAATATATCGAGTTTTCTTTGTGGAATCAATCCCTAAACTTCCATCAGGAAAAATCTTAAGGAAAGAGCTAAGAGCAAGATTAGCTAATGGCATAATTACGAAATAGGTTTTGACAACCAATTTAATTAACTGCAGAAGACTAAGGCATCACCTATGCACCTCCTATCCAAGTGCAATACAATGTAAAAGATGCCAGTATATAAAATTTGTACCAAAAGAAATAATTACCTTTTGGATTTCAAGTTTTTTTTTTTTTTTTTTGTCAACATGGAAAAAGGAAGGTGTTGGAAATTTCAATTAATTACTTCTCTATTTCTACCTCTATCTTGTTTCTTTTGTTTTAGTTCCTTTTTGTATATATGATGTCATGGACAGTTCATATTCACTTTTACATTCTTAATTTTATTGAGTGCTTACGCAGCTTTTACAAATTTTCCCTCTTGAGTATAACTAGCTTCTACTCTATGTAGATAACAAAATAACTTTTCTAAAAGTAAGTAATTTGTGTTACTCTTTTACCTTCTTTACTATTTGTTGGTTTATTATTTTTCGTAATGGTTTCTCCAGATTTGTTACTTTCCCCTCACCAATCCACTACTATATTTGATGGTAATGGATGTTCCCGATTTGTTACTGTAGGCGTGGATTTTTAATACCTTTTTTATGCCTACATGCGGTTGTGTCTACAGTTACATTCTCCTCCCACTCAAGTAACAAAATCCATTACTTGGTCGTAATGTTATCATTCATTTACTTTCTTTAACCAAGAATAGCTATCCATTACTTGGTCGTAATGGTTACCATTCATTTCCACTCCATTTTTTATTACCATTCTCCTCTATTTGTGTCCATTCTCTTTTCATTATATAGCTTGAACCAAACGACGTAAGGGCAAATCAGGTATATATGGGAAAGGTTTGATCATTCTTGGATGTGGGTCAATAATTGGAGTGGGTCAATCATTGACAGCTCTACTCGGGAAGAGTAAAGACAAAAGGCCGCAAGTACCCGATTGGGCCTTAAGCCAATTACTAAAACTAGTCCTTTTTAATATCAAAACCATTGCACCAACTCATCATGTAGAGCCCATGCAACACCAAAATCACATGAAGAATGGGCCTTAAGCCCATTCCTAAAATGGCCCAATTTCTTCCAAGCAGATGCTAAACACAAACCATTTCGAAAGTGGATTTAAAGTGAATTGCCCCATATCAACTCGTTATATCAATTTAGATGTGTGGTAATGTAAAAAAGTTTGGTAATCTAGAAAATATTATTTGTTGCTCATGTTTTTTCTATTCATATATTCATCATGTACTTATTTATAACTTGGGAGCGTGTACTAATGATAAAAGTCGGGTCGTAAATATAATATGTTATGCACGATTTAGAAGTATAAAAGTATATCTATAAAAGCACCTAAAGTATGGGGCATAGGGTCATTCGACAAATAAAAAGAAAGGGTCATGATATATATCACTTTACACACCCTATTAAATTAGACAACTATACACTTATTGTAGGATTTTATGCCTTGAATTCTGGTCTGAGGGCAATTTCGTCGGCACGCTCGACCGGATCGGGTAGGCACGCTCGATCGGGCGGGGCAGCGACCAAGCAGCAGCTCTAGGAGTGGGGCGCCCGATGTCATCGGGCGCATTCGCCCGATCTGGCGTCTTAGCGAACTACGACTCGGGCAGTGTTCGCCCGATCGGGCCCGAGGCGTGTTTTTGGTTTGGCGATTACCGCCCGACACGATCGGGCGGTGGTTTAATGAGGCGCGGATCACGATTTTCCGGGTTTGCATATAAATAGGTTTTTTAACCTAGTTTATTTAGTGACGATTATTTCATTAATCACCTCTGTAATTCTGATTATTCTTCTCATCAATAATATTATATCACTTTACACACCCTATTAAATTAGACAACTATAAACTTGTATAGATTATTAATCACCGTCATCTCCTCTTGGCAACCCCATTTACAATTTCCTCCCCCTCCGATACAAGGATCCCGCGACCACAAATATGTTCACTTTACAATTTACATCTATTGATGATAGATTTCTCATCACCTTATCTCTAGCAACATTCTGTCCCCTTTCTTTTATGCATATAAAAGAGGCGTACGTTTTCTATAACCTTACTTGTAATTTTGTATGACCAAGGTTTCAAGATTATGGAGTATGTATCTATTTGTATGTAATATTTTGTCTTGTTGAAGTAGGATAAAGAGACAAGGACATATCCTGTTGAAATGATCCTTAATATCAAGGGTGTCCTACGCATGTTAGCCTAGGAATCTTTTTATAAGTCACTTAATTCTCAAGTGACTAGAAAATTGCATTTGGTAGTTTCCAAGTTGATGCACTGTCTCTAATTCAATGGACAAGTCAAGCTTCACCGCAATTCTTGCCGACTGATTTTCCGCTTGCTTTGGCTTTTCAACTTCACCATGATTTCTTGCCTTTGCTTCCTAGGGATTGCCTAAGCAACTTATGCTATAATCTTTACAAATTTTGAAATCTATGCATGTGCTTGACGTCAATCATCGACATTGTTGATTTCTTATGGATAACTATTCTTAGTTAAAACAAACCAAGAAGATCCAGTAACGGATTCCAAATTTCAATAAGGCTCCGTTTGGTTGGGTGTAAAACATTTTCAGTGTAAAATGATTTTCATGGAAAATAATTTACAATGGAAAACACAATTCCAAAATTAGTTTTCCGTTGTTTGGTTCCATGTAAGAAAAATGATGAAAAGAAAGGAAAATGAAAGTGAAAGTAAGGAGGTAGTGAGAGGAGTGTACAAGAGAGATAAGGAGAAGGAAGGAAAATATTTTCCCTTCATTTTGAAGGGAAAATGGTGTTCCATCATTTGGAGAGCAATTTTACTCCTAGGGAAAATAGTTTTACACTCATTTGCAAACCAAACAATGTAAAATTAGAAATAGAGGAAAACAGTTTTCTAGGAAAATGTTTTACGCTCTACCAAACGGACCCTAAGTGTTTCCATTTTCAAAAAGAAAGAAAGATAAAATCTTCTACATGTAGTTGGCTTGCTCCATCCGATATTCTGTGTGATATATGCTCTATGAATTTACATTATATTAAGAGGAAATTCACATGTGAGAGTCCTGTATTGAAAAAAAAGAAAGATGATAACTAACATGTAAGTCTGATCTAGTGGCTTTAGAATAGAACCCTATTCGACATATATATGATCAGATTCTCCTTCGATATAGGCTTGTGATCTCTTACCGTTGTTGTGCCCTTTAAACAATAACTCAAATTAACAAAGTTAAAGTACTACAAAAAAGCATATAGCTCAATAGGGCCATTTCTCCGATTTTTTCTTGTTTTGGCTATGTTTGCTTCGCCATGCCTAAATCCTAATAACCAAAACTCGCTATAAATGAGTTTCCGTTAATTGTTTACGTTTAATTGCTTCCTTTAGCAAAATAACTAATGGACGATTAATTCATCGGTCATTAAGTGCGATAAAATGATGTAAGCATAAATCTTAATTGCTTCCAGAGTCCATCCACGACTAATAAAGCAACTTAATTAGGTGATATAAGACGTCTTTAATGATTTTATCTTAGCCCCAAAAAGTGGAGAGTTCATAATAATACTCGAATATAATGAAGAACAGTAAGAGAAAGACATTTTTTTTTTTGATAATTTGTTTTTGATTTTATTTATTCGATTAAGCAGTACAAAGGTAGCAGAGTTCTATTACAACAGTACTTCGATGCTTACTAAACCTTGAGACTATAACATTTAGTCACCAAACTACATATGATTATCCAGCCATAAGGTGAGAATTGGACTTAACACCATGCCAAGAATTCGTCTGCTCTGCTTAGACCTTGTTTAGCTAAGGTATCTGCCACCATGTTTGACTCTTTTCCTTTGTGAATAATCGACATGTTTAACCATGAATTCCTCGCATTTCTGATGAAATTTAGAGGGAAACCAAGATTCCATGGCCCTCCTGAATTTTCGGTACACCATTGGACTGCATTCTTTGAATCGGACTCAATGATGAGATTTGAGTTTTTGAGACGTTCACAAGACATTGTGATCTTTAAGGCTCTTAGAATCGCAAACACTTCGGCTGAGTTGATCTCCATACATGGAATTGGGCTAGAGAAGAGACACACAAATTGGCCATTATTGTCTCTTAGGACTCCACCGACAGCCGCACGAGAGAGAATAAGGTCAAAAGAGGCGTCAACGTTCCATTTTAAGTGGTTGATTGGAGGAGGTGCCCATAGACTAGGAGTTTTGATCACGGTCTCATGAGATTGGGATTTCATGCGGCAGTTTCGAAGGCATTGAGGATTTCTAATAATGTCATCACAATTGTAAGGGAAAGGGTCTCCCCATCCCTTAATCCACCATCCTAGTCTAAGAAGGATCATTTCGCATGTTTTTTCTATGGAGCATGCAACTTCTTTGAACACACGAGCATTCCTTTCCTTCCAAATCGACCATATGATGATATAAAAGGCAGCCCGCCAAACCTTTTTGAAAAAAGGATCCCAGCTTTGGATTAACCATTGATCAAGCATATTTTTTAAGGATGAGGGGGAGGCCCACGAGACATCCCAAAGATGGAACCACCAGCACCATATACGCCAAGAAAAAACACAATGAATCAGTAGGTGATCCACATTTTCTGAGTGTTCGTTGCATAGAGGACACAAATCATGAGAAGGAGTGATTATATGGAGTTTTGCCAATTTTGCCCTAGTATTCAATTTGCCCTGACAAGCCAACCACGCAAAAATCTCTATTCGAGGAGGGACTAATCCTTTCCAGAGTTTACCAACAACAAGATCATGGGGGGTTGATTGATCTGACTTTGCAAGTTCAGCATCGAAAGATTTTACAGAGAACGAACCTGATTTGCAAGGGGACCATATTAAGGCATCCTCGTCATCAAGGGATATGTAGACGTTATCCAGGAGAGATTGAAGGTTGTTCCTTTCAATGATGTCACGAACCCTGAGATCACGGGTCCAAGAGAGAGCCCATGTCCAGATTGCACCATCCCAGAAGCCCAAATAATTCCCCGTTCCTTGAGGGTGACAAGCTATTGAAAAGAGTCTTGGAAAGCAAAACTTCAGAGGGGATTCAGTTAGCCATGTGTCGGACCAAAAAAGGGTTTTCAACCCATTTCCGACTTTTTTCCTTGGCCCATTTATGGCCAGCAGCTTGGCAGATGGATTGTTGAGAATAGAAGCGCAGATTGACTTCCATGGGCCACCACGAATTGGAATTTCCAGATCTAAGAATGACATGTGCCAAGGGTATTTGTATTTGCTTCTTACCACAGAGCTCCACAAAGATTCAGGCTCCGAAAATAGCCTCCAGATCCACTTAAACAATAGGGCCAGATTCCTGTGTAAGAGGTTACATACTGATAAACCGCCCAAGCATCGAGGGAGCTGCACCGATTTCCAGTTGATTGGTGACATAGAGTGCTTTTCCAAATTTCCGCTCCAAAGGAACTGTCGTTGAATACTTGTGATTCGAGTAATTATGCTTTGAGGGATCGGGAACAGCGACATGAAGTAGAGTGGTAAGTTGGAGAGGGAAGACTTTATGAGAGTAAGTCTTCCTCCTATTGAAAGTAGTTTTCCACGCCATGTAGCAAGTTTCTTTTCCATGCGCAGTATAATTGGCTCCCACGTTTTCAATCGTGATGAATTCCCACCTATTGGCAAACCGAGGTAAGTGAAAGGGATTGAACCCTTTTTACAAAATAAATCATTCGCTGCACAAGTAATCCAAGCATCAGAAACATTCAAACCCATTATAGAACTTTTATGAAAATTAACTTTCAAGCCTGATGCGAGGTGGAAAAGAATCAAAGCTTTCTTGATGTTTTGTAAAAAATCGAGCCTTGGGGGGCAAAACATAATAATGTCATCTGCGTATTGTAGATGTGATATTTTTTGCCCCCCGGGATTTGCTTCAATTCCTTCCCACAAACGCATAGAGGTGGCTTTCGCAATGATCAAGTGAAGAACTTCTACTATGATATTGAAAAGGAAGGGGGATAGGGGGTCGCCTTGGCGAAGCCCCTTTTGGAGTTTGATGGGGATTGATGGTGAACCATTGATCAATATTGAGGTCGTGGCAGATGACACACATGAATGGACCCATTCAAGCCATTTTTGTGGAAAACCCATTTGAGAGAGAGCCCATATAAGGAAATTCCATGAAACATTGTCAAACGCCTTATTGAAATCAAGCTTAAGGATAGCCGTTGGCGATTTCCTCCTTTTACACGAATCAATTATTTCCGCAGCCACAAGAGCACCGTCGAGAATTTGACGGCCTCTAACAAAAGATGATTGGAAGGGGCTTATGACAAAGCCCATAATAGATTGCATCCTACGAGCCAACAACTTTGTGATAATTTTGTACCAACATCCAACCATGCTGATAGGACGGAAGTCCTTGCATTCTTCGGGAAAATCGGATTTTGGAATCAAGGCTATGAATGCAGTATTACTCCCCCGGGGAAGTTTTGCCGATTCCCAGAATTCTTTGATGATTGCATATACATCTTTTTTTATGATCTCCCATGCGAATTTTATGAACCGAAAATTGAACCCATCGGGTCCCGGCGCTTTGTCTGAAGCACAGGAGGATACTGCATTATCTATCTCATCAATGGAGAAGGGGGCAGTTAGGAATGAAGCATGATCTTGGGATAGAGTTTTGAAGGGTAGGTTTTCAAAGGTGGGTCTTTTTGAGCATTCCTCAGTGAAGATATTTTGGAAGTAATCAACTGCCGCTTGTTTTATCTCATCAGGGGATTTCCTCACCACCCCTTGGTAGACAATTGATTCAATTATGTGATCTGAACCAAAGTGCATCAAACTATACAAATCAAATGCATGTGGGTTCCATATATGATACTCCCTCCGTCCCATAATATAGTGCCTACTTCATTTTTGGTGGGTCAAACTTTAAAATCTTTGACCGAATATTCTCATTTGTATATATAAAAAGAACATAATCATGTGGGATCTTGTTAGATTCGTCTTAATGTGTAGTTCCATAATATCAACTTTTTATTTTTTGTTAATACAGAATTGAAGATATTAAAGGTCAAAGTTACGTTTTGATGACCGTGTAAAAAAGAAACAAGCACTATATTATGGGACGGAGGGAGTATATGATATCCCATAAAAGACACCTCTTTTTCCAATGAACTCCGATAAGAACTACTAACGGCACATTATATTTACCTGTGTTGTTTTATTCCGTCATACTTGCATTGTCATTATTATGCGGCTTTGTTGTGTACTTGCTGATGGATATTGGATGGGGTATCTTATTGTTGGCAGTGCATAGGATAGTATTAGTATACATTCAACATGATGCTTGTCAAATATACACCATATGCATGATGCATCCCTTGCGGCTTATAAGCTTATGTGAATCATCTCTACATACACACTCATATTGTATGCCTGCTAGGGCTTCCATAAGAAGTTGATGGTTTTTTTTGCTAATTTAATTATTAGGCTCACAAAAACGAAAAGATGATACAACTTTATAATATATACATATTTCATAATTTAGTTTTTCGAAGATTTATTAATCAAAAGTTATAGTAAAAACATAAGAACCGATATTGCAAGTCCAAAGAGATACATAATGAGCATTGTTTTTCTATTTGGACTATGAAATTGGGGGGATTAATAAGGTTTTATGTCGTAAGTCACTATGAATATTTTATTAGGCGGATCTGACTTTTGTTGGATACAAAGTGGGTGCCATTTTGAATTTTTTTTTTTTTTTTTTTTTTTTTTTTTGATAAGGAGAGAAAACTAGGAGGTGTCTACACAAGAGACACCCCCTAAAGCACCCCGAAGGGTGGTTACAATAAGCATCAAGTACAGAAATAACGAAGACAAAAGGAGCACTTAGGAACTCGAGTAGATGATCCGCCGCGGCACCACACCATCACCCCAGGCCCAAATCGAGTTGAACCCTTCTCGGGGGGCAAGACAAACACCACCGAAAATGAATAAGCTCCCAAATCTTCACTAGGGAAGCACAATTACTTGAGGCCACACCAAGCAAAACCAACCATAAAACTAAACATTTAGAAAAAACAAAAACTAAAAAGACAGTAACATAAATAAAAAAACAGAACCAAGACCACGATAAAAAATCGAGGCCGAGATAGCAGCGGCATGGTGTGGAGATCCCACCGGCGGGAAATCAGGTGAGAGGGCAGAGAGCCAAAGCACCAAGAAGAGCCCGAAATCCGCAACCCATCAGCAAACCCTAACCCTATATCGACGAAACAAACCACTACCACCACCGCGGCCCTAGCGAAACCTGGACTTCGGAGACATCGACACTCACACCGCGAGCAACCAATCCCAAGTTGACTAAAACCGATCCACCGCGAATAAAATGGAACGAAAACATCAGCGATGAGAAACGAAACATCGCAACTAACATATTAGGGGCTAGAGAGAGAAAGTCCGACTGAGGACAGAGAAATTTGACTACAATGAAACTAACTAAGCCATAGCAATAGGTAGAACTTGGGAGAAGATGAAGAAAGGGAAGGCTAGGGTTTCAATTTCTAAAGAAATTGATTTGGGGCTTTTTTTAGGGTTTGCTATTAGGAGGAATTTCTAGAGAGAAGGCAGAGCCTCTCTCTCTAGAAATCCCCCCCCCTGTCTCGTTTTAAATATGGGTGCCATTTTGAATACTTGCAAGTATACTCAATTATTTGAAATTCTAAGCGTTTTTCTTATTCTTAAGTTATACTTCCTCTGTTTTTTTTTTTCCTTCTTTTAGTAGTTTCATATACCGCAACATTTTCTTTTTTGGTAACATATATAAGCCACCCAATTGGACTACGTTACCCTTAGTAAGTACTGTACCTAAATTCATCATTAATCACCCACCAACCAATCACATGGGTTCTTTTTGCCAAACCCTACTACTTCTATAATTTCCTTAAATAGCGTGCCCAAACCATATGTTGTGATCGATAAAAAAATACGGAGGAAGTATATTTATTTCAAATATAATTTAATTTGTTATAGTAGATCGCTTTGTCCAAATTGATTCTCCTACTCTTTTATAAACAGTAACCTTCAGTAAAAGAAGGTTATATGGAAAAATGTCGATGATGTTAATGTCTACAATATATTTGAGGGGTGATAGTGGCTAGAGCTAGGCTCAAGTTTTGTGATCTCTCGTTTTGACTCATAAAACTTATATTCGAGCTCAAGCCTATTTTTGAACTTTTTTGAGAATAAATTTAAACTTAATGTCGCTTATATTTTTTCACTTGAATACCATAAATTGTAATAAAAAATATACTATTTCAATGTTATAATATTTCTATGCTAGTACTTTATATAATAATAAAAACCTTGAAAATATGTGCAATTTTTTTTATCCTGCTCATAAGTCTCTTAGGTCGTGCTTAACTATGTTCTCCTCATGAAAGTCTCAAGTCAAATTGCACTAGCTCAAGGTCTGTTTAACTCATCATTAACTATATATTATAATTTTTTTGAAATATTTTAATTTTAAACTCTCTTGTGAAAGGATTTATGATACTAAAAATCAATTTGTTTCTGAATGATAATTATCGATCATTATAATGCTGAGATAATTCTCTTTTGCGTGCCGAATACTGATATTGCGTAATTTAATTAACAGCTTGATATCGACCAGGCATACCTAATAAGTATCAATTATCAACAATCGCAATTAATAATTGAGCAAAAATTTAATCAACATTGTAGCAAATTTGAAGTGTAGATGTGACGACAAGAGTCTTGTTAACAATGTCTTCATAAGGAAAATTAAGTTCGTACCATACATCAGTCATCATGTATACATGTGAGTATGTGACGAATTCATAATCAGTTGGACTTGGACAACTGTCTAAAGGTCAATGGTAGACCGTACATGTAATGTTTTGTGTAATTGGTTAAATTAACGAGGACAAGGTGTCTCTATTAAAATTATTGTAGAAATAAAGAGAAATTAAACAAAAATGGAAAGGAGGCTAAGATGCATTCATAAAATATTGATTAGCCCATTATCATGTTGAATGATTCGTCCATTCCATCTTGTTAAATTTGGGAGCTAATCAAGGGAGCGGAGTGCAAATTAGGTAGTACTCATATCCCGAGTTATCAACCGAGTCGAGTTAATTATAGTCAAACATGGAACCGAGTCGAGTTAATTATAGTCAAACATGGAACCGAGTCGAGTTCGATTTACTCATGATCGAGCAAATAAATTTTGAATATATATAACACCCCTTAATAAATCTATTTTAAGGAGAGAATAGGCGAAAAGGGTTGAGTGAACGACTAAAATTAGACCTGAAGATGTAACAATTATAATTTTCCACCTTTACAGAATAAAAGTCTTTTTTTTTTTTAAGTGTTCTAACTAGCTCTTCAATTAATCAAATACCAGCTTAATATATAATGAAATCTCTTAGTTCAAAATTTGACAAAAACAATATTTGAAAATTTCAACATGAGTATGAAAAATATCAAGCTGCATGCTCGCGTCTTTATTGAGTTGAGTCAGAACTTTCTCAACTCAACTCACTAATAAGGTCTCAAGTTTAGACAACTTGAGTTGAGTTTTGATGGAGTTTTGATCGAGTTTTTGAACGAGTCTAATTCACGTTGCTAACGAGTCGACATGATCGATTAGCATCTCTTAGGTAAGGGGTTCTATTTTATCAAATGAGCAACTGTCAAAACACTCTCGAGCCAAAAGTAGACAGAATGGTTGGCTTGAAACTCAAGGCACGTCCCACATTCAAAATATGTTTATGTTTTCTTTCAACCCTCTCATTTTGCTCCTGAGTACCCACAGTACTCGTGCCTTGGAAGGGGTATGCAATACCATCCAGAGGGCCTTCAAAGCCTAGCGAGGGTGGCGCCAAGCGAGCCAAGGGAAGGCAAAAGTAGGCAACGAAGGAACATCCGAGGCACCCGGGGGAATCCTTAAGCTTATCCCTGGGTCCCCTAGGAAGGTACGGGAAGAAAAAATCCGTCGGTCCCGGATAAGTTGAAAAATGTCCCAAAAACGGGAAAAAGTGTGGATTATAGTCCACGGCTCCAGGCATCCATGCACGTGGCCCTCGCACCGGTGCTCGTGGGGTATACCTCAGAGCCGTGGGAGGCGCTTTGGAGGTGTACTCATGCCTTGGATGGAGCATGCAATGCCATTTGTAGTCTTTTCGAAGCCTAGCGTGGGCAGTGGCAATCGAGCCAAGGGAAGGCAAAAGTGGGCAAGGAAGAAAGGTCTGAGGCACCCGGGGGGATCCTTAGGTACCCCGGGGGTGCTAGGAAAGTCCAGGACGAAAAAAAGTCACTGAGCCCTAAAAAGTCAAAAAATGGCCCAAAAACCGGAAAAATGGTGGATTATAGTCCACGGCTCCCGGTGCCAGCGGCTCTAGGGCACCGGTTCCCATGGGGTGCACCCCATGGCTGTGAGAGGCCCTTTGAATGCACACTCATTCCTCGGATGGGGCATGCGATGCCATACGGAGGCCCTTCGAAGCCTAGCGAGGGCGGTGCCAAGTTTGTCAAGGGAAGGTAAAAGTTGGCACGGAAGGTAGGTCTAAGGAACTTGGGGGGCATTATAATACCCCTGAATTTCGAGTTACTATCTAGTTAAATGGTATTAAATTTCTACAGAAAAATCGGCAGAGTTCCGTTTGAAATATGGACTGCCTAAAATTTAATTTAGGATTCGCGTCCAATTATAAACCTTCTTCAATAAAACCAACACTCCAAATTCTCAATAATCCTTATCCAACTCAAAAAGATCTACATCCAAGCAAGATTCCCGAAATTCCAGAAGTGTTATTCCACAGTTATTGCGAGAATAACCGTTAAGGATAAGCTACGTAGACTGAATCTAAGTCAAAGCAAATCTTAACTAAACTATTACAGTCCAGTCACGTAAAGATCTAGGTGAATTAATATTTACAACCTTAAATCCCAAAATGATAATATGTATACATAAATAGTGCAGCGGATAAAGAATAATATAACTTTAACTAGTAATAGTTGGTGAAACGTTGCTCTCAGCCCACACCCCACACCCAACATGTAAGATCTTCATGTACCTGCACATATCGGGCATGTAGTATCAGCCAAACTGGCTGAGCAAGATTCATACAATAAAGCCAAACATATATGCAGGTAGGATAATAATATATCCTACAAATCATTTTCTTTTGAATCAAAATAATAAGTAGCAAGCTTTATAAAACCTTTTCTTGTATTCCTTTCTAAATCAAATCCTTTCTTTATTTTCCTTAAAAACAAATCCTTTTTTTCCAAACCTTTTCTTGTATTCCTTTCTAAATAAAATCCTTTTTTTTTTTTTTCTTAAAACAAATCATTTCTTTCTTTTACCCTCACAAAGAGGGAGTTATAAATCTATGGAATGGAACAAACTTTCCTTGCCTTTGGGCTAGCTAGGCCCTCCGGATAACTATTAGACAAAGACCCCTAGTGTGCACACCCTACATACGACCAAACCGTAGCAGAAGATCTAAGTCTGAGGTACTGATCAACGTACCCCCCAACTATTCTGAAATGTCGAGAACATCTCGACAAGGTTCCAATTCCTTGAGACGCCTCAAAGGCAATCCCAACCGTTTCAAAAACATAAAACTATCCATAAATCTCTTTCTGTAACTATTCTATAATTCAAGGTTTGAAAACAAACTGTTTGTATTAGGAGGAACATCCTCCTATTCAAAACCAACTATTTGTATTAGGAGGAACATCCTCCTATTCAAAACCAACTATCATCGTATTAGGAGGAACATCCTCCTATTCAAAACCAATCTCAACTCAGGAGAAATACATACCTTTATAATCTTTTCTCGTAACAATGAAAGTTATCTTTTGTAGACTTTTCTCATAACTATTAAAGATTTGAGTAAAGAATCTTACCTCTTACGAATCACATCAAAACAACCATCTCCAAAACGACTCTTTAGTGAACTGAAAAGCTACATAATAACATATATGTATTCAATAAATAATAATAGACTTGGCTAACTAGTAATGAGCTTTAACTAACTCTAGTTTTATAAAATATGAGCCTCTTACTTCAAATGACATAACTAACTAATACTAACAATACTAAAAATCTCTCTTTGTTTATACTAAATCAACATTAATATTCCTATTATACTTTAGACACTCAAAGTCCATTAATTAAACATTCATAAGAAAACATTGAAACTTAAAACATTCGAAACTAACTATACTTTTTATCAATTTTAGCAGAAACTTAAATTGGACATAACTTCCTCCTACGATATTCAAATCAAGCGTTTCTTGAGTCTATCCTGAGTAAAATTTCGATACGAACAACTTTTGTGAAATAGTATTTTTGCTAAAAATGCCCAGAAATTTCTTAAAACTTCCTTTTACGAACTGACGGGTAATTTATACGAGCTTCACCACAAATTTCTTTGAACAACAAGTTTATTTAACAATCCATTAATCTAAACTAACTACTAAACACCTAAATAAACATTCTATTCATTCAATTAATCATCCCAAACAATTAAAATCAAAACCCCCAATTCAATTTATCTCAAGAACCCTAAACTAACAAAACCCCAATTCGAAAATTAAACCAAAAACTGAAATTAAAACATGACAAAGAATCTTACTTGATTAATAAAGTAATTGGAATGTAGAAGAGTGTAAAAAGACCCGAAATTTCGTATCCTTGACCCGATTTTCGACCCGAAAACCGCACCCCAAAAACTCCATTTCTTCTCTTCGAACTTGCCCACAAAAACGAGTGAAGATGGATGAGGGACGGTTGATATGCAATAGCTTAGCAAGTATATGCTTTAGGTATAGCCTTGAATCATAGAAAGGAAAAGAAAAGGATGGAGATGGAGGTTGGAGATTAGAAAAGAAAGGAAGATGGATGATGGAGTACAAAGAGGAATGAAGAACGACGTTCTTCTTCTTTTGTTCTTCTCTCTTTTCTTTTCTTTTTCGTTTTCTTTCTGTTGCTTTCTTTTCTTTTCCTTTGGTTTGGGAAATAAAAACTAGGAAGCAGTAAGTAACACTAACACTCTCTCCTTTTCTTTTACTTTCCTTTCTTTCTTTTTTTTTTTTCTCTCTTTATAATACTAATATAATTATAGTTAGGTACTTAACCTAAGGAATTTAGGAATTAGCTTTTGACCCCTTTTAAGGTAAAGTCAATTAGTGAAAAGTAAAATATATTTAATAAAAGAATATTTTAGTTTATTTTTTTAGAAACTATAATAATATGAATAATTACTATACAGTATAAGAATACGGGGTGTTACAATCTACCCCCCTTAAAATAAGTTTCGTCCCGAAACTTAAAGTATTAATCAAATGATCAAACTTATACTCTTGTTTCTGAAAACAGCTCATTAACTCTATAAGTTAGCCAACTACTATCACTCTGGATAAAATCTCCAACAACCAAATCATTTCGGAGAACATCTCCGACAACTAATTCACTTTCTCATAAATCAAGTCAATTGATCACCTTTATAACCAAGCAATCACTCCAACTAATATATTCATACCATAATAAGGAGAAACAACACCTCATAGCAACACCTCATAGATCAATTCATTTGATCACCCTTATAGACATACAACCATTTCAACATTACAACCATTTCAACTAAAAATGTTCACACTATAAGAAGTAAAACATGCAACATATTACAAGGTTTACCATAAAACTTTACCATAAAACTGCTAATCATACACGAATTATGTATACTTTAAACATAAAGGTATACATCACATATGAAATCATACCAACTTTTAGCACCAAACACCCAATTGGCACGAAATCTACCCCTCTAAAAAGGAAGTTACGCCCTCGTAACTAACAATAACTTGAACAAGAGATGGGGACACATAAAACACATGACTTCCTCGTTCTTACGAGTAGTTCCTCAGTGTTGGGGTTTGACTACAAAACCCTTACTATCCACTTCTCAACCCTACGGGTCTTACAGATCTGTTGGTATAGAGTCTCAACTAGAACTCCAACTATCACTATGTGAAGAGTTACTAATACGATGTCGTAGCTAAGAAACATTGAATACATTACGAACTCAATCAACTATCCTTTCAAGGATCACATATAGACCGATAAACTTGGGAATCAACTCCCTTATCGACACACTCATTGGAATTGAATTCATAACTACACTATGGTTCACAAGCGTTTTAAATAATAACCTATGATTTCCTCGAAAACCAGCGGAGTTTCCTTTGTAAAATGGACAACTCGAAATGAGATAAGGTGTTGTAAATCTGTTACAATCACAATACATATAAACATTTCCAAATCCAGTACTCAACGCTTTCGCGGAGCAACAACTAACCCGAACCGAGAGTACGATCTCTCTTCTAAAAATAGAAGTAAAGACTCATACCATATGAACTCACCATTACATGGTTGGGCGTACTCGCCTAAAAACGTAAAACAATTCACAACTTGACGTCTAAAACTTCAACTTCAAGTTATTATAACACTCACAATCAGCAGTGCCTACCACAAATGGCAAAACAAAATACTGTAACGGTCGCATCAACATTGGGCTGAGTCCTAACCCATAAACATACATAGCACGTATTTTTGGAGTTTATGACTCTCACGTAATCAATGACACCACGACAATCACATCAAAGCACACTAAGCACTTTCATCCAAAGAGTACTTAAGTAACCTTACGCTTGAATGTGGACACAACCAATTTTCTTGCTTTCTAAAACGATTCTTTATTGAAAATCCAATAATAAATGACTCTTTTATAGAACTCTTGTTTTGCAAAACTTTGCTCAATCCTTCTTACTGTCACAACAGTCTTTTAGACACGATGTAACAACATGCTAAACTTTATCGCTCTGAAACAATTTCTTGACGAAATCCAATCAATCCAAATAATAAAGCATATATTTCCGCTACTAGGGTGTTGAGGCTTGAAACCTCTGTCAATGGGGTCGAACATAACCCTGACAACAAAGGTGGAGTTTATACCCGGCATTAGTTTGACGCATAGTCCTGACAGTGGGAGGCATGGGGACTTGAAACCTCCACCATGGGGTCGGCCATCCAACTATTCTCTTTTCTTGGATCAAAATCGAGACAAGTTTTAAGCACATAACACAATTTCAAATATTCCTTACTAAACACCAAATCTCCTATTACTTGGTAACACTCAAAATACATCATAGAACGGTAGAAAGCTCCATTTAGAGACCTTCAAGGTTCACAATCCGTGAAAGGCTTGCCCCCTTTCAAAACTTTTCAAAAACGTGTTCTTAACTTTTCCAAAATTCACTCAAATCATTGTAGAAAAACCATTTCTAGATCTATTCGAGAATGAATCCACAACCTTAATTGAACGTTGCTAAATCACTTTCACATGCTACACAAACAAATTGAATAATCTCACATAGTCTTTGGTAGGGTAACTTACTCGTTGACCAAACAGGGCCAAATCCAGCTACTAAGGTACTAAAGAAAACGATATGCTCTATTTATAGGAAACTAAAGCTTACTTTATACGAAACTCCTTTTTAAACCCATGTCTCAAAACTAACATACATTCATAACACATCATAAACCGTTCACGCACTATAGTTTCACGAAATAAAATTTCAGGTCATGCAAGGATACGTGAATCACATAAACTAAAAACTCCATCAACAATAATAGTGGTATTACCCTTGCATATCGATACTCAACATTCCAAGCATAGCAATCAAGAGTTAACTTAAACTCACTTCTCAGGGTTCACGTAATAGATATGGTCCAGTATACTTCCTTAGTTTCTATTAAATTCATTAGTTTCAACTCAAACAACTAGTCATAGACTTGCATCATAATAACCTTAACCCTTACTCACTTAAAACTTAATCAAGTTAATCAATCGCACACTTGGACCACTATAATAACTTAGTATCATTCTTCGGACAAGACTTAAGTACATTGAATTTGAGCACATTTAACCATTCCTAATAGCATCTAGGTCATTAACGACGATTTGTTTAACTTTAAGTGGGCGTCTAACGCCCCAGGACGACACAAAGAAGAGCTTCTTATAAGTTATAACCAAGTTATCTCGGGGTGCTCAACTAATTAACTACAGTCATTTCATTAAACAAGTGCAAGAAACTGTGGGACTTGTAGCTTGTCATTTAAGATTAGCGACTACCAATCAAAAGAGTTAGATTACTTCAACTTGTACTCCTAACACTAAACTCAATGAGAATAGACTCTCTTCATTAAACCAATGTACATTAGCCTCGCGAACCATTTTAGTGTTATTAGACTTTGATAACCACTAAACAAATCACACAACGGGGACCTACGCATCCCACCATCGACATGACTCGATTTGACATTATGCCTTGCATATGCCACCACTCCATAACCTTACTAGATACATGGCAGTTGCTAGTTGTTCTATAAAGGTCTCACCAATTCCTTGACATAGAAAATAAACAGTAATACTTTAACAGGGTCAAACGGTTGACCCTTAACACGTTATGAGCTGACTTTGACTAGACACAGGTTTGCTACGAGAAACCAACCCACTTGGACTAATTCCTTTTTCCTTTAGCTATACACTATGAATACTCCATGAAAGTCAATAGAACACGTCAACTTACATTAGATAGTCATCTCATGACTCGCTAAACTACTTTAACCTCACGTAACAAGGTCTACAGGCATGACCAAGAGAGCTAATAACTTGAGTTTCAACTCTTGTTATAGCCTCAACACACAATCATACACTAACAGGTCAATTCATAGCACTTAATCAACAAGACTAGCATATCCAAGACATAACCAAACCATTCCCTGTAAGGTTTTCAATTAACAATTCACACCAACTACAATTCGTATTTGCCATCACGCAACTCAATCAGTTTGCAATTCAAGAACCAAGTAGTTAATCACTAAACATTCTCAAGGCCAAAAGATGGACAAAGTATGGGAGGTGGGTGGGTCTAACACCACAACACACACAAAGACAAAAAAATAAAAGGAAGTGCCACTTTGAATGGAATAAGGCTCACTCTTATCCACAATAATAGTTCGTCCTAATGCGAACATAAAAACCAACAAGCTAGATACTTAAATGAAATAGGTGACGATAAAATTAACATCAAGACGGAATGTCACCCCAGACTTCCTGTAAACAAATGGAACTAAATTTCGCATTATGCGACTCAAACTTGAACTTATAGCACACTCTCGGCTATGCACCAACTTAAAATCACAACCAAACAAGGATATACTTGAAATGACTTATCTTTACTAGTCAATCATTCCAAACATGGAACCAAGCACAACTTAACTTGAATCAAACATAGAATTCAACTAGTTCCACACTTACCAAACTCATTAACGTTATCAAGTCAAACATCCACATAAGAGGGATCTACAACAACTACCATACACAACAACCACATGTAATCCCTTACTTCCCATATCTCAATCTTACCTCGGCTTTTCAAATTTTAATACCTCATTTATTTAGTCTTACTTAAGGTTACAACCTCAAGGTTACAACTCTAGGCACACCTTACTAGACCACAAAAATCTACCTCAAGGTAGGGATGGATCCAACTTCCAATCAAAACAATGATTAAAACTTTAGTACATTATTCTTCATCATTAACACGCACCCCGGCCGCTGGTGGTCTTAACGGTGATGAACAATCCATGTAAGGAGAAGTACTTTCTCCTAAAAACATATTTTCAAAATAACAAAGGAATTTGGAGATCCCGGCAGGTTCTAAACCGATGGTCACAACTCTAGGTCTCAATCCTAGGCCACAACTCAAGGATAACATCTAGGGCAACCTGAAGCCCTACACCTTGGGCTCTAAACTGGTGGCTCATCCTCTGTACCACTCTAAGCTCAACTTAGGCTCTAGCCATAAACTCGAACCGTTGGCTCTGATACCAACTATAATACCCCTGAATTTCGAGTTACTATCTAGTTAAATGGTATTAAATTTCTACAGAAAAATCGGCAGAGTTCCGTTTGAAATATGGACTGCCTAAAATTTAATTTAGGATTCGCGTCCAATTATAAACCTTCTTCAATAAAACCAACACTCCAAATTCTCAATAATCCTTATCCAACTCAAAAAGATCTACATCCAAGCAAGATTCCCGAAATTCCAGAAGTGTTATTCCACAGTTATTGCGAGAATAACCGTTAAGGATAAGCTACGTAGACTGAATCTAAGTCAAAGCAAATCTTAACTAAACTATTACAGTCCAGTCACGTAAAGATCTAGGTGAATTAATATTTACAACCTTAAATCCCAAAATGATAATATGTATACATAAATAGTGCAGCGGATAAAGAATAATATAACTTTAACTAGTAACAGTTGGTGAAACGTTGCTCTCAGCCCACACCCCACACCCAACATGTAAGATCTTCATGTACCTGCACATATCGGGCATGTAGTATCAGCCAAACTGGCTGAGCAAGATTCATACAATAAAGCCAAACATATATGCAGGTAGGATAATAATATATCCTACAAATCATTTTCTTTTGAATCAAAATAATAAGTAGCAAGCTTTATAAAACCTTTTCTTGTATTCCTTTCTAAATCAAATCCTTTCTTTATTTTCCTTAAAAACAAATCCTTTTTTTCCAAACCTTTTCTTGTATTCCTTTCTAAATAAAATCCTTTTTTTTTTTTTTCTTAAAACAAATCATTTCTTTCTTTTACCCTCACAAAGAGGGAGTTATAAATCTATGGAATGGAACAAACTTTCCTTGCCTTTGGGCTAGCTAGGCCCTCCGGATAACTATTAGACAAAGACCCCTAGTGTGCACACCCTACATACGACCAAACCGTAGCAGAAGATCTAAGTCTGAGGTACTGATCAACGTACCCCCCAACTATTCTGAAATGTCGAGAACATCTCGACAAGGTTCCAATTCCTTGAGACGCCTCAAAGGCAATCCCAACCGTTTCAAAAACATAAAACTATCCATAAATCTCTTTCTGTAACTATTCTATAATTCAAGGTTTGAAAACAAACTGTTTGTATTAGGAGGAACATCCTCCTATTCAAAACCAACTATTTGTATTAGGAGGAACATCCTCCTATTCAAAACCAACTATCATCTGTATTAGGAGGAACATCCTCCTATTCAAAACCAATCTCAACTCAGGAGAAATACATACCTTTATAATCTTTTCTCGTAACAATGAAAGTTATCTTTTGTAGACTTTTCTCATAACTATTAAAGATTTGAGTAAAGAATCTTACCTCTTACGAATCACATCAAAACAACCATCTCCAAAACGACTCTTTAGTGAACTGAAAAGCTACATAATAACATATATGTATTCAATAAATAATAATAGACTTGGCTAACTAGTAATGAGCTTTAACTAACTCTAGTTTTATAAAATATGAGCCTCTTACTTCAAATGACATAACTAACTAATACTAACAATACTAAAAATCTCTCTTTGTTTATACTAAATCAACATTAATATTCCTATTATACTTTAGACACTCAAAGTCCATTAATTAAACATTCATAAGAAAACATTGAAACTTAAAACATTCGAAACTAACTATACTTTTTATCAATTTTAGCAGAAACTTAAATTGGACATAACTTCCTCCTACGATATTCAAATCAAGCGTTTCTTGAGTCTATCCTGAGTAAAATTTCGATACGAACAACTTTTGTGAAATAGTATTTTTGCTAAAAATGCCCAGAAATTTCTTAAAACTTCCTTTTACGAACTGACGGGTAATTTATACGAGCTTCACCACAAATTTCTTTGAACAACAAGTTTATTTAACAATCCATTAATCTAAACTAACTACTAAACACCTAAATAAACATTCTATTCATTCAATTAATCATCCCAAACAATTAAAATCAAAACCCCCAATTCAATTTATCTCAAGAACCCTAAACTAACAAAACCCCAATTCGAAAATTAAACCAAAAACTGAAATTAAAACATGACAAAGAATCTTACTTGATTAATAAAGTAATTGGAATGTAGAAGAGTGTAAAAAGACCCGAAATTTCGTATCCTTGACCCGATTTTCGACCCGAAAACCGCACCCCAAAAACTCCATTTCTTCTCTTCGAACTTGCCCACAAAAACGAGTGAAGATGGATGAGGGACGGTTGATATGCAATAGCTTAGCAAGTATATGCTTTAGGTATAGCCTTGAATCATAGAAAGGAAAAGAAAAGGATGGAGATGGAGGTTGGAGATTAGAAAAGAAAGGAAGATGGATGATGGAGTACAAAGAGGAATGAAGAACGACGTTCTTCTTCTTTTGTTCTTCTCTCTTTTCTTTTCTTTTTCGTTTTCTTTCTGTTGCTTTCTTTTCTTTTCCTTTGGTTTGGGAAATAAAAACTAGGAAGCAGTAAGTAACACTAACACTCTCTCCTTTTCTTTTACTTTCCTTTCTTTCTTTTTTTTTTTTTTTCTCTCTTTATAATACTAATATAATTATAGTTAGGTACTTAACCTAAGGAATTTAGGAATTAGCTTTTGACCCCTTTTAAGGTAAAGTCAATTAGTGAAAAGTAAAATATATTTAATAAAAGAATATTTTAGTTTATTTTTTTAGAAACTATAATAATATGAATAATTACTATACAATATAAGAATACGGGGTGTTACAGGCATACTTAGGCACCCTGGGGATCCTAGGAAGGTTCGGGAAGAAAAAAATCGTTGGGCTCGGAGAAGTCGAAAAATGGTCTGAAAGCAGGCAAAAGTGTGGATTAGTCCACGACTCCGGACGCCCATGGGGCCTGGGCACCTGTGTGGGAGGATATTGGATGGCACACTCGTGCTTTAGAAGGGGCATGTAATGCCTTCCGAAGGCTCTTTGGAGCCTAGCGAGGACGGTGCCAAACGAGACAGGGGAAAGCAAAAGTGGAGAACGATGGAAGGTCTGATTCAGCCGTCTTTATATTACAACACCTCAACAAATTAAAAATAAATCTTTCAAAGCTCCGCGCTTTTTTCCCCAAGATGCAAATTTGACCATTATAATTGATATAAAGATTCTAGTTCCAGAAAGGAACTTGAAAGGTTGGATACATCAAGTAACCTTTTAACTCAATTTTTAACAAATGAATTCATCCAATCGTATCTAAACCTAAAAAAATAGAAACCCGATCTGAATTTTATAGGAGATGAAAATCATGTAAGATACTACTAATCTGATGCATGCGAGGTCGATTACTACTCTCACCTCATCAACTGATTGTTTGAAATTACACCCTAAGTAGCAGTCAAATTTTTTATATGTCTTCATGATATTATACACGGATCACATATATATCATAGCGAATTTCTCATAAAAATTGTGTCTTACACAATGGAATCATAATAACTTAATAGGATACTTAGGATTGTATTGTTATACTATATTTACTTTACAATTGACAAATTGCTAACTAGTAAAGTAAATATAGTAGAATTGTTTTCCAAAACTCTGCTTTTACATGATCTTAAATGATAACAAATTTTGAATTCGATTCAACTATGACTCGGTCAAAGGAAAATAAACTCAATATAAGCATTTGTAAAATAAAATGAATCTGAATTTCCAGGTCCATTTGACTGACCTTAATACTTAGGGCTAAAAAGGGATCAACTGAGCTAATTAGCTCCGCGGCCCAAATTTCCAAGCGATTTACCTACGTGCTTATTTAATTTATAGGTTATACATTACTCATATTCGAGTACAAATAGGGGTGGATCATATATAAAAGAATTTTTTGTCAAAAACTACTTATTAGTTGCAATTTTTTGGAAACAACTACCTAATAAGTCTAATTTTTAAAACAACTACCTTTTATCATGTTTTTTTTGTTAGCACTACCAATACACTGGTAAACGTTAGTAATTCCGTCTAGTGGCCCCCACTTGACAATTCCTGTAACTACTTTCCCAATTCATTCGACACCGCTCTTCTCCGGTTCCTTTAAACACCATTCTCTCTCATCTCATCTCTTCACATCACCCCCATTCTCTCTCATCTCTCCCACCATTCAAATCAGTTGAAGAAGACCAACAAGATTCGCATTGCTCATCTCGCATCTGAAGATCAGGTAAACGGTTCCTACTCTCCACAAATTTACGACATTACTGTTAATGGTTGTGAATTCCCCAATTCGCAAGAAATTAGTTTTTCAAATTGGGGTTGTGAAATTTATCAAATTCACCAAATTGCGGTTGTACTTACAAACCTTCATGATTTTAACATTGTCCAATTTATTTTTGGAAGGATGTCAACCAACACTTACCACTCAACTCAAGGTGTGAGAGAAGAATGAAAGATGATGGGGGCAATCTGCAGTTCACCAAGTAAAAGGAAGGAGAGAGAAAAAAAAAATTGTTGACATTGAATACTGAAGTATGAGGTTGGTTGTTCTAATTCAATGAAGGGGGGAAAGAAGACAAACCCACGACAGTAAAATGGAGGGAATTGTCAAGTGTGGCCCACTGAGACGAATTACTAACGTTCTTGTGTATTGGTAGTCTTCAAAAAAAAAATGATAAAAGGTAGTTACTTTAAAAATTAGATATATTAGGTAGTTGTGTTCAAAAAGTAGCAATTAATTAATAGGTAATTTTTGACAAAAAATCCTATATAAAATTTGAAAATCCGATCTTGTCCCTATCTAATTTCCTTCCTACTCGGAACTCCATTAGTATATGTACTTGAGAAAAAACAAGAAATCAAGAAGAGTGATTATAAGAAGATTCTTGTATCCTCATGTCTAAGCATGTACCGAGGAAGATATTAGCATTTCATACATACGTATCTATATTTTCTCCCTCTCCCAATGACTATAAGCCGACAGTGGGGTCAAAATGCTGCCATTAGTAGAGGCGACAACACTTGCCTCCCTCTCTCTCCTCTCTTTCCTCTTTCCTTTTTCTTTCACTTATATTCACCTAATGAGTTTATCTCTTGCCAATTATGGAAACCTTAATCTGTCGTATCTCTTTTTTCTTCTTTTATATAATAAGACTTCCCAACTCATTATCTCCTCTCTAAACATAACGAACTACTTTTCTTAATCCATACTTCAAACTATTCCTTGATCATACTACTATACATAAATCACATAGTGTAACTCTTTTTTTCATTCATCTTGTTACAAAAATAATGGATTTTGAGCTCAAGATTTCACCAACAACATCATCAACTAATATTTCTCAGGTGATCAACTTGGACCTGGACCTCGTGTTCGATCGATCATCGTCGTCGTCTACCTCAACGCCCTCGAGCCCCGCCAGTGAGGCTAGGGTGTTTTCTTGCACTTATTGTAAGAGGAAGTTTTATAGCTCCCAAGCTTTAGGGGGTCATCAAAATGCCCATAAACTTGAACGTACTTTGGCCAAGAAAAATAAGGAGCTTAATTCCGTAGTTACTAATAAGCCTCATAACTTGGCTATGGCTCCGCATTTCCAACCACAAAGGCAGTTTAGTGATCACATGGTTAGTTATGGAAGAAGAGATACTAACTATGGTTCTACCAAAGAGGATCTTGATTTGTCTTTAAGGCTTTAATTATTGTTAGATTATTATTATAATTATTGATCATATTTGACTAGTGCTCCGTATGTACTAGAGATGTGTAATATTTTAGCATCATGAATATTTATAATTTGCTTGCTAAGCTAAATTAAGCTTTGCCATTAATTAAGAAGATAGAATAGGATAGTTCTTACT
Organism: Beta lomatogona; assembly: GCA_947646795.1. Lineage (NCBI taxonomy): Eukaryota > Viridiplantae > Streptophyta > Magnoliopsida > Caryophyllales > Amaranthaceae > Beta > Beta lomatogona. Next base: position 85,550 of record CANSNZ010000272.1, read on the forward strand.
TTTGCTAATTAGACTGTCCATGGCCTAGCCTCTAGAGGGCTATTCGATAACGGAACTTGGGTGTTACCAAGTTAGGAGTCACCTTCATATACCCCATCCATGTCTTAGTTATGTTTCATTTTCTTTTTCTTCATACATCATATTGTGCTTTGTACTAGTATATATTAAATTATATTATCACATCGATTCATATTATATTTGTTTCAAGATGTACTTTCTATAAAAGCCAGATAATATATGGCCAAAGACTAAACTATTCTAAATTCACAATATCTTTGTGGCAGTATAGGTTTACACGAAAAATTAATTTGACAATCGTTGTGGGCCAAATTCTAGTTTGGAAATCAATTACTTTAACACGATCCAAGTCTTTTCGAGCTTACTTGATTTGTACTTGGAGTCTAAGAATATGATTGTGAAAGAGTGACTGAACATGTCATAAATGTTTAAAGCTAAATTGAATGGTATAAAGAGTTATTAGACGACTCTTCTAGCAATGGATGGGCCGAACTATCTAAAATAGTAAGAATTATATATGACTACTTACATGCACATCATACTTTAGTTTAGAAAGTTTGCTGACAACTTAATTAGCTTCTCGAAAGGTATGTGTATTTTGAACATTATTGAAATTTAACAACAGTTGGCGTATATAGTTCACGATGGTGTAAATGATCCAAGGGCGGCAAAAGAGGCCTCAAAATATATAGATCGATAACTAGGCCTATTAATTTGACATCATTGGCATACCTATAAGGTTGTCCTTTATGAAAATAAGAATTGACACTGTACTCGGAGGACCCCATTTTATAGAATTTGGCTTTGTTGATGCCTTAAGCCTTAAGGGGTCCTTCATGGTCTATTAGGAATTCCCCGAGTGGTGGCAGATTATTGTTCAAAGACTAATAAGTTTTGCTCCTTCCATAAACTCCGATGGAGAACATAAAATTTGGGAAGCTTTTTTTATTGGTCTGATTAATGTAACTATGTAAGTGGTATTAAAGGAAGAAACCATGGGAGTTTGCCAAGAGAATTGATCTTTAGGAGAAATTGCCAAAACATCCCCGTAGTTGGCAATTTTTTTTTTTTTTTTTTTGTGCGAATGAGCCACAAGGGTGGGGATAAGAATCGATCCCAGGATCACCTGGAACCGGAAGGGAAGCTCTAACCAACTGAGCTATCCCTCACTCTCCCCGTAGTTGGCTATTGGGAATATGCATGATCAATAGAATTAGGGATGTAAGTATATACCCCCTCTGTTTCTTTTTAATGGTTCCTCTTTGAGTTTGTACACTATTCACAAATTTATGTTTGAATATCATTTGTGATTAATGAGTAAGGAAAAATATAGTCATATGAGATCTTGTTTAGAGATATTAATATTCAAACATTTAAACTGACAAGCGTGAAAAGATAAAGTGTAACTATTAAAAAGAAACTGATGGGGGAGTATGAAAAAGAAGTATCATTGACAACAAATTTGCTAAAAGGTTTTGCTAAAATTATGTAAATATTACAATATTCATCAAACAAACTCACAGCCAACAAATTCAAAGCATTATTCAACAAATTAAGTATTTGGAAAAAGGGGAGAAAAATAAGGAATGAGAAACTTCCAGCCTACCAATTTAACAACTTATATATATGGCCAAATCAAAGAAGACATTTGTGGATGAGATAGCGGTGGTTTGCGGCAACCACCTGACAGTTATCGCGGCGCGAGGAAGAAGGAATGTGATAGGAGCATTGCTGACTTTTGGCTATAGATGGAAGTGTTCTAGTGGAGGTTCCGGAAAAATTTTATGCAGCTACAAACTGTTACCTCATGTAGTGATTTCATTAACAAATTAAAGTCGTTATATGAGTGTTTTTCATTCCTTTAAACCCGATTATAAGTAGCGATGTGTAGCGAAACCAAGAAACAAAAAATTTACATGTGTTCGAGCCTACATAGATGGCGGGTATGTGTGTAAATAATTCTTGGGTCCGACATAAATGGGATCATTATTTCAGAGTATGTATCATACAAAAATATTTTCTAGAGTCGTGAACAACTTAATAAGAAACAACTCATAGACCTCATTTTTATTCTATAAATTATACACACTGTGTATAACATGTGTTTAAAGCTATCATCTATAATTTTATGTCATTCTAGAAGTAGAAGACGTACATGATACTCCCGACACAAAAGGCAACCATGACAAATTTGATGTTAGCTTTTGCAATAGTTTGCATGATTGAGTTAATTGAGATGATGTAAAACGCTCAAGATAAGGGCTTTCATGATCTGATGTTTATAACCTAAGTGAAGAGAACTTAAGCTAGCTAAAGCTTGTTTCTAAGAGAAGTACTTACGACATCGCTACCTAACTAAGAGAAGAAAACTTAGCATTCTGCACGTCATGAATGTTGATCGATGTAATTGTACCTATGTGCTTTCAACTATTATTGGCAAAATTTGAGCCTATAATGTTAAAGGGGCCTCAATAACACGCCCATATAATATAATGACTTGACCATTTGATAGGAACATCAACATGCATTGCACTTTGGTGCCTGAAGTGTATAGAGTATAGACCAAGTAGCTAGTCTGTTTGTCGGATCAATCGTCACCCCGTCGCTTTAATTTAATTTCCAAATGAGTTCTATTGCTTTGTGATTACAACTTGTACGTTGACTAGGAAACGACGGACATGATTTGGACCTTTTAAGCTCGTGTCTTTGATTGGAGTAACTTTTTTTATGTAAGGTTCAGTTAATACTTGCCTTGCATTTATTTTGGAAAAATTGTAAAAAATAATCCCAAGTTTCAGGTGTCTTCCCATATTAATCCTAAGTTTAAATTATTTTTAAATAATCTGAAGTTTGGGAGTCATCTTCCCATATTGGTCCAAAAGACCTATAATCGTTTGAACCAATTTTAAAAAGTTGATAAGACACCATTTTATTTAAAAAAATCACCTCTAATCGCCTTCATCACCACTCCACTATTAAAATAAAAGGCAAACGAAAATGTTTCACGCGGCGTATTGACCTTTAAAACGAGTTTTAAACCGACTTTTTTCACTAGGGACCAATAAGGGAAGACTACTAACAAACTTGAGATTATTTGAAAATAATCCAAAGTTGGGATTAATTTGGGAAGATGGCCAAAACTTGGGATTATTTTTGACAATTTTTCCTTTATTTTTCACGGTATTGTTAACCAGAATTCGTATTTTTCAAAAGTCTTATGTCACATTATCTCAGTCTAAGACATACTCCATCCGTTTTTTGTAATGGTTACACTTACACTTTTCACGCATGTCAATGCAAAACTTTGAGGATATATATCTCTAGTTTTGTATTTGTAAAAATTATAAAAAGTACATAGTAATAAAATACATACTAAGACGAATCTAACAAGATCCCACGTGACTATGTTTTTATTCATGTATAAATCACAAATGAGGGTCAAAGTGCAACTTGTGAATAGTGTAAAATGTCAAAGTGTAACAAATAAAATGAAACGGAGGGAGTAACTGCGACGGTATTGGTTTAAATATAACATTTATTAATTGAAATTATATATTTATTAGTTTAACTCAAACATCTCAGTTTAAACCCATATTATATCATTTTAACATAAACATTAACTAGTTTGACTCGGATTATATTAATTTTATCCAAAACATCTATTAGTTTAAACAGACATCTATCAGTTCAAGCTCATAAACTGATAATTGGACCTCGTCTCGATCATTCTAAATAACTGACTGGCACGCCTGTCTCACACAAGACGCTTTAATTTGTTTGTTATAATTGTCCGTAGGCTTATAATAAAATGTCTAGATTATCCCTTGTTTGCAAGACTCACTCTCCCTTCCTTCTATTAATCCCCCTACTCCCTTGCCACCAAATCAACTCACAAAACCACCACATTGCTGTTGTACCACAGGAGTCAGGAGAACCTCCACCCACAAACCATCGCTCCACTAGAGCAACACACATGGACAAAAATAGCATACCAAAAACTTCCTGAATTCCCAGTTCCACTATATGATAAAAGCCAAGTCTTTCAAATAACAAATGTGCGATGAGCTAGGATTTGCCCTGGTTTGTTGTCATTTAACTTTTCCCATTAAGAATAATGAGTTGGGGTTCTAACCTTTTCTGGGTTAAGTGCCATAGATGGAAGGTCTAAAAGGTTTGGGTGGGTGTAATTGTTGGGCTGAGACAAAGAACTGGCCCAAAAAGAATAAAGAAAGTAGAGGCCTAGAGGGGGGACAAACAAAAACGAAGTAGGAACTAGGAAGAATAATAGAGGGCAAAGAGAATCAAATTCATAAAGTTGAGGAGAGTGCCACGTGGCACATAGGCTTTCTTTCGCACGCCTTTTAATATATTTGTATAGATTATATCATTTTAACCTAAACATTAATTAGTTTGACTTAGATTATATTAATTTTATCCAGAACATCTATTAGTTTAAACATACATCTATCAGTTCAAGCTCATAAACTGATAGTCTTATGTTCATAAACTGATAATAGGATCTCGTCTCGATCATTCTAAATAACTGACTGGCACGCCCGTCTCACACAAGACGCTTTAATTTGTTTGTTATAACTGTCCGTAGGCTTATAATAAAATGTCTAGATTATCCCTTGTTTGCAAGACTCACTCTCCCTTCCTTCTATTAATCCCCCTACTCCCTTGCCACCATATCAACTCACAAAACTACCACATTGCTGTTGTACCACAGGAGTCAGGAGAACCTCCACCCACAAACCATCGCTCCACTAGAGCAACACACATGGACAAAAATAGCATACCAAAGACTTCCTGAATTCCCAGTTCCACTATATGATAAAAGCCAAGTCTTTCAAATAACAAATGTGCGATGAGCTAGGATTTGCCCTGGTTTGTTGTCATTTAACTTTTCCCATTAAGAATAATGAGTTGGGGTTCTAACCTTTTCTGGGTTAAGTGCCATAGATGGAAGGTCTAAAAGGTTTGGGTGGGTGTAATTGTTGGGCTGAGACAAAGAACTGGCCCAAAAAGAATAAAGAAAGTAGAGGCCTAGAGGGGAACAAACAAAAACGAAGTAGGAACTAGGAAGAATAATAGAGGGCAAAGAGAATCAAATTCATAAAGTTGAGGAGAGTCTTGGCGTGGCGCGTAGAACTTCTTTCTTTCGCACGCCTTTTAATATATTTGTATAGATTATATCATTTTAACCTAAACATTAATTAGTTTGACTTAGATTATATTAATTTTATCCAGAACATCTATTAGTTTAAACATACATCTATCAGTTCAAGCTCATAAACTGATAGTCTTATGTTCATAAACTGATAATAGGATCTCGTCTCGATCATTCTAAATAACTGACTGGCACGCCCGTCTCACACAAGACGCTTTAATTTGTTTGTTATAACTGTCCGTAGGCTTATAATAAAATGTCTAGATTATCCCTTGTTTGCAAGACTCGCTCTCCCTTCCTTCTATTAATCCCCCTACTCCCTTGCCACCATATCAACTCACAAAACTACCACATTGCTGTTGTACCACAGGAGCCAGGAGAACCTCCACCCTCAAACCATCGCTCTACTAGAGCAACACATATGGACAAAAATAGCATACCAAAAATGTATATATATATATATATATATATATATATATATATATATATATATATATATATATCCTTCATTTCATTATTTTTTGTAACACTTTGACTTCCACACTTGCTAATGCACAACTTTGATTATTAATATAAATATCAATTAGTAAAGATTATTAAAGAAATAATATTTTCGAAAATATGCATCGAAACTAATGCAGCAATACTTGACATAATAACATTTGTTTTCTATATCTTAGTTAAAAGATGTGATCAATAATGTTAGTATGAATAACATAAATATTAAAGTATTGTAAGTATTAAAAAATGAAGGAAGTTTAACAAAAAGACATCACCTTTTGCGAAACCATGTCATATTACCTTCCACTTTAACTATGATATGGCATTGCATTTGACAATTGCTTGTTCATGATTAAAGAAGTGTATTGACCACTAATCGAATTGATGAAGTGAATCAAGTGATAATATTTATTGTAAATCTACATGAAAAGTAGTCTAAACTCTAAAAAGGAAATCAAAGAGAATAAGGTGAATGAATCTTGATATTATTGCCCCTATATATGACAAATTTGTCTCCTCCAATATCTTTCTAATTAATTAAACCCCTTTGGATTACAACATTAGTTGTTTTTTCTACCCTATACAGTTGTTTGACCTAATCCCTCAATGATACAAGAATTATATCAAAATGATGATAGTAATATAAGTAACAAGTCACTATCAAAAAAATCCGTGCGTGCATCATACATGATTTAAAAACTAGTTGAAGTAGTACAAAGATAATTTTATTATACACCCACGTGAACTAGTACATTCTTAATCAATGTTTGTTCTCTTTAATTCAATAATAAAGGAAACTGAAAATACCTAAAAATGTGAAACAAGGAAAATGAAATTGAATAGAAAAAGATGCAACAGATAGAGACAAGATCACTCATCTCCTTCACAGAAATGTTATACTTACCAACATTCACATTAGATACTTCAAATCCTCGGAGAAGCACTATAGCTAAAAAGATCAAATACACTTCAAATAAATCACATCAACTAGAATATCAATCTTATTTTTGCACTAGAAAGCGACTAAACACGATGATGTAAACGAAACTTGATTTTTTTTTTTTTTTTTTTTTTTTTTTTTTTTTGGTTCGGGAAAGATAATTGGTCCGAAAGCCAACCCTCGCTAGCTACTACTTAGCGCAGACAAATTTCGTTTAGTTTGGGTAGAGGGGATTTATACCCACAAGCAAACAATTTATACAAACTCCTCAAATTGGGGAGTGATGAGAGTCAAACACCCGACCTTGCAGTTGGGAGGTGGGAGCACCAACCATTGGGCTCCCACGAGGACCTCGTAAACGAAACTTGATAACCTGTCTTGAAAACCATCTCGAAAAGAGTTTACCAACTAAGCTAATATTTGATAAGTTTTTTTTTTTACCTGAAGATATTTCAAATGATATCTTTTTTTACTTGGACTGGTTGTAGAAGCTCCATAAGTGGAGTATATGTGGGAGATCTCCTCCTCCCTTTAGTCACGTTTTTAAGCACGTGTCATGACGTATGTCGTCACTTTATGCTTTTAACGTGTATATGACAATGTTTGTCATTAAATTTTGTGCTCTTAAGTGCTCCATATAGTTTTTCAAGAAAAAGAAAACTGTGAATGTCTCACAAATCACAATACGTTGAAGCTCTATCAAAGCCTCATCTCATGCATATATATAGTGAGAAATAGATGAAAGGGATTCTATCTATTTATGTACATTTTTGTTAGGCCAAGCAACTCAGAAGAATACATAAACAGCACGGAACTTTCAGCTGCTTTGATTTCTTTTTTTTTTTTATACATATATGAAGCCAGTAAATCATGAGATTCTTGCTTCTTCAGAGTCAAACTGATACTAAATAATGGGACAAGTACTTTTATTTCTGTTCAATATAATAAAATAAAGCAGCATGATGATTTTTGTTTTTTCTTTTCTTTGGGATGAGTTTCAGTTAATATTATCTCAATATTTTTTGTTGAAGCTATTATGTATAGCGCACACCACATGTACCCCTTTATAATGCAAAAGGGCTACTTCCCTTATTGCCATATGGTTTTAAGGTGGAACCTCCTTTGTCTTATAAAGTATATTCTCTCTCCTTGTGATGGATGCGGTCCAGTCCCATATTTAATATTTTTGCCTCTCATTATTGGTTTGTCTTTCTTTCTCTTTGGTTTAATTTTATATAAAAAAACTTATTTTCTTCTGGGGTATGATTCAAGATTATGAGTACATAATTTGTTGTTTTTAATCAAGTAATGAAACAACATCATTTAGGATTAACCATACCCGTTTAAAATAGGATTACCTAGATACGTTCAAAACTTTCACAAGTAAATCCAGCCAAAGTGTACAGGACTGACACTTGAAAGTTAGATTAAGGATAAGGGAATCCCTAATAACGATCGAGCCTGTAAGTTTAAAGTTATGCAATAATACTCTTACCAACTACACCAAGTACTTCCTTCGTTCTTAAAAAATTAACCGGTTTAGCTTTTAAGGTCAAATTTCTAAATCTGTCACCATATTTCTCACCATTATAAATAAAAATCTTATAATTATTGTTAGATTCTAGCTTATCAATGTACTCCCTCTGTCTATTATTAGTTTACCCACTTCTTTAGGCACAGAGTTTTAGGAGAAATAGTATATGGATCATAAAGAGAAAAGGAAAGTACTCCTTTAACTTATTGTTGGCAAGAGAGAGAAGGATAGTAACAAATATAAAAATGATGTTTTATGTAAAAAATAATCATATAAAGCTAGTGTGTCTATTCCAAAACAAAAACAAAAAGAAGTGGTTAAACTAATAAGAGACAACCCAAAAAGAAAAGTAGATAATAAACTAATAAGAGACGAAGGGAGTATATTGAATAGTTTCAATATATTAAAATTAAGTTAGTTTGCTAATATGGAGTTAGACATATTAACAGTTAAAATATTGTATTAAAGACCACAAATGGTAAATAGGATAAACTATAATGATTGAATATTATAAAGTACTCATTGAGACGAATCAAACATGACGCACATGATTATTTTTTTTCTTATATTAAGAAGAATTTAGAAGATTCACTCTGATTGTAAATAGTTTTGATTCAAAGTGAGGAAACTAAAAAAATACAAATGGAGTATCTGATAAATACAGCACGTTTTATGTATTAGGAATGATTGAATGGTGTAGGGGTCTCACTGCTTCCATCCAAATTGAATGAGATTTTATGAGAAATCTTATTCATGATTTGAGTATATCCTTCAATTGTCCACTTTCGGCTGCACTTGCTTGGTATAGACAGCTACCATAGTCCGTACGTATGCGGAAGTGTTCATATTTGCAGCCGACTTCTCTTATACCATACTAGCAAATTATGCACGCGATGCGTGCCTGATTTTATTACTTTTTCAATCATAAACAGTAACGGATCCAGGAATTTCCTAATGGTGGTTCACCACCAATTACCGTTCACTAAACCAAAATATTTTTTAATAAAAAATACTCCAAATTAAATTTCAATCGAAAAGAAAATAAATATATAACCAATAATTACACAAAATACAATAAAATAGTAGTAAAATGATTACAATTGTTCGCGACGAGTTTTCATGTTTTGATATCGATTTACAATATCATTCATGCTAACATTCAAAAACAAATCATTCTCTAAATAAGTAATCAAATAATCATTCAACATTTGATCTCCCATACTATTACGCAATTTGTTTTTCACTTGCGTCATTCCAGAAAATACCCTTTCCACACTTGCCGACGCAACGGGGAGAAGCAATACCAATTTTAAAAGCAAATAGACCCTATCGTGAGTTTCAGACAATCCCGTCTCCACAAATTTCATTGAAAGCTCACTAAGGGTCTTCAAATTCCAAAACCTTTCATCTTCTCTCATAGCAACAATAAAATTCTGAAGTGTATGGTCAAAGAATATCAATTCAAACATAATGCCATAGACCATAAAATATAATCAACATTAACAGTGATGACACCCAATTCAAACATAATGCCATTTCAATTTTCAAACACCAATAACACCCAAATCAAAGTACAACAACAAAATCAACATTTATAACAATCTAAATTATATAATCTGATATATAAACACCCATAACAAGTGAAATTGCAATTTATTTTCCAATTCTCATGAAATTGATGAAACCCTAATTTGTAAAGTAAAACAAGAAATCAACATAATTGAGCAGATTAAGATGTACTTATTGTCCGTCCAACGTCGTCCACCGAGTTCCGACTTTCGAGCGGTTCTGCGGCTGTAGGTAGGCGAAGCAGCCAGGCAGGAGGTTCGTCAACACCGACACTAAGCAACCAGCAGCCAGCAGGAGGTCCGAGACTCCGAGTCATGCGCCGACGCACGTCTTTAGGTCGCGCGCCGCCGCCGATGAGACCTTTGAAAGAGAAGTGAAGGTGACTAGAGTGAGATTGTATGAGAGAGAAACGGAGAACTGAGAAGAAGTGAGGTGAGAGAAAGGAGAGTTTTTTAGAGTTGTGAGAATGAACCCGTGAAGCGTGAATTGGTTGAGTTTTTTTTTTTACCAGTGTGTTATGTATTACATCCACCACTGAATTCATAAATTGTAGCATTTTTGGGCATAGACAGGGGTAAAAAATTTGAACATTATATTTTTTTTGGCTAAATTTCTTAGGTTAAGCATCTATCACTTAACCCTTCTTTTATTAATTTTTTCGATTTTTTCACCATATACCCCTGACAAATTTTTTATTCACCAGATACCCCCACTTTTTTCAGAATTCACCATATATCCCCGAGTTTCTTGAAAATACATTCGAATGCCCATAATGACTAACGACAGTTAACTTCGTTAGTCATTAACCCTAATTAACCATAAAAAAAATCCTAAATAACCCCAATTAACCCTAAAAAAATCCTAAATAACCCCAATTAACCCTAAAAAAAATCCTAAATAACCCCAATTAACCCTAATTCTCTAATTAACCTTAACCCACCAGGCCACCAACATTAAACCACCACCACTGTAGTTTTTTTACTTATTCTTTCTTTTTGGTGTTTAAAATTAAACTTGATGAACGATAAAAGAATGTTAAGTTGATTTTTTTTAGGTTTTCTTATGTTGTATTAAAAAAACCTAGTCTTTTGTGTTAAATAAATTATTTTACTTCGTTATTGATTGAATTTTCCGTTTGATGTAATACTTGATTGTGTTTGTAAATTGATTGATAAGATATTTGATTGATGTAATAATCTTTTTTTACTTTTTTTTTAGCATAAATATACTGAATCTTATAGTCAATGTTTCCTTTTTTGGTGGTTCAATTATAACTTGATTGCCCTCTTTGTTTTTCCCTATTTTAGGTGGTAGTTGATTTACTAATGGGCATTTAAGTAAATTTATAGGGGGACACCATAGCTCCCCCCTTCCCTTATATAATAGAGATTACCATCTTTGCCTTCGAAGACGAGAAAAGTATTTTACTCCACTCAAAAATTTTGTAACATTGTCTCATTCCCTTATAATTAAAAATTACTTTGATTCTATTTATATATTGTTTATAATAATTGATTCATTCTTATACTCTCTCAACCGTTTTATTTAAGTGAAGTACTACCTCCAGAATTCCAATCATATGTAAGTTCTATTTTAGAGAATATAACCATTTTCATTTAGAAATTCTGCAATAGTAACATGATTACTGATTTTAGACGAGTTAGCTAACTATCAGGATAAGGGACTTGCAAAATTATAACCTTCAATTTTGGATGTTTTCGGGCCATTCTTGCACTCCTCTGGGTCCGGTTATATTATTCTCCTAAAAATTTCGTAGAGGTGCCGACATGACTTAGCTTGTAACATAGCTCGGGTGCTTGGTATCCTTTGCGCGTGTATTATATAACCTTCAATTTTTGCCGTTTTGGGGTCATTTTCGGACATCTTCGGTCCCCGTCATATTTTTCTCCAGAAACCTTCGTAGGGGTGCCGACATGGAATCTAACGTAGCCGGGGTGCCTGGTTCCATTTTCGTTGCCTCAAAAAGCCTCTAAATAATCCATTTATTCATTTCTCGTGAAACCCAAAATTAACTCGAAATGACCGTAAAAGAATTCATATAGCAGTTCCTAGACAATAGAGTCCTTTCTATTGACCTACCATGTCCCTAGGAGGCACCCCATGGCTTTCGGTATTCGGGTCCGGGAATGTCCGAAAGCGTGTATTATAACCTTCCATTCTTGCTTTTTTGGGGTCATTTTCGGACTCCTCCGGGCCCGGTCATATTTTTCTCCAGAAAAATTTCTAGGCGTGCCGAGATGCTATGTAACATTGCCGGGGTGCTTGGTACCATTTTCGTTGCCTCAAAAAGCCTCTAAATAACCCATTTATTCATTTCTCGGGGAACCCAAATTACCCCAAAATGACCGTGAAAGCATTCATATAACCTTTCCAAGCCATGAGAATCATTTCTAATGACCTATCATGTCCCTAGGAGGCACCACATGGCCTCCGGTGCACGGGTCCGGGAATGTCCGAAAGCGTGTATTATAACCATCAATTTTTGCCGTTTTGGGGTCATTTTCAGACTCCTCCGGGTCCCGTCATATTTTTCTCCAGAAACAATCATAGGGGTGCCGACATGGCATCTAACGTAGCTGGGGTGCTTGGTTCCATTTTCGTTGCCTCAAAAAGGCTCAAAATAATCCATTTATTCATTTCTCGTGAAACCCAAATTTCGAAATGACCGTAAAAGCATTCATATAGCCTTTCCAAGACAATAGAGTCCTTTCTATTTAACTCCCATGTCCCTAGGTGGCACCCCATGGCTTCCAGTGCTCGGGTACTGGGAATGTCTGAAAGCGTGTAAAACCTTCAATTTTTGCCGTTTTGGGGTCATTTTCGGACTCCTCCGGGCCCCGTTATATTTTCCTCCAGAAACGTTCGTAGGGGTGCCGACATGCCATGTAACGTAGTCGGGGTCCTTGGTACCATTTCGTTGCCCCAAAAAGCCTCTAAATAATCCATTTATTCATTTCCCGTGAAACCTAAAATTAACTCGAAATGACCGTAAAAGCATTCATATAGCCTTTCCAAGACAATAGAGTCCTTTCTATTGACCTCCCATGTCCCTAGGAGGCACCCCATGGCTTCTGGTGCTCGGGTCTCGGGAATGCCCGAAAGCTTTTATTACCTTCAATTTTTGTTGTTTTGGGGTCATTTTCGGACTCCTCCGGGCCCGATCATATTTTTCTCCAGAAAGGTTCGTAGGGGTGCCGACATGCCATGTAACGTAGCCAGGGTGCTTGGTACCATTTTTGTTGCCACAAAAAGCCTCTATATAACCCATTTATTCATCTCTCGGGGAACCCAAATTACCCCGAAATGACCGTGAAAGCATTCATATAACCTTTCCAAGCCATGAGAGTCCTTTCTAATGACCTACCATGCCCCTAGGAGCCACAACATGGCCTCCGGTGCCCGGGTCCGAAAATGTCCGAAAGCGTGTATTATAACCTTCCATTCTTGCAGTTTTGGGGTCATTTTCGTATTCCTCCGGGTCCGGTCATATTTTTCTCCATAAAAATTCCTAGGGGTGCCAACATGACATGTAACGTAGCAGGGGTGCTTGGTACCATTTTCGTTGCCTAAAAAAGCCTCTAAATAACCCATTTATTCATTTCTCGGGGAACCCAAATTACCCCGAAATGACCGTGAAAGCATTCATATAACGTTTCCAAACCATGAGAGTCCTTTCTAATGACCTGCCATGTCCCTAGAAGGCACCACATAGCCTCCGGTGCCCTGGTCCGGGAATGTCCGAAAGCGTGTATTATAACCTTCAATTTTTGCCCTTTTTGGGTCATTTTTGGACTCCTACGGGCCCGTTATATTTTCCTCCAGAAACCTTCGTAGGGGTGCCGACATGCCATGTAACGTAGCTGGGGTGCTTGGTACCATTTTCGTTGCCTCAAAAAGCCTCTAAATAATCCATTTATTCATTTCTCGTGAAACCCAAAATTAACTCGAAATTACCGTAAAAGCATTCATATTGCCGTTCCAAGACAATAGAGTCTTCTCTATTGACCTCCCATGTCCTTAGGAGGCACCCCAGGGCTTCCGGTGCTCGGGTCCCGGGAATGTCCGAAAGCTTTTATTATATGACCTTCAAGTTTTGCTGTTTTGGGGTCATTTTCGGACTCCTCCGGGCCTAGTCATATTTTTCTCCAGAAAGCTTCGTAGGGGTGTCGACATGCCGTGTAACGTAACCGGGGTGCTTGGTACCATTTTCTTTGCTTCAAAAAGCCTCTAAATAACCCATTTATTCATTTCTCGGGGAACCCTAATTACCCCGAAATCACCGTGAAAGCATTCATATAACCTTTCCAAGCCATGAGATTCTTTCTAATGACCTACTATGTCCCTTGGAGGCACCACATGGCCTCCGGTGCCCGGGTTCGGGAATGTCCGAAAGCGTGTATTATAACCTTCAATTCTTGCTGTTTTGGGGTCATTTTCGGACTCCTCCGGGCCCGGTCATATTTCTCTCCAAAAAAATTCCTAGGGGTGCCAACATGCCATGTAATGTAGCAGGGGTGCTTGATACCATTTTCGTTGCCTCAAAAATCCTCTAAATAACCCATTTATTCATTTATCGGGGAACCCTAATTACCCCGAAATGACCGTGAAAGCATTCATATAACCTTTCCAAGCCATGAGATTCTTTCTAATGACCTACCATGTCCCTAGGAGGCACCACATGGCCTCCGGTGCCCGGGTTCGGGAATGTCCGAAAGCGTGTATTATAACCTTCAATTCTTGCTGTTCTGGGGACATTTTCGGGCTCCTCCGGGCCCGGTCATATATTTCTCCAGAAAAATTCCTAGGGGTGCCGACATGCCATGTAACGTAGCCGGGGTGCTTGATACCATTTTCGTTGCCTTAAAAAGCCTCTAAATAACCCATTTATTCGTTTATCAGAGAACCCAAATTACCCTGAAATGATCGTGAAAGCATTCATATAACCTTTCCAAGCCATGAGAGTCCTTTCTAATGACCTACCATGTCCCTGGGAGGCACCACACGGCCTCCGGTGCCCAGGTCCAGGATATGTCCGAAAGCGTGTATTATAACCTTGAATTTTTGCTGTTTTGGGGTCATTTTCGGACTGCTCTGGGCCCCGTCATATTTTTCTCCATAAACCTTCGTAGGGGTACCGACATGGCATGTAACATAGCCGGGGTGCTTGGTTCCATTTTCGTTGCCTCAAAAATGCCTCTAAATAATCCATTTATTCATTTCTTCTGAAACCCAAATTTAAGTTGAAATGACCGTAAAAGCATTCATATAGCCTTTCCAAGACAATAGAGTCCTTTCTATTGACCTCCCATGTCCCTAGAACGCACCCCATGGGTTTCGGTGTTCGGGTCTAGGTAAAATTCGAAAGCGCGTATCAAAACCTTCAATTTTTGCTGTTTTGGGGTCATTTTCTGACTCCTCCGGGCCTGCTGGTCATATTTTCTCCAGAAAGCTTCGTAGGGGTGCCGACATGCCATCTAACGTAGCCTAGGTGCTTGGTACCATTTTCGTTGCCTCAAAAAGCCTTTAAATAACCCATTTATTCATTTATCGGGGAACCCAAATTACCCCGAAATGACCTTGAAAGCATTCATATAACCTTTTCAAGCCATTAGAATCCTTTCTAATGACCTACCATGTCCCTAGCAGGCACCACATGGCCTCCGGTACTCGGGTCCGGGATTGTCCGAAAGCGTGTATACCTTCAATTTTTGCCGTTTTGGGGTCGCTTTCAGACTCCTCCGGGCCATGTTATATTTTCCTCCAGATCCTTCGTAGGGGTGCCGACATCCCATGTAACGTAGCCGGGTTGCTTGGTACCATTTTAGTTGTCTCAAAAAGCCTCTAAACAATCCATTTATTCATTTCTCGTGAAACTCAAAATTAACTCGAAATGACCGTGAAAGCATTCATATAGCCTTTCCAAGACAATAGAGCCCTTTCTATTAACCTCCCATGTCCCTAGGAGGCACCCCATGGCTTCCGGTGCTTGGGTCCCGGTAATGTCCAGAAGCGTGTATAACCTTCAAATTTTGCTGTTTTGGGGTCATTTTCGGACTCCTCCGTGCCCGATCATATTTTTCTCCAGAAAGCTTCGTAGGGGTGCCTACATGCCAAGTAACGTCGCCGGGGTGCTTGGTACCATTTTCTTTGCCTCAAAAAACCTCTAAATAACCCATTTATTCATTTATCGGGGAACCCAAATTACCCTGAAATGACAGTGAAAGCATTCATATAACCTTTTCAAGCCATGAGAGTCCTTTCTAATGACCTACCATGTCCCTAGCAGGCAGCACATGGCCTCCGGTGCCCGGGTCCGGAATTGTCCGAAAGCGTGTATTATAACCTTCAATTCTTGCTGTTTTGGGGTCATTTTCAGACTCCTCCGGGCCATGTTATATTTTCCTCCAGATCCTTCGTAGGGGTGCCGACATCCCATGTAACGTAGCCGGGTTGCTTGGTACCATTTTAGTTGTCTCAAAAAGCCTCTAAACAATCCATATATTCATTTCTCGTGAAACTCAAAATTAACTCGAAATGACCGTGAAAGCATTCATATAGCCTTTCCAAGACAATAAAGCCCTTTCTATTGACCTCCCATGTCCCTAGGAGGCACCCCATGGCTACCGGTGCTTGGGACCCGGTAATATCCGAAAGCGTGTATTATAACCTTCATATTTAGCTGTTTTGGGGTCATTTTCGAACTCCTCAGTGCCCGATCATATTTTTCTCCAGAAAGCTTCGTAGGGGTGCCTACATGCCATGTAACGTCGCCGGGGTGCTTGGTACCATTTTCTTTGCCTCAAAAAACATCTAAATAACCCATTTATTCATTTCTCGGGGAACCCAAATTACCCTGAAATGACCGTGAAAACATTCATATAACCTTTCCAAGCCATGAGAGTCCTTTCTAATGACCTAACATGTCCTTAGGAGGCACCACATGGCCTCCGGAGCACGGGTTCGGGAATGTCCGAAAGCGTGTATTATAACCTTCAATTCTGCTGTTTTGGGGTCATTTTCGGACTCCTCCGGGCCCGGTCATATTTCTCTCCAGAAAAATTCCTAGGGGTGCCAACATACCATGTAATGTAGCAGGGGTGCTTGATACCATTTTCGTTGCCTCAAAAAGCCTCTAAATAACCCATTTATTCATTTATCGGTGAACCCAAATTTCCCTGAAATGACCGTGAATGGATTCATATAACCTTTCAAAGCCATGAGAGTCCTTTATAATGACCTACCAGGTCTCTAGGAGGCACCACATGGCCTCCAGTGCCCAGGTCCGGGAATGCTCGAAAGCGTGTATTATAACCTTCCATTTTTGCTGTTTTGGGGTCATTTTCGGACTCCTCCGGACCCCGTCATATTTCTCTCCAGAAACCTTCGTAGGGGTGCCGACATGGCATCTAACATAGCCGGGGTACTTGATTCCATTTTCGTTTCCTCAAAAAGCCTCTAAATAATTCATTTATTCATTTCTCGTCAAACCCAAAATTAAGTCGAAATGACCGTAAAAGCATTCATATAGCCTTTCCAAGACAATAGAGTCCTTTCTATTGACCTCCCATGTCCCAAAGAGGCACCCCATGGCTTCGGGTGTTCGGGTCTAGGGAATGTCCGAAACCGTGTATTAACCTTCAATTTTTGTTGTTTTGGGGTCATTTCCTGACTTCTCCGGGCCTGGTCATATTTTTCTCCAGAAAGCTTCGTAGGGGTGCCGACATGCCATGTAACGTAGGCGAGTTGCTTGTTACCATTTTCGTTGCCTCAAAGCCTCTAAATATAGCCCATTTATTCATTTATCGGGGAACCCAAATTACCCCGAAATGACCGTGAAAGCATTCATATAACCTTTTCAAGCCATGAGAGTCCTTTCTAATGACCTACCATGTCCCTAGCAGGCAGCACATGGCCTCCGGTGCCCGGGTCCGGGATTGTCCGAAAGCGTGTATACCTTCAATTTTTGCAGTTTTGGGGTCACTTTTAGACTCCTCCGGGCCATGTTATATTTTCCTCCAGATCCTTCGTAGGGGTGCCGACATCCCATGTAACGTAGCCGGGTTGCTTGGTACCATTTTAGTTGTCTCAAAAAGCCTCTAAACAATCCATTTATTCATTCCTCGTGAAACTCAAAATTAACCCGAAATGACCGTGAAAGCATTCATATAGCCTTTCCAAGACAATAGAGCCCTTTCTATTGACCTCCCATGTCCCTAGGAGGCACCCCATGGCTTCCGGTGCTTGGGTCCCGGCAATGTCCGAAAGCGTGTATAACCTTCAAATTTTGCTGTTTTGGGGTCATTTTCTGACTCCTCCGTGCCCGATCATATTTTTCTCTAGAAAGCTCCGTAGGGGTGCCTACATGCCATGTAACGTCGCCGGGGTGCTTGGTACCATTTTCTTTGCCTAAAAAAACCTCTAAATAACCCATTTATTCCTTTCTCGGGGAACCCAAATTACCCTGAAATGACCGTGAAAGCATTCATATAACCTTGCCAAGCCATGAGAGTCCTTTCTAATGACCTAATATGTCCCTAGGAGGAACCACATGGCCTCCGGAGCACGGGTTCGGGAATGTCCGAAAGCGTGTATTATAACCTTCAATTCTTGGCTTCTTGCTGTTTTGGGGTCATTTTCGGACTCCTCCGGGCCCGGTCATATTTCTCTCCAGAAAAATTCCTAGGGGTGCCAACATGCCATGTAATGTAGCAGGGGTGCTTGATACCGTTTTCGTTGCCTCAAAAAGCCTCTAAATAACCCATTTATTCATTTATCGGGGAACCCAAATTACCCTGAAATGACCGTGAATGCATTCATATAACCTTTCAAAGCCATGAGAGTCCTTTATAATGACCTACCATGTCTCTAGGAGGCACCACATGGCCTCCGGTGCCCAGGTCCGGGAATGCTCGAAAGCGTGTATTATAACCTTCCATATTTGGTGTTTTGGGGTCATTTTCGGACTCCTCCGAACCCCGTCATATTTTTCTCCAGAAACCTTCGTAGGGGCGCTGACATGGCATCTAACATAGCCGGGGTACTTGATTCCATTTTCGTTTCCTCAAAAAGCCTCTAAATAATTCATTTATTTATTTCTCGTGAAACCCAAAATTAACTCGAAATGACCGTAAAAGCATTCATATAGCCTTTCCAAGACAATATAGTCTTTTCTATTGACCTCCCATGTCCCTAGGAGGCACCCCATGGATTCTGGTGTTCGGGTCTAGGGAATGTCCGAAATCGTGTATTATAACCTTCTATTTTTGCTGTTTTGGGGTCATTTTCTAACTCCTCTGGGCCTAGTCATATTTTTCTTCAGAAAGCTTCGTAGGGGTGCCGACATGCCATGTAACGTAGCCGAGGTGTTTGGTACCATTTTCGTTGCATCAAAGCCTCTAAATATAGCCCATTTATTCATTTATCGGGGAACCCAAATTACCCCGAAATGACCGTGAAAGCATTCATATAACCTTTTCAAGCCATGAGAGTCCTTTCTAATGACCTACCATGTCCCTAGCAGGCTGCACATGGCCTCCGGTGCCCGGGTCCGGGATTGTCCAAAAGCGTGTATACCTTCAATTTTTGCCGTTTTGGGGTCACTTTCAAACTTCTCCGGGCCATGTTATATTTTCCTCCAGATCCTCCTTAGGGGTGCCGACATGCCATGTAACGTAGCCGGGGTGCTTGGTACCATTTTAATTGTCTCAAAAAGCGTCTAAATAATCCATTTATTCATTTCTCGTGAAACCCAAAATTAACTCGAAATGACCGTGAAAGCATTCATATAGCCTTTCCTAGACAATAGAGCCCTTTCTATTGAACTCACATGTCCCTAGGAGGCACCCCATGCCTTCCGGGGATTGGGTCCCGGTAATGTCCGAAAGCGTGTATTATAACCTTCAAATTTTGCTGTTTTGGGGTCATTTTCGGACTCCTCCGTGCCCGGTCATATTTTTCTCCAGAAAGCTTCGTAGGGGTGCCGACATGCCATGTAACGTAGCAGAGGTGCTTGGTACCATTTTCTTTGCCTCAAAAAACCTCTAAATAACCCATTTATTCATTTCTCGGGGAACCCAAATTACCCTGAAATGACAGTGAAAGCATTCATATAACCTTTTCAAGCCATGAGAGTCCTTTCTAATGACCTACCATGTCGCTAGCAGGCAGCAAATGGCCTTCGGTGCCCGGGTCCGGGATTGTCCGAAAGCGTGTATACCTTCAATTTTTGCCGTTTTGGGGTCACTTTCAGACTCCTCCGGGCCATGTTATATTTTCCTCCAGATCCTTCGTAGGGGTGCCGACATCCCATGTAACGTAGCCGGGTTGCTTGGTACCATTTTAGTTGTCTCAAAAAGCCTCTAAACAATCCATATATTCATTTCTCGTGAAACTCAAAATTAACTCGAAATGACCGTGAAAGCATTCAAATAGCCTTTCCAAGACAATGGAGCCCTTTCTATTGACCTCCCATGTCCCTAGGAGGCACCCCATGGCTTCCGGTGCTTGGGACCCGGTAATATCCGAAAGCGTGTATTATAACCTTGAATTTTTGCTGTTTTGGGGTCATTTTCGGACTACTCTGGGCCCCGTCATATTTTTCTCCATAAACCTTCGTAGGGGTGCCGACATGGCATGTAACATAGCCGGGGTGCTTGGTTCCATTTTCGTTGCCTCAAAAATGCCTCTAAATAATCCATTTATTCATTTCTCCTGAAACCCAAATTTAAGTTGAAATGACCGTAAAAGCATTCATATAGCCTTTCCAAGACAATAGAGTCCTTTCTATTGACCTCCCATGTCCCTAGAACGCACCCCATGGGTTTTGGTGTTCGGGTCTAGGGAAAATTCGAAAGCGCGTATCATAACCTTCAATTTTTGCTGTTTTGGGGTCATTTTCTGACTCCTCCGGGCCTGCTGGTCATATTTTCTCCAGAAAGCTTCGTAGGGGTGCCGACATGCCATCTAACGTAGCCTAGGTGCTTGGTACCATTTTCGTTGCCTCAAAAAGCCTTTAAATAACCCATTTATTCATTTATCGGGGAACCCAAATTACCCCGAAATGACCATGAAAGCATTCATATAACCTTTTCAAGTCATTAGAGTCCTTTCTAATGACCTACCATGTCCCTAGCAGGCACCACATGGCCTCCGGTGCTCGGGTCCGGGATTGTCCGAAAGCGTGTATACCTTCAATTTTTGCCGTTTTGGGGTCACTTTCAGACTCCTCCGGGCCATGTTATGTTTTCCTCCAGATCCTTCGTAGGGGTGCCGACATCCCATGTAACGTAGCCGGGTTGCTTGGTACCATTTTAGTTGTCTCAAAAAGCCTCTAAACAATCCATTTAGTCATTTCTCGTGAAACCCAAAATTAACTCGAAATGACCGTGAAAGCATTCATATAGCCTTTCCTAGACAATAGAGCCCTTTCTATAGA
The DNA here is from genome assembly GCA_947646795.1 of Beta lomatogona. Taxonomy (NCBI): domain Eukaryota; kingdom Viridiplantae; phylum Streptophyta; class Magnoliopsida; order Caryophyllales; family Amaranthaceae; genus Beta; species Beta lomatogona. Next base: position 106,737 of record CANSNZ010000272.1, read on the forward strand.
ACTCCCATGTCCCTAGGAGGCACCCCATGCCTTCCGGGGATTGGGTCCCGGTAATGTCCGAAAGCGTGTATTATAACCTTCAAATTTTGCTGTTTTGGGGTCATTTTCGGACTCCTCCGTGCCCGGTCATATTTTTCTCCAGAAAGCTTCGTAGGGGTGCCGACATGCCATGTAACGTAGCAGAGGTGCTTGGTACCATTTTCTTTGCCTCAAAAAACCTCTAAATAACCCATTTATTCATTTCTCGGGGAACCCAAATTACCCTGAAATGACAGTGAAAGCATTCATATAACCTTTTCAAGCCATGAGAGTCCTTTCTAATGACCTACCATGTCGCTAGCAGGCAACAATGGCCTCCGGTGCCCGGGTCCGGGATTGTCCGAAAGCGTGTATACCTTCAATTTTTGCCGTTTTGGGGTCACTTTCAGACTCCTCCGGGCCATGTTATATTTTCCTCCAGATCCTTCGTAGGGGTGCCGACATCCCATGTAACGTAGCCGGGTTGCTTGGTACCATTTTAGTTGTCTCAAAAAGCCTCTAAACAATCCATATATTCATTTCTCGTGAAACTCAAAATTAACTCGAAATGACCGTGAAAGCATTCATATAGCCTTTCCAAGACAATAGAGCCCTTTCTATTGACCTCCCATGTCCCTAGGAGGCACCCCATGGCTTCCAGTGCTTGGGACCCGTTAATATCCGAAAGCGTGTATTATAACCTTCAAATTTTGCTGTTTTGGGGTCATTTTCGGACTCCTCCGTGCCCGATCACATTTTTCTCCAGAAAGCTTGGTAGGGGTGCCTACATGCCATGTAATGTCGCCGGGGTGCTTGGTACCATTTTCTTTGCCTCAAAAAACCTCTAAATAACCCATTTATTCATCTCTCGGGGAACCCAAATTGCCCTGAAATGACCGTGAAAACATTCTTATAACCTTTCCAAGCCATGAGAGTCCTTTCTAATGACCTAACATGTCCCTAGGAGGCACCACATGGCCTCCGGAGCACGGGTTCGGGAATGTCCGAAAGCGTGTATTATAACCTTCAATTCTTGCTGTTTTAGGGTCATTTTCGGACTCCTCCGGGCCCGGTTATATTTCTCTCCAGAAAAATTCCTAGGGGTGCCAACATGCCATGTAATGTAGCAGGGGTGCTTGATACCATTTTCGTTGCCTCAAAAAGCCTCTAAATAACCCATTTATTCATTTATCGGGGAACCCAAATTTCCTTGAAATGACCGTGAATGCATTCATATAACCTTTCAAAGCCATGAGAGTCCTTTATAATGACCTACCATGTCTCTAGGAGGCACCACATGGCCTCCGGTGCCCAGGTCCGGGAATGCTCGAAAGCGTGTATTATAACCTTCCATTTTTGCTGTTTTGGGGTCATTTTCGAACTCCTCCGGACCCCGTCATATTTTTCTCCAGAAACCTTCGTAGGGGTGCCGACATGGCATCCAACATAGCCGGGGTACTTGATGCCATTTTCGTTTCCTCAAAAAGCCTCTAAATAATTCATTTATTCATTTCTCGTGAAACCCAAAATTAAGTCGAAATGACCGTAAAAGCATTCATAGAGGCTTTCCAAGACAATAGAGTCCTTTCTATTGACCTCCCATGTCCCCAGGAGGCACCCCATGGCTTCTGTTGTTCGGGTCTAGGGAATGTCCGAAACCGTGTATTAACCTTCAATTTTTGCTGTTTTGTGGTCATTTTCTGACTTCTCCGGGCCTGGTCATATTTTTCTCCAGAAAGCTTCGTAGGGGTGCCGACATGCCATGTAACGTAGCCGAGTTGCTTGGTACCATTTTCGTTGCCTCAAAGCCTCTAAATATAGCCCATTTATTCATTTATCGGGGAACCCAAATTACCCCGAAATGACCGTGAAAGCATTCATATAACCTTTTCAAGCCATTAGAGTCCTTTCTAATGACGTACCATGTCCCTAGCACGCAGCACATGGCCTCCGGTGCCCGGGTCCGGGATTGTCCGAAAGCGTGTATACCTTCAATTTTTGCCGTTTTGGGGTCACTTTCAGACACTTCCGGGCCATGTTATATTTTCCTCCAGATCCTTCGTAGGGGTGCCGACATCCCATGTAACGTAGCCAGGTTGCTTGGTACCATTTTAGTTGTCTCAAAAAGCCTCTAAACAATCCATATATTCATTTCTCGTGAAACTCAAAATTAACTCGAAATGACCGTGAAAGCATTCATATAGCCTTTCCAAGACAATAGAGCCCTTTCAATTGACCTCCCATGTCCCTAGGAGGCACCCCATGGCTTCCGGTGCTTGGGACCCGGTAATGTCCGAAAGCGTGTATTATAACCTTCAAATTTTTGCTTCTTTGGGGTCATTTTCGGACTCCTCCGTGCCCGATCATATTTTTCTCCAGAAAGCTTCGTAGGGGTGCCTACATGCCATGTAACGTCGCCGGGGTGCTTGGTACCATTTTCTTTGCCTGAAAAAACCTCTAAATAACCCATTTATTCATTTCTCGGGGAACCCAAATTGCCCTGAAATGACCGTGAAAGCATTCATATAACCTTTCCAAGCCATGAGAGTCCTTTCTAATGACCTAACATGTCCCTAGGAGGCACCACATGGCCTCCGGAGCACGGGTTCGGGAATGTCCGAAAGTGTGTATTATAAACTTCAATTCTTGCTGTTTTGGGGTCATTTTATGACTCCTCTGGGCCTGGTCATATTTTTCTTCAGAAAGCTTCGTAGGGGTGCCGACATGCCATGTAACATAGCCGAGGTGTTTGGTACCATTTTCGTTGCATCAAAGCCTTTAAATATAGCCCATTTATTCATTTATCGGGGAACCCAAATTACCCCGAAATGACCGTGAATGCATTCATATAACCTTTCAAAGCCATGAGAGTCCTTTATAATGACCTACCATGTCTCTAGGAGGCACCACATGGCCTCCGGTGCCCAGGTCCGGGAATGCTCGAAAGCGTGTATTATAACCTTCCATTTTTGCTGTTTTTGGGTCATTTTCGGACTCCTCCGGACCCCGTCATATTTTTCTCCAGAAACCTTCGTAGGGGTGCCGACATGGCATCTAACATAGCCGGGGTACTTGATTCCATTTTCGTTTCCTCAAAAAGCCTCTAAGTAATTCATTTATTCATTTCTCGTGAAACCCAAAATTAACTCGAAATGACCGTAAAAGCATTCATATAGCCTTTCCAAGACAATATAGTCTTTTCTATTGACCTCCCATGTCCCTAGGAGGCACCCCAAGGCTTCTGGTGTTCGGGTCTAGGGAATGTCCGAAACCTTCAATTTTTGCTGTTTTGGGGCCATTTTCTGACTCCTCTGGGCCTGGTCATATTTTTCATCAGAAAGCTTCGTAGGGGTGCCGACATGCCATGTAACGTAGCCGAGTTGCTTGGTACCATTTTCGTTGCCTCAAAGCCTCTAAATATAGCCCATTTATTCATTTATCGGGGAACCCAAATTACCCCGAAATGACCGTGAAAGCATTCATATAACCTTTTCAAGCCATGAGAGTCCTTTATAATGACCTACCATGTCCCTAGCAGGCTGCACATGGCCTCCAGTCCCGGGGTCCGAGATTGTCCAAAAGCGTGTATACCTTCAATTTTTGCCGTTTTGGGGTCACTTTCAGACTCCTCCGGGCCATGTTATATTTTCCTCCAGATCCTTCTTAGGGGTGCCGACATACGATGTAACGTAGCCGGGGTGCTTGGTACCATTTTAATTGTCTCAAAAAGCGTCCAAATAATCCATTTATTCATTTCTCGTGAAACCCAAAATTAACTCGAAATGACCGTGAAAGAATTCATATAGCCTTTCCTAGACAATAGAGCCCTTTCAATTAAACTCCCATGTCCCTAGGAGGCACCCCATGCCTTCCGGGGCTTGGGTCCCGGTAATGTCCGAAAGCGTGTATTATAACCTTCAAATTTTGCTGTTTTGGGATCATTTCCGGACTCCTCCGTGCCCGGTCATATTTTTCTCCAGAAAGCTTCGTAGGGGTGCCGACATGCCATGGAACGTAGCAGGGGTGCTTGGTACCATTTTCTTTGCCTCAAAAAACCTCTAAATATCTCATTTATTCATTTCTCGGGGGACCCAAATTACCCTGAAATGACAGTGAAAGCATTCATATAACCTTTTTAAGCCATGAGAGTCCTTTCTAATGACCTACCATGTCCCTAGCAGGCAGCACATGGCCTCCGGTGCCCGGGTCCGGGATTGTCCGAAAGCGTGTATACCTTCAGTTTTTGCCGTTTTGGGGTCACTTTCAGACTCCTCCGGGCCATGTTATATTTTCCTCCAGATCCTTCGTAGGGGTGCCGACATCCCATGTAACGTAGCCGGGTTGCTTGGTACCATTTTAGTTGTCTCAAAAAGCCTCTAAACAATCCATTTATTCATTTCTCATGAAACTCAAAATTAACTCGAAATGACCGTGAAAGCATTCATATAGCGTTTCCAAGCCAATAGAGCCATTTCTATTGACCTCCCATGTCCCTAGGAGGCACCCCATGGCTTCCGGTGCTTGGGTCCCGGTAATGTCCGAAAGCGTGTATTATAACCTTCAAATTTTGCTGTTTTGGGGTCATTTTCGGACTCCTCCGTGCCCGATCATATTTTTCTCCAGAAAGCTTCGTAGGGGTGCCTACATGCCATGTAACGTCGCCGGGGTGCTTGGTACCATTTTCTTTGCCTCAAAAAACCTCTAAATAACCCATTTATTCATTTCTCGGGGAACCCAAATTACCCTGAAATGACCGTCAAAGCATTCATATAACCTTTCCAAGCCATGAGAGTCCTTTCTAATGACCTAACATGTCCCTAGGAGGCACCACATGGCCTCCGGAGCACGGGTTCGGGAATGTCCGAAAGCGTGTATTATAACCTTCAATGCTTGCTGTTTTGGGGTCATTTTCGGACTCCTCCGAGCCCGGTCATATTTCTCTCCAGAAAAATTCCTAGGGGTGCCAACATGCCATGTAATGTAGCAGGGGTGCTTGATACCATTTTCGTTGCCTCAAAAAGCCTCTAAATAACCCATTTATTCATTTATCGGGGAACCCAAGTTACCCAGAAATGACCGTGAATGCATTCATATAACCTTTCAAAGCCATGAGAGTCCTTTATAATGACCTACCATGTCTCTAGGAGGCACCACATGGCCTCCGGTGCCCAGGTCCAGGAATGCTCGAAAGCGTGTATTATAACCTTTCATTTTTGCTGTTTTGGGGTCATTTTCGGACTCCTCCGGACCCCGTCATATTTTTCTCCAGAAACCTTCGTAGGGGTGCCGACATGGCATCTAACATAGCCGGGGTACTTGATTCCATTTTCGTTTCCTCAAAAAGCCTCTAAATAATTCATTTATTCATTTCTCGTGAAACCCAAAATTAACTCGAAATGACCGTAAAAGCATTCATATAGCCTTTCCAAGACAATATAGTCTTTTCTATTGACCTCCCATGTCCCTAAGAGGTACCCCATGGCTTCTGGTGTTCGGGTCTAGGGAATGTCCGAAACCGTGTATTATAACCTTCAATTTTTGCTGTTTTGGGGTCATTTTCTGACTCCTTTGGGCCTGGTCATATTTTTCTTCAGAAAGCTTCGTAGGGGTGCCGACTTGCCATGTAACGTGGCCGAGGTTTTTGGTGCCATTTTCGTTGCATCAAAGCCTCTAAATATAGCCCATTTATTCATTTATCGGGGAACCCCAATTACCCCGAAATGACCGTGAAAGCATTCCTATAACCTTTTCAAGCCATGAGAGTCCTTTCTAATGACCTACCATGTCCCTAGCAGGCTGCACATGGCCTCCGGTGCCCGGGTCCGGGATTGTCCAAAAGCGTGTATACCTTCAATTTTTGCCGTTTTGGGGTCACTTTCAGACTCCTCCGGGCCATTTAATATTTTCCTCCAGATCCTTCTTAGGGGTGCCGACATGCCATGTAACGTAGCCGGGGTGCTTGGTACCATTTTAATTGTCTCAAAAAGCGTCTAAATAATCCATTTATTCATTTCTCGTGAAACCCAAAATTAACTCGAAATGACCGTGAAAGCATTCATATAGCCTTTCTTAGACAATAGAGCCCTTTCTATTGAACTCCCATGTCCCTAGGAGGCACTCCATGCCTCCGGGGCTTGGGTCCCGATAATGTCCGAAAGCGTGTATTATAACCTTCAAATTTTGCTGTTTTGGGGTCATTTTCGGACTCCTCCGTGCCCGGTCATATTTTTCTCCAGAAAGCTTCGTAGGGGTGCAGACATGCCATGTAACATAGCTGGGGTGCTTGGTACCATTTTCTTTGCCTCAAAAAACCTCTAAATAACCCATTTATTCATTTCTCGGGGAACCCAAATTACCCTGAAATGACAGTGAAACCATTCATATAACCTTTACAGGCCATGAGAGTCCTTTCTAATGACCTAACATGTCCCTAGGAGGCACCACATGGCCTCCGGAGCACGGGTTCGGGAATGTCAGAAAGCGTGTATTATAACCTTCAATTCTTGCTGTTTTGGGGTCATTTTCGGACTCCTCCGGGATCGGTCATATTTTTCTCCAGAAAAATTCCTAGGGGTGCCAACATGACATGTAACGTAGCAGGGGTGCTTGATACCATTTTCGTTGCCTCAAAAAGCCTCTAAATAACCCATTTATTCATTTATCGGGGAACCCAAATTACCCTGAAAGGACCTGGAATGCATTCATATAACCTTTCAATGCCATGAGAGTCCTTTATAATGACCTACCATGTCTCTAGGAGGCACCACATGGCCTCCGGTGCCCAGGTGTGGTAATGTCCGAAAGTGTGTATTGTAACCTTCCATTTTTGCTGTTTTGCGGTCATTTTCGGACTCCTCCGGACCCCGTCATATTTTTCTCCAGAAACCTTCGTAGGGGTGCCGACATGGCATCTAACGTAGCCGGGGTGCTTGATTCCATTTTCGTTGCCTCAAAAAGCCTCTAAATAACCCATTTATTCATTTCTCGTGAAACGTAAAATTAACTCGAATGACCGTAAAAGCATTCATATAGCCTTTGCAAGACAATAGAGTCTTTTCTACTGACCTCCCATGTCCCTAGGAGGCACCCCATGGCTTCCGGTGTTCGGGTTTAGGGAATGTCCGAAAGCGTGTTTGATAACCTTAATTTTTTTCTGTTTTGGGGTCATTTTCCGACTCCTCCGGGCCTGGTCATATTTTTCTCCAGAAAGCTTCGTAGGGGTGCCGACATGCCATGCAACGTATCCGAGGTGCTGAGTACCATTTTCATTGCCTCAAAAAGCCTCTAAATAACCCATTTATTCATTTATCGAGGAACCCAAATTACCCCGAAATGACCGTGAAACCATTCATATAAACTTTCCAAGCCATGAGCGTCCTTTCTAATGACCTACCATGTCCCTAGGAGGCACCACATGGCCTCCGGTGCCCGGGTCCGGGAATGTCCGAAAGCGTGTATTAACCTTCAATTCTTGCTGTTTTGGGGTCATTTTCGGATTCCTCCGGGCCCGGTCATATTTTTCTCCAAAAAGTTTCGTAGGGGTGCCGACATGCCATGTAACGTAGCTGGGGTGCTTGGTACCATTTTCTTTTCCTCAAAAAGCCTCTAAATAACTCATTTATTCATTTCTCGGGGAACCCAAATTACCCTGAGATGACCGTGAAAGCATTCATATAACCTTTCCAAGCCATGAGAGTCCTTTCTAATGACCTACCATGTCCCTAGGAGGCACCACATGGCCTCCAGTGCCCGGGTTCTGGAATGTCCGAAAGTGTGTATTATATAACCTTCAATTCTTGCTGTTTTGGGGTCATTTTCGGACTCCTCCGGGCCCGGTCATATTTTTCTCTAGTAAAATTCCTAGGGGTGCTGACGTGCCATTTAACTTAGCCAAGATGCTTCGTACCATTTTCGTTGCCTCAAAAAGCCTCTAAATAACCCATTTATTCATTTATCGGGGAACCCAAAATCCCAAATTACCCTGAAATGACCGTGAAAGCATTCATATAACATTTCCAAGCCATGAGAGTCCTTTCTATTGACCTCCCATGTCCCTAGGAGGCACCCCATGGCTTCCGGTGCTCGGGTCCCGGGAATGTCCGAAAGCGTGTATTATAACCTTCAATTTTTGCTGTTTTGGGGTCATTTTCGGACTCCTCCGGGCCTGGTCATTTTTTTCTTCAGAAAGCTTCGTATGGGTGCCCACATGCCATGTAACATAGCCGAGGTGCTTGGTACCATTTTCGTTGCCTAAAAAAGCCTCTAAATAACCCATTTATTCATTTCTCGAGGAACCCAAATTACCCCGAAATGACCGTGAAAGCATTCATATAACCTTTCCAAGCCATGAGAGTCTTTTCTAATGACCTACCATGTCCCTTGGAGGCACCAGTTGGCCTCCGGGGCCCGGGTCCGGGAATGTCCGAAAGCGTGTATTATAACCTTCAATTTTTGCTCTTTTGGGGTCATTTTCGGACTCCTCCGGACCCCGTTATATTTTCCTCCATAAACCTTCGTAGGGGTGCCGAAATGCCATGTAACGTAGCCGGGGTGCTTGGTAACATTTTCGTTGCCTCAAAAAGCCTCTAAATAATCCTTTTATTCATTTCTTGTGAAACCCAAAATTAAGTCAAAATGACCGTAAAAGCATTCATATAGCCTTTCCAAGACAATAGAGTCCTTTCTATTGACCTCCCATGCCCCTAGAAGGCATCCCATAGCATTCAGTGCTCGAGTCCCGCGAATGACCGAAAATGTGTACTATAACCTTCAATTTTGGCTGTTTTGGGGTCATTTTCGGACTCCTCGGGTCCCAGTCATATTTTTCTCCAGAAACCTTCCAAGGGGTGCCTACATGACATGTAACGTGGCCTGGATTCTTGGTACCATTTGCGGTTCCTCAAAAAGCCCCTAAATAATCTATTTATTCATTTCTCGTGAAACCCAAAATTAACTCGAAATGACCATGAAAGCATTGATATAGCCTTTCAAAGATAATAGAGTCCTTTCTATTGACCTCCCATGTCCCTAGGAGGCACCCCATGGCTTCCGGTGCTCGGGTCCCGGGAAAGTCCGAAAGCGAGTATTATTACCTTCAATTTTTGCTGTTTTGGGGTCATTTTCGGACTTCTCCGGGCCCGTTCATATTTTTCTCCAGAAAGCTTCGTAGGGGTGCCGACATGCCATGTAACGTAGCCGGAGTACTTGGTACCATTTTCGTTGCCTCAAAAAGCCTCTAAATAACCCATTTATTCATCTCTCGGGGAACCCAAATTACCCCGAAATGACCGTGAAAGCATTCATATAACCTTTCCCAGCCATGAGAGTCCTTTCTAATGACCTACCATGTCCCTAGGAGGCACCACATGGCCTCCGGTGCCCGGGTCCGGTAATGTCCGAAAGCGTGTATTATAACCTTCAATTTTTGCTGTTTTGGGGTCATTTTCGGACTCCTCCGGGCCCGGTCATATTTTTCTTTAGAAAAATTCCTAGGGGTGCTATGCCATGTAACGTAGTCGGGGTGCTTGGTACCGTTTTCGTTGCCTCAAATAGCCTCTACATAACCCATTTATTCATTTCTCGGGGATCCCAAATTACACCGAAATGACCGTGAAAGCATTCATATAACCTTTCTAAGCCATGTGAGTACTTTCTAATGACCTACCATGCCCTTAGGAGGCACGACATGTCTTCTGGTGCCCGGGTCCGGGAATGTCCGAAAGCATGTACTCCCTCCGTCCCAGAATACTCTGGACACTTATCAGGACACGTAGTTTTAGATGATAAGTTGTTGTTTGGTTATCAATGGTTATTTTATTGAAAAGGTAGATGTGATAGGAGTTAGTAAATACTAAAAGTAGTATTATTTTATTTGGTGGATAGAGAGTGTGGGCTAATGGTTAGAATTGATAGGTAATATGAGTGGTATTATATTATTTGGAGGAAAAAGAGTGTGGGCCAATGGTTAAATGGTAAGGATTAAAATAATAGTGGGTCATATCCAAAAATAGAAGTGTAAAAAGTATTTTGGGACAAATGAAAAAGGAAAGTTTAAAGAGTATTCTGGGACAGAGGGAGTATTATATAACCTTCAATTTTTGTTGTTTTGAGGTCATTTTCGGACTACTCCGGATCCGGTCATATTTTTCTCCATAAAAATTCCTAGGGGTGCCGACATGACATGTAACGTGGCTGGATTCTTGGTACCATTTGCGGTTCCTCAAAAAGCCTCTAAATAATCTATTTATTCATTTCTCGTGAAACCCAAAATTAACTCGAAATGACCGTGAAAGCATTCATATAGCCTTTCCAAGACAAGATAGTCCTTTCCATTGACCTCCCATGTCCCTATAAGGCACCCCATGGCTTCCGGTGCTCGGGTCCCGGGAATGTCCGAAAGCGTGTATTATAACCTATAATTTTTGCTGTTTTGGGGTCATTTTCGGACTCCTCCAGGCTCGGTCATATTTTTCTCCAGAAACATTCCTGGGGGTACCGACATGCCATGTAACGTAGCGGGGGTGCTTGGTACCATTTTTCGTTGCCTAAAAAAGCCTCTAAATAACCCATTTATTCATTTTTTGGGGAACCCAAATTACCCCGAAATGACGGTGAAAGCATTCATATAACCTTTCCAAGCCATGAGAGTCCTTTATAATGACCTACCATCTCCCTAGGAGGCACCCCATGGCCTCCGGTGCCTGGGTCCCGGAATGTCCGAAAGCGTGTATTTATATAACCTTCAATTTTTTGCGTTTTGGGGTCATTTTCGGACTATTCCGGATCCGGTCATATTTTTTTCTTAGTGGTGGGGACATGACATGTATCGTTGCGGGGGTGCTTGGTACCATTTGCGTTGCCTTAAAATGCCTCTAAATAATCCATTTATTAAATTCTTGCATAACCCAAATTATCCCGAACTGACCGTAAAAGTATTCATATAACCGTTCTAAGCCACGAGAGTCCTTTCTAATGACCTCCATGTCCCTAGAAGGCACCCCATAACCTTCGGTGCCCGAGTCCCGCGAACGTCCGAAAGCCTGTACTATAACCTCAATTTTGGCTGTTTTGGGGTCATTTTTGGACTCCTCGGGGCCTGGTCATATTTTTCTCCAGAAACCTTCCAAGGGGTGCCGACATGACATGTAATGTAGCCTGAATTCTTGGTACCATTTGCGGTTCCTCAAAAAGCCTCTAAATAATCCATTTATTCATTTTATCGTGAAACCCAAAATTAACTCGAAATGACCATTAAAGCATTCATATAGCCTTTTCAAGACAATAGTGTCCTTTCTATTGACCTCCCATGTCTCTAGGAGGCACCCCATGGCTTCCGGTGCTCGGGTCCCAGGAATATCTGAAAGCGTGTATACCTTCAATTTTTGCTGTTTTGGGTTATTTTCATACTCCACTAGACCCGGTCATATTTTTCTCCAGAAACATTCGTAGGGGTGCCGACATGGCATGTAACGTAACCGGGGTGCTTGGTACCATTTTCGTTGCCTAAAAAGCCCCTCAAAAAGCCTCTAAATAGCCCATTTATTTATTTCTCGGGGAATCCAAATTACCCCGAAATGACTGTGAAAGCATTCGTATAACCTTTCCAAGCCATGAGACTCCTTTCTAATGACCTACCATGTCCCTAGGAGGCACCACATGGCCTGCGGTACCCGGGTCCCGGAATGTCCGAAAGCGTGTATTATAACCTTCATTTTTTTGCTTTTTTGGGACATTTTCGGACTCCTCCGGACCCGATCATATTTTTCTCCAGAAACATTCTTAGTGGTGCAGACATGACATGTATCGTAGCCGGGGTGCTTGGTACCATTTGCGTTGCCTTAAAATGCATCTAAATAATCTATTTATTCAATTCTCGCGGAACCCCAAATTATCCCGAACTGACCGTGAAAGTATTCATATAACTACTCCATGCCATGAGAGTACTTTCTAATGACCTCACATGTCCCTAGAAGGCACCCCATAGCTTTCGGTGCCCGAGTCCCGCGAACGTCCGAAAGAGTGTACTATAACCTTCAATTTTGGCAGTGTTGGGGTCATTTTCGGACTCCTCGGGGTGCCAACATGACATGTCACTTAGCCTGGGTGCTTGGCACCATTTGCGTTGCCTCAAAAAGCATCTAAATAATCTATTTATTCACTTGTCGTGGAACTCAAAATTACCCTGAATTGACCTTTGATAACATTCATATAGCCGTTCCAAGCCATGAGAGTCCTTTCTAATGACATCCAAATGTCCCTAGGAGGCATCCCATGGCCTCCGGTGCCTTGGTCCTGAGAACTTTCGAAAACGTGTATTATAACCTCGTTTTGCTGTTTTAGGGCCATTTTCGGACTCTTCGGGGTCCGGTCATATTTTTCTCCTGAAACCTTCCTAGGGGTGCCAACATAATTTGTAACGTAGTTTAAAAGCTTGGTACCATTTGCGTTGCCTCAAAAAGCCTCTAAATAACCCATTTATTCATTTCTCGTGGAACCCAAAATTATCCCGAAATGACCGTGAAAGCATTCATATAGTTGTTCCAAGCCATGACCGTCCTTTTCAATAACCTCCTATGTCCCTAGGAGGTGGCGTCCGGTGCCCGAGCCCTGAGAATGTCCGAAAGCATGTACTAGTTGAAATAACAAATGGAGAGATTCATCTTTTAGAGGTAAAAGTAAAAGTAGTACAAAAAAATCATATAGTTAAGAAGAGGTCTTACGTGAGACTGTTTCAGTCATTTAAAAATAGTTGAGACAGAATATTATAATTAAATGACTGAGATGGAATACTGCACTTTCAGTTTAACGCATAAAAACTATTAGTTTTTGCATGTGTTTCATCTATTCATTTAAAAAAAAAAGACTTGTGTGGACCTACTAGACTAGTCTAGTCCTCCAAATATAGTGACTCCGTTTTTCACACAATGGCCATTATCAAACAATAGGAACTCATCTGTATGCATGTTATTTTCTAACATAGTGATCCTTTATTTTTTTTATAATATAGTTGCCCTTTCTTACACTACATGTCTACATTAGCTTGTAAAATTTACCTCTTCTAACATAGTAACCTTTTTTCTCATATAGTCACTGTATACAACCTATAGTTATTCCTCTTTTATATCAATTGTATAACTTAGTGACTTTTTTCTTTTTTTAATATAGTCAATTTTTTAAACCTTTGGTTACTCCTTTTATATATACTGTTTTGTCATAGTAACCCTTTTTTTCGTATAGCCACTATTTTTCACCTATAGTTATACGTGCTAGCATTTTAACCTTAATAAATTTAGTGTGGACTAATTCCATTTAATTTTTTTTTTTCTTGTTACATGTGTTTAGTGACTTTCTACACTTGATACAGTTAAAGTGATTGCTCTACTTGTAGTATATTCGTTTTGTTTCTTTTTTTAAATTGGAAATTTAGTAGCCCGAAATAGACTCGTGTAGTCTTTGTAAAATAAGAGGAGATAAGATTATCCTAAGTCACTAGAAAATTCTATCACTCATGCAGGAGTCTAAAAATTTTACTCATAAGTGGATACCACCACAGGCAATGCCAAAACTTTACTAGAGTTAGGGTGATATTGGAATTCCATATGTTTTTGTAGTATTTTCTTATTAGTCCAGGTTAAATTGATAACATTAATAATTATCACAAATAAAAATTGATATCGATAATATTTGAGTCATTTAAGTACATTAAATCCTCCACGGGTGGGTGAATGCTTGAGTGAGGAAGGTCAGATGTGGAAGTGTGTTTAGTGCAACCAGATCTACGTACTAAATAATGCAATAACTATCTACATGAAAAATAACAAATACCATAATGTTAGTCATACAACCCAAAATATGTTGTTGATCATACAACCGCAATTGAACAAGGAGCGCATATATGATATATCTATAATTAGTCTTAGAACTAACAATGTTTGACACAACATGACAGTAATTAACTCAATACGTGCACGAAGTTACCAAGTACTCCCTCCGTTTCATTTTAATCTACACACTTACACTTTTCACGCATGCAAATGCAAAATTTTGAGGACATATATCTTTAGTTTTGTATTTGTAAAAATTATAAAAAGTACATATTAATAAAATACATGTTATGATGAATCTAACAAGATCCCACATGACTATATTTTCATTAGCGTATAAATCACAAATGATGGTCAAAGTGATATTTGTGAATAGTGTAAAATGTCAAAGTGTGTAGATTAAAATGAAATGGAGGGAGTATAACATGAAACTGACACAACACTAACACAAAATCAACTCAAACTGGCCAGGTGTGATCGATTATCATGTTATGCAAGTATGCAACTATCGTACATTTTGCATAGTTTTGCTAGAAATTAATAGCTGAAATAAACAAGACCAAAACACAAATCCAACCTTTCAAGTCATATATCCAGCTACATTAACACCTGTCTAAATATCGTTTCCACATCATCTGGACACCTGAAAATCTGCCTCATTATGAGGCTCATATCATCTCAACCCCAATAAATATCTAATAATAATTTATATAAATATCAGATAATAAATCCACAGACAAGGATACCCACCAAAAGTTAACAACACAAACTTCATTTGAGTGAAAAAACAGGACTATATAGACTATAGAGAATAAGTTCTTCATTAGAATTTTCTCTTGGTACAAGTGCATCATGCATGAAAACAGCACAATCAACACCTTCTCATTACCTATAAACTCTCAAGCTCGCAACAGACTAAATAAAGTTATAACAGAGTTAATAAAGACAAAGGTTACAAGAATTACACAAATCACTGTACAGGTGACTGTACAAAAGATGTTTCTACATCTGCTACATCCCAATAACAAGCACCAGGTCAGGCTTAATTTAGCAGCTACTTGCAGTAATGCTATCATATCTAGCAGAATCTGTACCAAGTGAGCTGTCTGACATTTTTTTTTTCTCAAACAAATATAGTCAACAAAGACTATCAGAAGCTCAGTCATCTAACTCCACAAGCTGTGCACGCCTCTCAGCGGCTTTCTTCCTAATGAAGAAGCCCCACCTCATAGCCGCTTTGATCTTCAGCCAACCAACAACAGCTTTGCCAGGACGACTCCGGTCCTCAAAATTATTGTTGTAGTTAGACGGTGTGGGCATGAAAGATGGGAATGATGAAAAAGTTTCATCGGGCATATTCACATGACCTCCCATGCTGAAAAGTCTTAGCAGCTGCTGCATATCATCACTCTCAAGTAACTCGTGACTCCTGTTGCGGATATCGTCCTCTGAAATTTGGTTATGTGACCAATCATCAAAAGGGTTAATATTGGGCGGTTGAGACTGTTGCATGACCTGAAATCCAGGTACAGCGGATTGTGGAGGACCCAAAGCCAATCCTGCCCTATTATCATTCCCGATAATAGGAGTTTGTTCTGAACTACCACTTATTAGACCATGTTGGGAATATGACGTGCTCTCAAACTGGTTGTGTGAATTGGAACTCATCAGCTGTGACTGATTAGGGAATCTGTTTGCCAGATTATCGTTATATCCTGCAATTCGTGATCAGAACAGAAATGTATATTAGGTTGGTAAGGGAAACAAATGGGCAAACAATTACGTGATTCTTCAGAGCTAGAATAGTTAATTGTTGTTTTAATGCCTTCCAAATGAACTTTTTTATATACACAAAAAAAAAAAAAAAAAAAAAAAAAAAACCATGGAAAATCATTTTCATGAAACTATTCCAAAGAAGCTAACCCCTCCATGGAATTATTAACCCAAAAAAAGAAACCAACCCAAAACTTATCTTTAGAACTGAATGATAGTGCAGTCAACAAAGAAGCTAGCCCAATGCTTACCAGGAGCTGCTACACTATTCTCCACCAATGCCTGCTCCGTAGGAACTGCAACAGGCAATCGAGGTAGAGCCAACTGATTATCATCTATATGATTTGAATAACTGATTGTATTCATTGATAGATCATTCTGAGATGAGCGCGTCCGTCTAGTTTGTTTGGAATTCATTAGTGCCTTGCCGTCATACTCTATGACCTGATGCCAGTTGTCATATGCTTTCTTCACAAGGGTGTCAATGTACACCTGATTGATGAATCTTGTGTTAGCTTAATAAATTACATCCAAAAGTGCTCAATCATCAAAGCTTAAGGTTGTTCCAGATATAGTGCTTGTGTTTCTCTTAGAGACGGGGGATATTGGAGACAGACTATCATCTCCCAAAGGCCAGGTACATACAGCAACTTAATACCAGAAACAACACGTGAACACTCAACATCAAAAGCAAGGCTAAGCACAACAGTATTTCTTTCTATATTCTGCTTCCCTCTACCATCTGTAGTCTGTCAAGAAGTGACCCCCTAAATGAGTCTCACGAAGAAGTTAAGACCCCATGAAAAGGGTAGAGCCAAGGGACCACAAGCAAATCAGAGTCCCAACCCTGAAGTTGGGATCTTGAGGAGCTAATCAAGGTTTAAGGAGGGTAGCTCTACAACATATGCTCCCACCCTCTCGTTTTTATTTAAAAATGAGTCAGTGAAAAAAAGACTAAGGAATCAGTAGTACACAAGTTACAACACGATAAACATCGAGGTTTTCCAGCAGGTACCTCAGTTTTGATCTTTTTCAAGAAATACAAGAATCTCAGCTTATTTCATAGCATCAAGAATGATGTGGCCAGAGTATCACCACAAGAATTAAGAATGAGCCTGAAAAAAGAATGACTAACCTTTTGACTGTCTGAGAGAGAATCTGAAGGAATGAATTGCTCTCCAGTAATTAGACCACTGAGCTCATATATATTATTGAAAACCACACCAACATTTCTTGCATCATCAGGATAATAAACATACAGCTTTCCGCTGAGAACACATGTCTTTGCATGCTCCATGAGAGCATCCCACATCCTATTAGACATGCCACTTCCAAGGGTCTACAAAGAGATTAACGATATATCAGAAAATGTACTAGCCAATACATCAGGGGAAAGTCATTAAAAACCAGGGTTGATAACCAGACAAGTAAAATCAAGTTTAGGTCACATAGACTCAGGTTCAGGTCAAAGCTTGAAGATCCACCAATTAACATGCAAGAATCGTAGAGACAAATGTAAAAATTTATGAATGACAACAAGCAACATCATAAAGATGCACTGACAGTTCTTAGTCCTTGAGAATCTCTGACTGCAAGTCGGAGAAAATCCTCCACGGTGTAGATCCCAGCAGCAGTCAGCCTCTTGTGGAAGGATCCATCTTTCCCAATCTTTTCTAATCTCCACACCTCATCGGTAAGGGCCGGAGGATAGTGCTTCTTATACACTAGAACAAAAGAGAGGAAAAGAGTAAAATGTAAGACTTAATTAGCAATATCAAAAAGCAACTAAAAGGCAACATCACATAATGCACTTACATTCCCCTCTGTGATCCTTGACGGTAAAGGCTTCTGTTTTTGCCTCACGTATACGCATGCCATCACAAAATCCTGCGGCCACCTTAAGGCCGAGCCTGAACTTCCTACTTCTTATCCAACTTGAATTATCGGTGAAAGTAAGTTCACCAAGTGTTCCTACACCTTCTTTAAGAGTCACCTGCAACTCCCCAGTCAAAAGCGGTCTCTTTCCTTCACGTTCCTTTACAACATGGCTTTCAAACTCTTCTTGGGACCAATCTTCATCATCTTCATTATTAAAATCACCTTCAAGCACAACAACATCTAGTTTCATGGATGATTCAGGTCCAGATATCACCATATGACCAGTATTTGCATCAATCAATACAACATGGATTGCAGCACCCTGCTCTCCTTCAACTTTGCCTCCGGTGAACAGAGGAAGTGATAGTTTGGATCTGAAATGTAGCTGCAAGTTCCTTCCATCAGACCCTTCAATTCGTTTTGGAGAAGCCCTGAATCCAGTGTAACAAAAAATTATATAATCCTTGCTTTCTGTCTTTAGCGATGCTAATGGTGCAAATATCACTAATGGCTATAATGCAGCATATCTTAAAGATGGGGTTTTTTTTTTTTGTCAAATAAGACCAAATAAAAGGGGGATTTTTTAAGGACCTAACAAAAAACTTTTTGCAAGAAAAAACCACATATACAATCCTATTGTTACTTGAAACCAAATTACCAATTCCAGGAAAGAAGTTAACATTCTAGTGTTGATTTCTTATTTCCCTCCACTTCCCCTTATGCGTTATTGTTTTCTATAGCCTTTCCACCCCCGCCCCCCAACAAATAAATGAATGAAAATTTTGGCCAATGTAAAATCCCTAAATTTAGCAATTGAGGATTAGGGCTTATCGCAATTTCTTCAATGTCTCCATTGAAGCACGCCTAACCCATTGTATAACTATATAATTACAATAGATTTAGTTAGCTCGCCTTGACTTCAATGCCTTTAAATTTCGCTTTTTTTATTACCTCCCTCCAGCAGTCAAGCTACTGCTCTTTGTACAATTTTGCAGCAACATTCCAGCAAAACTGGATTTACGTGGTCCTGCTTGGTTGATGGCTCAGGGGCAGAGGAGAGAGAAGAGAGGAAATAATAGAAGATTCGGAGAAGATGAAGAGACCAGATGGTTGAAGGAATAAAGGAAGGAGAAAATATTATGTGGGAAACAAATGCTAGGGTTTAAGATGGAAAACGACAAAGAAATCTATATAAGTACAAATATATTTAAAGGCGTTCCTAAACACTGGCGATCTCCATGTAATCCCTGTACAATAAAAAATTAGAAATTGCGACCAAGTCGTATTTATTGATATAATTTTAAAGTATAATATTAATAAATGAAATATTTCTTACCCGGGGCATAGCCCGAGCCTAATAACTAGTTGGTTATGATAAATTAAAAATAGAGGAAAATAAAAAGTTAACACCAGAATGTTGATTTTTTTTGCCGGAATTGGTAAATTAGTCTCAAGTAACAATCTGGATTTATTTTGGGCCCCTTTGGGGAACTCCTTGGTAAGAAAAAATTTCCTCTAGGAGGCCTTCGGATAAGGTCACTCACCCAAAGGCCCAACAGGCAACAAGCCCAACCCCCCTCGGCCCCTCCCTTTCCCCAGTGCCCCCACAACACTGAAATTTTTTATTCCATCAAGATTTGAACATTGGTCTCCCATGTGGTATAATCGGGATTTATGCGTGGTCTTTTCTAGCAAAAAGTTTTGTATTAGGTCCTTCCCTACAAATACCCCTTTTATTTGGTCTTATTTGACAAAAATTCTAAAGACAATAGAAATGCAGCAGCATATCTCATATGCTATGTGCTGAAATTGGCTAGTGAAAGGACAAAAAAGAAAGAAAAGCCCAAACTTCACCAAGACAAAGTAGGTTTTTTCTATTAGCAAACTCATGACAGTAAAACTCCAGAAAGTGATGTTGCAAAGCTTTTCCCAGATGAAAGAATGCATTACTTTCAGATTATGACTACTAACATCTTTGTCAGATGAGGAAGACCGGTTAAAACCACAAATATATTTGGTTAAATATTCAGCACAAGATTACTAATATCAGATATAGTATACCTCCCATTGATTCTGGCAGGGCCCATCTTAGCCAGAGCTCGCTCCACTTCTTCACTGACCTGTTTCATCCAAA
Organism: Beta lomatogona; assembly: GCA_947646795.1. Taxonomy (NCBI): domain Eukaryota; kingdom Viridiplantae; phylum Streptophyta; class Magnoliopsida; order Caryophyllales; family Amaranthaceae; genus Beta; species Beta lomatogona. The sequence continues at coordinate 126,363 of CANSNZ010000272.1, forward strand.
TATGAGGAGCCAATGAGGAAGAATATCTTGCAGAAGAACTATAGGAGACTGATTGGAACAATATATACCAGTAATAACTACCCTCAAACGCAGAAAATTCAGGTTCAATACCAAACGAGATTAGTATTTCTTAGACGTTTAGGTTCCGTCACTCCTTATAGCCGATAGGGGGTGTTAAAAAAACAGTGTAAAAGGAATATCTTTAAAAGGTAATTCCAAATTACAAAAGAAATAGAAGTTCCAACAAAAACTAATGCATACATCTCCAAAATTAGTTCTTACTCCCTCGGTCTCAATGTATTTGCTCCATGGCAGATTAACACACCTTAATAAGAGTAATAATACATAGGTGAATGTGGGTTCCAACTTTAGAGAAAAAGTAGAGAGGAAAAAGAGGATGGAGAAAATAATTTGAGGCATCCCAAAGTGGAAAAGGAAGCATATACATATGAGATGGGAGGAGTAGTAGAAACATAAAACATGTTATCAACATTGAAAATCAAATCAATTATTCATCCCATTTCTTATCTTTTTCTCGTTCTCTTCTTTGTGCGTTAGGAGTAGGCACGCCCTCATAGTTTTGTTCCATACCCGAATACAAGCAACAACAATCAGAAGGGAAAATAATTCTCAGCATGTTAAGCTACACAAAGGTCTTGAAGACGTGCGAGTGTTAGAAAAGGAGAGCAAGACTAGCAACAATAATAACATGCCACAACATCAGTTTCCCTACTTATATATTCCCGGAGGTGCATATCCAGTTTTTTATCAGAAGGAATATTAAGGATATAACACAAAGAAAATTAGGACAAGTAGCCCAACACCTAGGTTGAATAAGATGAGTTTAGAAGTCAAAGTTCAAGCACATAATATCAGCTGACAAGTCATGGATCTTACAACTCTACGAAGAATAGGTTCCAATGATGAACAAAGTCTCTGCAAGCTGTCCACCTTCAGGGCTTCTACAATCACACTGCAAGAAATGCATATGTTTCAAGAAGTGGACCCAAGCGAATTTTTGACAGTAATCAAGATTCAGAATGAAATAATATCATCCACCATCATAACATGTCTCAAACAATTGATGTATCTTTACAATAGTTTAATTTCAGGAAGAGCATTAGCAGCTGAATATTTGTTGCTACAGTAGATTCCAACATCAACACAAATCTACAATAGTTGCAAGAGGGAGAATAGAGCTGTTTAGAATGGAAAATGAAGCTAAAGCCAATTGTAATAGCACGTCACTAGAACAAGGAAGAAAGTCTAGCAAATAGCAATACCTATAAGCCTTATGGATTTTAAGATATTATCATAGTTTCTTCGCCACTCATTGATTACTACACCGTGGAAAACTAAACTGTGCAAAAGAATAATAAAATCCCATTAACTATAGCAAGTTTGATAATCACAGAGATATCAATAGCATACACTTGTTAAGATTGACCTTTCCTTGTAGTGTATGCAGTTGCACAACATCAGGATATTGACATACACAGAAAAGTGATACAAAGGAAACATAACAAACATAAATATAGGGAATAAAGCATTAAGTTTCTCAAAATAATCACCCACTTGAAGGAGCCAAATTAAAAACATAGTTAGAGCAACCAAAAATCAGACTGAAGTTATATGCTCTCTCCAAATCATGGGTTTCATTAAATGGCAATAGGATAAAGTTCAAGAGGTTAATTTTTCACAATTTCATTGATAAGTTAGAGGAGCCAAATTTTTACAAGAAATTAGTACATATCACAATAATCTGGTCTCTATTAGGTTAGTAGCATTCACATTCATACTTGACTAATAACAAGTTATTGTCTTGTTGAAGACTCAGAAAATAACTAGACAAGCAATCATCTCGTCCAGAGAAAAAGCTTCAGCAAGAAGTTCCTCTCACAATCGGTAAATTCTTCGAAGCATTGACAATCCCTATATTTGCATCCCCTTTCAATTCCACTTCCCATCACCAATCACCAATCACCAATCACCAATCACCAACACAATATGAAGAAACAAAAAACAATGTCCAATAGACAAATTACTTACCACAAAAGCAAACACTAGCAAAAGTGAAACCACACAACAAATTCAGATGTTCCCCCCTTTCCCCACCCAACAGGTAATAACTAATAACCGCACCAAAAAAAATCCTTAAAAGCTCATTTGCAAACATTACAATCAACTATGAGTCCAACTAAACATCAGAAATAAAATCATCAATCCAGAGAACAAAGATTATACCTAGCTAAAGCTGGCCGCTTTCGCTCCGGCTGCTCATCATCACCACCACCACCACCACCACCACCACCACTACTATCCAAGCTCCGTTTGCCCCTCATACTATTAGATCTCTCCATGGACCTAGTCTGCCTCTGCATTTGGCACCACCAATTGGTCACAGCACCAAAGATTCACAGATCTGAAGTACCAAATCAGACATTAAATTTGCATTCAATTCTTAAAAGTTATAAAGAATACATCTTTAACTTCCACCCAAAATTACCCATATAGCAGAATATTCCAAATTACCCAAATGATATAATTCTAGCTCGTCTTTTCCCCAAATAAAATATAGCACCTGACCCACTACAAATTTCACCAAAACAGAAAAACCCAGATGCAAAAAACAACAAATTCTTAACCAAAACGAAAGTACAAAGCTTGATTCCAACCATTTTAATCAGATAATCCAAAAACAATAACAATAAAATTCCTTCAAACAAAAAATCCAAAAACTTAAAAATTATTACATCAGCAGCAGCATATATAGAAGTAGCAACCTACCTGTGAGATTAAAGAGACAGACACAAATGATTGTGTTAATTAAGGGCACGAAAAAAGGAAAGAAGAGAGAGAAAATAGAGGGTTATTGGATTTAGTTTGTTTAGTACAGTAGACTTTGACTGTTGAGGTGAGCTGAATCAGTTCCTTTTTCTGAAGATTTTTCTTACATTTTATTTATTTATTTAATTATTTTTATTTTGTGTTGGCTGCTGAATCAACAGTACAAATTGTGATAGTATAATTGTATCTCTCATCTTGCTTTATTGGTCGTTTGGAGAGCCTTGTCTTTGAATCTTTGCCGTTGGTTTTTATAAAGATCTCGACATCTATTAAGTCTTTTGTTTAGTTCGGTATTGCCCTGTTTTTGGATTAGATTAGGTAAACCTTTGTCAAGAGATATCCATATTACCCAAACCTAAGACATATTTATGAACATATGTACTACCAAATAAAGTTAAATTTGACAAGACTAGATGATTTATTATATACCTTTTTCTAGGGGACTTATTATTGTTTACTTTAATGATAATTATAGCTTCTATTTGCTCTCCTCTTAATTTTCAAGATAACTAGTGAGTGGTTCAGGCGATGTCTCGAGTCATTATGCATCGTACATTTTTACTAGTGAAGGAAAACAAAAAGTGCTGTGATAAATAATTATAAGAATCTAGAAAGTTTTTGCTTAAACTAGCTGTTATATAATGTATATGTATAAAGACTTTTTATGAGTATTTAAGAGGAGACTTTATGTCTTTTTTTTTTTAAAAAAAAAAAAAAGTAAGAATGTGCTAGATTGATGGACAAATTTTTACTTCCCATTATATAGGTCATGCATTTCAAACTTGGTGTAGCAAAAAAAAAAAATTTTTTTTACGGGGATTGACATGGCAAACCAGTCTTGAAACAAGAGGAGAGCGCCATGGAATGATAAACTTGCTTGAAACGCTTCTTAAAATATATGTATAGGTGGAGTTCAATATGTTAATAAGTAATAAATCTCAACGGGTATGAAAATGTTTCCATAAGAATGTAGGATGATAACTTATAAAAAAACTAAAACGTAATTGCTATAAACATAATAGAGGATAATAGAACACCGCACGAATCTATGGTTTTTGATTCTTAGGATGAATTGTTCAAGGAGTAACAAAGGTCATATTTAAGGTTGTTGAAGTTAAGGCATTTGGGGGTAGTTACATTACTATTTACTACATTAGTGCGTAATTATGTTGGTCTTGGATTTTGAGAACTTACCATATGTCATCATAGTTTAAAAACCACTAGATCTTTGCACATATATTATGAGATGTAGCTCTCTTTTTTTTACCAAATTGTTTTTTTACCAAATTGAAACAGTAGTATATTTTGACTCATTTGCTCATTTGGAGCTCTACCTATTATGTGATTATGCTCATTTAAAAGTTTCAAATAAGCAATGAGCAAAAAAATAGCCTTGGATGTACCATGAGCATGGTACACCCGGGAATATGATAAAAATTCCCATATTTTGTATGTTCCCCTAATTCGATAATTTTTTGTCAAAAACACCAACATTTGAGAATATATACTATACTTTTTAAAAATAATATCCCACTTTGACTTTTGCATTATTTGTATAACCCAATTTAGCATTATTTTTGAAGACAAATGTCATTACGTAAAAATTGGACTTTTTTTCCCAATGTAGATTTTTATAATATCAACATATCAACAGCTTTTACTGATTGGTAATTACAGATCTATATGGAAGTCGAAGTGGAACCACTGCAAAAATACAACAGAGCGACTACTAGTATGTAGTTCGAATCACGCACGCTCAAAGCATCGGATAAGACAATCATCTTAATCATTCCTAGCATGTAAAAGCAACATTCTACCGAACGAAACGAAAAAAGGGAAATAACAATACAATTGAATATAAAATACATCAAGAACTCTCCACAAGAGACAATACTTCAAGAACGCAAGACCAGTATCTGGTATCTCATTTACTCATTGAACTCTAGCCAAAACACTAAATATTTCAAATTTTCAACTAATTGCTGCCAAAATAATCAAAAAATTAAGAATTGTTTTTGTAAAACTCATCAATTCTATGGTAAAGCTTCAGAAGTAATTGGGTACAAACACGAGGAGAAGAGCAAGGTCCACACATTAGATAAATAACATTCCCTAATGGCCTCGTATATATGCCATCCTCGCGAAGCTTCTGAAGTATAGATGTGGCAATAGTAGATGTATACCTGCAAAGGGAGAAATATTTTTAAAATTTGTTTGTAGATCAGAAAGTGTAAAATTGCTTAATGAAATTACTTGTGGATTAAGACTTTTCAGTTGACATTGTAACCATTCCCGTCCTTCTTTCATTTCCACCATGGTGGTAACTTCAGAAATTTTCAGTTAATGGTGGAACTGAAAAGAGAACGTTTTCAAATCCCAGCGCTTGAAATTTATATATCTTTCTCAAAAAGGAAAAAAGAACATTTTAAAAATACTGAATACGAAAAAAAAAAATACTTGCAGCAAATAATAACACCCTTCTTTTACTTATCAGATTTTGGTTTTTGTGTTAAACAACAAAACTACGGAGGGACAAGTTCAAAGCAAAGCAAATCATGAATATGCAAGAGTTGAGCAAAAAAGGTACTTTAGGATTGGAGACATGGAGAGCTTCGTCAAAGAGACTGTAGGTTTAAAAATTCAAGAAAACTGAGCAATGAGCAAAAATAGAATACACGCATTGGAGGATTGTCAAGCTGGCTCAAGTATTTTATGGTCCTGATCAAATGACTGGATTATGCAAAATTAAAAGGACTTGATGAATGGACTAGTTCAATATATTACCCGGCATTAGAACCATGAGTTTGAAGCTCCACAGCAAATACTGTGCCCAATACAATCAATCTTTTGATTTGGGGATGCATTGAGATCATATTAACAAGTTCCGCATCCCATACCTGACAAGCATTGATGTAAATAGTGAAGCTTACAAATAAAAAACCCAATAATGTAACTAACGAAGCTTACAAATGATGCTTTAAATACCTTGTTTACATACATGAAGCTACTTGTTTCTTTCAATTTCCATTTTGTTCAATTATTGCATTTGCACAATGCTACAGATGGTAAGGTCTTTTTGCTACTATTGCTTGAAACAACCCATATGTTATCCAAACATAGGAAAAATAGACCCCTTCCTCTTCTTTCCTTCACATTCCCTCCAAATCCTTCAATCCATTTTTTAAAGTTAGTCCTCACTATCAGCTTACATGTAAAACCGCAAATTACATTGCTCACAATTATCCAGGTTCATTTTAGATGAAAGGCATATCATAAGTATACGAATAGTTACTTGTCCTCCCTAATACTCCAACTGAAAAGATGTCCTTGAGACCTCTACGACATTTCCACAATAGATATTTCTGCATAACTATTCGAAAACATCCTGTGGAAAGTCATCTGTTAATCTTCGAATCGGAGAGATAAATTCACCTAAAGCACTTGTAGATACTTCCCACAAACATCTAGATGCTGAAACTTTTGGGGAAGTGTTAAAGTTTATGCAACCTATTTTATGCATGTCTCACGTGAAGATATAGGGCAAAGGTGTCATGATTTACACAACCTATTTTTACTGATGAAAGGTTATTAATATATATATATTCTTTATATTATCTATAATTAACAAGTAGAAAATTAAATTTGATAATATATTAATCAAACGACAACCTGATAGATTTGGTACATTCCAGTCCGACAGCACACACAAATTTCCAATCCAGCCTTCGAAAAACTTTGTCTTGGACCAATGAACACCCTAATGCTCTGTATTATTTTTTTTAAAAAAGCTCAGATGTTACTGACCTCTTTGAGTGTTGTTCCTTCGGAGGTCAAATTAAAATTTTTCATTCGATCTTTAAAACTTTTGATTGATTTAGCAGCAGCTGTACAGCCCATAGCGTGCGCAGAATAAGAGTGTCCATGCAAAAGTGCTTTCAGCTGGAGCCACAACAAAAGAAGCGTTTGTCATTACAACAAAATATCATGGTTCTTGAATGAAGAAGAGAAAGGTTGTTCCGCATAAATATTCTACAAAATGTTCACTTGCAAAACGAAAGGGAGTTTTACGTTAAGTAATTAAACCAAAGCAGTATGTGAAACATGAACAAAATACTCAAATGAAGGTACTAAATTCAAGCAACTTGCCTTTGAGTCTCCCAAAAATGTTTGGAAAACAGCTTCTGTTGCTAATGTAGCAGCCAAAGGTATAATTCCACCAGTAACCAGCTTAGCATAGCAGGCTATATCAGGTGAACAATGAAGGAGCTCTGCTGCAGACTATACAAAAAAAGGTCAACTATATTTGAAATTTAATTAAAAGAGACAGAAGCAAGATAGGACCAAATAGTTGTGAATTGCCAGCTAACCTCTACTCCCAAGCGCCAAAATCCAGTGAAAACCTCATCAAAAATGACTGGAATTCTTTGCTTTTGACACTTTCTAACAAGGATCCTTTGAAAAAGTGGATCAACCATATGCATACCTCCGGCAGCATGTATGACTGCAACCGAGATTGACAATCAGTAATCTTTATGTAAAGATCAGGTCATCATTACCAATATAGCCTCCTAGAAACGAGAAAGGATTATCATAGCACAAAGATCCATTCAGTCAGTCCTGAGCCAACTTATGAAAGTAGATCAACAATTAAAGGGACATTTCTTTTGTATTCTTGATAAAAAAAAAAAAGCCTTTATGTATTAAAATCTCTTTGTTGGTTGTTTGCTTCTGTTTGTTTGTTATTCGCTTGCATCACATCTCCTATCATCAATTCCATCTTCAAGTGTTTGATAGTGTACACCAGCTCTAGCTTCCAGCTAATGGTAAGGTAAAGGAGCTAGGAAGCGAGAGGCAAAACCCTACATTTCTAGACAGTGTTTCTTAACTAGAAGGGCAATGGCTAACAAGTGCTTGATAGCTTCTTGCAGTGACAAGTGTTCCAATCAAACTTCTGAGTTCTTACCAGGATGACTATCAGATATTACTCCTAAAAAATAGTGCTCGGCAGGCAACATGAAGTAGACCTCAGTAAAAGAAATTCTGAATTTCTGTTATTAATTCATCAAGGAAGAAAGAAAGAAAAACATACACATTACACAATGAAAGACGCAACCTGTGGTATACAAAAACAGTTAATACTTTACACTTCTACACAACTCATGATTTAGCATATCTTTAGCCAAGTAATTTAGAAAAAGTGCCCATTAGAAGCTTTATCCCCAATGCAGCACTTAGGACAATTCGAAATGGTTGTTTATCAGAAAATCTGGTCAAGGCAATTTATATAAAATCAGAATTTATCAGCCAACACCACATGAAAATACCAAAAAAAATTAAAAGGTGAGCATTAAGATTGGAGGTAACAGAAAGAGACACTACTATAAGGCAAAGTATGTAGGTCTAGGCAGAATATTCTTGCCTGGTTCAATTATCAGAGCAGCTATCCATTTGTCCTGTTCCCTTTTAGAGAATGCCGATAGCTGTTTTGATATATAAGCTAAATAAGTACTGGAAACTTTTGATCTATCCCTGTTCTTGGAGAAAAGTTCATCCCGGGATCCAAAGACTGCACATGGTATTGTGAGTATCATACTAATACACAGTAACGGAATATCATAGGAAATCAGAAATGTGCTAAACTTACTCAGATCTTCTTCCTTATGTCTATCAGAAAGAAGTTCATTAGGTAAAAGAATATTCCAATTGCCACGTTGCATGCACACAGTTGGTGAATCTATAAAGAGTCCTCTACCTATGTACCTACAGAAACAAAACATCCATCTCAAAACTCAATAGAAGTTAGCATGACTTCCCACATCCCACAGGGAAGAGAGAGTAGAGACACCCTTCCAAAATGTTAGCACTGGTCGTGACTCTAATGCAGTTTGTTAGCTATGCCGTTTTTTGGAAGGGCGGGAAGATGCTAGCGTGACGTGCAGACATTCAGCATCAGCAAGAAGCTACCAAGAATTTTCAACTTCTATAGGGAGACTAATTGATTAGGAGTCAGTTACTTGCAGGTGTGTAGCACAGTAGCACACGCTTATATCACTTCAATGATGTAGTTGGGAATATATCTCATGTTATTAACGAGTAAAAAAAATACGTTCTAAGTGCAACAGGCAAATGCACTCAGACAACACTAGAAAGACAGAAGACATGAAGTAACCTATTGCTTCTTGATGAAACTACATTTTATGAGGGATCTTCCACTGTGACTCTCTTAGCCTACAGATTGAAGGGTGTTGCTTTAGTAATTCTCTACTTTCCAATAGAAAGCCAAGATCAATGTCCTTCTATACTTTAGGCCACCTCCTTGTACTAAACTGACTTTTCAAAAGGTACACTGCTCATCGTTATTTAGGCCAAGGATTGTAGTTGCAGAAACAACCTTTCCAGCAGATCAATGCTGTGCCCCAACCTTTTTTTTTATGGGAGCCTACAGCACTGACATTAGTTCAAACTGGAGGCAAGACATTTGAGTTGTGTGAGCAGTCATTCCACAAGTCACTGCTGCATATCTGGGAGCCTATACCACTAAGGCTCTGTTCTTTTGGACTAAACTGGGAACTGAATCTGAACTGAACTTAATTTGTCTGAACTGAACTTAACTTGCCTGAACTGAATTAAAAATGTGAGGAAACTAAATGAACTGAAGTGAACTGAATTTGTAATTTGTCTGAACTGAACTGATTTTCCATTCATTCAGTCCAAAAGAACAGAGCCTAAGTATTCTTTTAACTATATGATGTTCGAACACAAGATAAAGGTATCAAATTCAATTATGAATTTAAGGGTAGGACATGATATTTGCTAATATGCAAAGACACAAAGATGAAGTATAAAATTTTTGTTCAAACTGGAGGCCAGATGTTTGAGTTGCGTGAACAGCCATTCAACAGGTCACTGCTGCACTAGGTTGCACAGAGACGGATACGGGTACGGATTCAGATTCGGGTACGGGGACGGAAAACAACAAGATTTTGAAATTTTAGGAATGGGTACCCATACAGGATACGTATCGTATCGGGCACGAGTACGGGTACGAGTACGTGACCTAAAAGAAGTACCCGTGCAACATAGCTGCTGCATATCTGGGATCCTACACCACTAAGTATTCTTTAACCCTATGATGGTCAGTATTCTTTAACCCTATGATGGTCGGACACAGATAAAGGTATCGGACTCAATTATGAATTTGAAAGTAGGACATGATATTTGCTAAAATGCAAAGACACGGGTATAAGTGTACAAATTTTGTACAGACTCAGGAACACAACAATATATAAATAAAATGTACTTCCCCTGTTCTTTTTATATTCCAACATATGGGGATTTTACACTATTCACGCACTACCCTTTCACCTTCTATTGTGATTTTGACGTAAGGAAAAATATAGTGATACAGGGTCCTATGAGATTCGTCTCGATATATACTTTCAAAATATCAACTTTTTATAATTTTTACCAAAAATTAATTAAAGATCTTAACAATTAAAGTTGTGCACTGGCAAGCATGAAAAATCATTTGTTGTAATAAAAAAAGAATGGAGGAAGTATATACTTTTCTGATGTTACCTTAATTAATTTTGTGAACAAATTTTCCAAAAGAAAATAAGAATAGTTGCTAATAAATTGATAAGCATATTAAATAAGGACATAAAAAAATCAATTTAAACATTGGAGTCTTCTACCGAGGTAGATAGCAAAGAGGTCACTCAAAACAGGTTCAATTTGGGTAATTTCGGGTTGGAAAAAAGCAAGTCTAGTATGCATTCAGTCCAGGTTTGGTTAGGGTTGGGCCCATTGAATTAATTTTGAATCTGAGAATTTCATATCAAGTCGATTTATAGAAACAGCAAAGTAATTTAGTTCTGAACAGGTTCGAGTTTGTTCAGTTTGTGTCATTGAAAATACTGATATGTTTTTTTACTTGTTACTTCCTCCATTCCGCTATCATTGCAACATGTATGCTTGGCACATTTTCTTCGCCTCGCCTAGGGTGGAGAGAGCCTTTTTTTGTGCGCCTGGGCTCGCCTGGCACCTAGGCGCGCCTTGGGCACGCTTTTTAAAACTAAGATAGCGATTGATATAAAGAGGAGGAGGAGAGAGAGAGAGAGAGAGTGAGAAATAAAGAACAAATTGCCAAATGTGAAACTTCTAAATTAGGGAAATGTTGGAATTCATATGAAACAAAAAGAAATTGCTAAGAATTACCATTAGCTTAAGCATCATTAATGGCACAAATAAAGGAAGAAGAAGATTGGAATAATAAAGTGAAATTACAGCAATATAAAGAGATAATTACAAACTTTCGAGAGGTTATTCTCTCCCATTGAACTCTTAAAACTCACCCAAAATACTCAACAAGTTCAACATATCTTTCTCTTTCTAATTACCCCTACATATAGAGTTTTCCCTATCAAACTTTCTAGCTTATTCCCCAAGCTAGCTAATAAAGGTACTACCTAGAATACCCTTCCCCCTAAGATATTAGTTCCATGCAAAAATGTTGCAGCTAATATGGAACAAAGGAACTAACGTTGCAACTAAAATTCTCCAAGATCACAAACAAGGTGACGAGACAGATATATTTCTTTTTTTTTTTTTGAAAGATGGATAATCAATGAAAACTACCAACAAACAGTTACATGTGTGTGTTTTGGGGGGGGGGATAAACATGAGAACTTAATCATGTATCACCAAAAATCAATGACCTACTTATGTGACTATATGCACTCTTTAGTTAGCATACCATGGTTGCTGCAGAAAGCCAGTATAGGACGATGGTGCTTGTGCTTCCATTGCACCCAAAGTATCTCCATGATAGGATCCTTTAAGAGCCAGTACCTACTTCAAATAAAATGGAAGGGACAAAGTTAATGAAGCTGCAAGCAGGACCAAACTTGATGACCAATAGAAAATAAAAGGCTGAAGTTTAGGAATTTGTTGGGAAATTCTCATATTTGAACATATGGACCTATCCCTGCAGCCAATTCTTTAAAAAACTAAAAATCAAGGAAAATAATCTGATGGTCGCCACACACACACAAAGATAACAATTAAAATAAAAAGAAAGAAAAGCATATTTCCTTCTTGAATTTGAAGGCAAATTATATAAACTTGAGCTTCACTAACAAAGGTGCTATGCTTTGTCAACTCATTCAAGAGGGAGAGATCAGAAATTCCATAAAAGTAACTAAAGGTCAAAAGCATAAACTTTCCAGTCATTGCCTGTTTACACAAGTTTCAGCATATTACCAAATACAACTAAACTCAGCTGAATGGCAAAAATAGTTCATCTATAATGACAGAAACTTATTTATGTTCCCAGATACATGATCAAAAGTTTACTCATCCATCCTCCCACTTATCACCTCGTTTTTTTCCTGTTTTTATCTTTAGTAATCTCTCTTTACTGAAACTTCGAGAGCAGAGTAGACTTGAACAAGAAATAATCTACTGGAGCAAAGATCTTTGACAAAATGAAAAAAAGATGAACCCACCCTGAACTCTACGGATCTCTTAGAATTCTGGTCCAAATTATCCACCATTATTTTGTGATCATGCAAGAATTTGCGAAATGCCATCTTAAGAGCAACTTCTATTGCTGTCGATCCGTTATCTGAAAAAAACGTCCGAGATGCCCAACCTGTACAAGTCAACAAGATGAAGTAACTAGATGAGAAAATTTTATAACACTCTCAAAGTGATGTATCCACAGTAACACATGGACTCTCAGCCCAGCATGGAAGCTCTCTTAAGTGAACACTTTGGTTGGAACAGTCGTATAATCATCCCATAGAAGAGGAAAGCTAGGTATGAATAAGAATTTAAAAACTGAGGAGTCCATTGACATGGTCAGGTATCATCCAGCACATTACAAAAATACTAACCTAAATTGTTTAGGGTAAATTTGAAGTCAGATGAACTATAAATAATTAGGGCAATTCATTGGTGGATCACATATTTCTTCCGTTTTTTTAATCGCAACACTTTGACTTCCACACCTTTCATTAACTAACTTTGACTATACTTCATTGATTAACCAAAAAATGTGTAAATAAGTATGTAAATAACCATTGTCAAGAATGTTCATGATACCGTAGATTACCTCAATGGAAGTGAAGCGAGAATGAGAAAATTTGCAGAAATTGTCCAACAATTCAATCTAAAAGAGCGGAGGCTGGTTCTTGAATGCAAAACTAGGTGGAATTCCACTTATGATATGTTATCATGTGCCATCAAGTTTAAGGAGGTATTTTCTAGACTTGCTTTGGAGGATAATGATTATGTTTATTGTCCTAGTTCTGATGATTGACATAAAATTGAAAAACTTCTTGAGATCTTAAAGGTGTTCTATGATACCACAAATGTTATCTCGGGCTCTGAGTACCCTACTTCCAACTTTTTCCTTAGTGAAGTTTTTTACATCAAAGAAATGTTGGACAAAAATGCTAATTCTCCCGATCCTTTTGTGAAAGATATGGTGAAAAACATGAAAGAAAGATTTGATAAATATTGGGGTGAATGTAATTTACTCATGGCTATTGGTGGAGTGTTAGACCCTCGTTTGAAAATGAAGGTTGTTGAAATTACATTTCCTCATATGTTTCCTTCAAATCTTGTTAGGGAGAACATTAATAAGGTTAGAGATACTTTGTATGAGTTGTATGATGAGTATAAGGCTTTGTATCCTCCTTTGAATGAAGACCTTGGAGAAAGTAGGAATCGAGCTCCACATATAGTTCAAGGGGGGAGCCTTCCGGGGATGTCAAGGGTTTTACAAGTTGTTAGAAGTGGGGAAGGAGTGGAGCCTAGAAAATCAGAACTTGATGTATATCTTAAAGAATGTACCGCAACTGATGAAGGACATAGGTTTGATGCTTTAAATTGGTGGAAGGAAAGGGCTAGCAAATTTGTTGTTTTGTCTAGATTGGTCCGTTGATGTGTTAGCTATTCCTATTACCCTTTGTTGCTTTGAGGCTACATTTAGCGCCGGGAGTCGAGTTATTGATCCTTATCGATCTTCATTGTTTCCGGAAACCGTGCAAATGTTGATTTGCACGGGAGATTGGTGTAGGTCTACTTTTGGAATCAAGAGAAAGAACAAAGTAAGTCTAAAATTATTTTTGTTGTTTTATTTTTATGTTTATAGATATTGTTTTTATAGCTAATTATAATTTATATGTGTAGTTTGTTGATGAAGATGAACCAAAAGAAATCATGATTCCTATTCCATAAATTGCGTTCTTCTATGAGGTTATTTTCTCACTCTTCTCTAATCTTATACTTTCTATTACATAAATGAATAAGTTATGATTTTATAAAATTATATCTTTATAAATATTGTTTTAATGTATGTGTTAAACATATTTTCTAGGTGTTATGGGAGAAAAAGAACCATGAAGAATGGCTTGGACTTGAAAATGAATGTCAAAGCCCCAAAGGAAGAGAAAGAGTTGTTTGTGTGTTTAATTATTAAATGAAATTTGTGTAAAACTTTGTTGTGACTTGTAAACTTTGTTTAATTTGATGGGTACTTTGTCAAATTTGTTGTATACTATTTTTTTTCTCTTTTTAAAGTTTAAAACTTTAAAGTATGTGCTTAGTTCATTGTAAAAAAGCTGGAAATTGGAAATAGCGCGCTGAAAAATGCACTAGAAACATTCTCGAGCTTTTTCGAGCCGAACAGTTCGCGAACTCGAGTCGAGCCGAGCAGCCTCGAGCCGAGCCCGGATTTTCGAGCTCGGTCCCTCAGATTCTCGAGCCGAGCCGAGCCTGGCCATGTTCGGTCTCGGCTCGGCTCGTTACCACCCCTAGTTGGAACAGTCGTATAATCATCCCATAGAAGAGGAAAGCTAGGTATGAATAAGAATTTAAAAACCAGGAGTCCATTGACATGGTAAGGTATCATCCAGCACATTACAAAAATACTAACCTAAATTGTTTAGGGTAAATTTGAAGTCAGATGAACTATAAATAATTAAGGGAAATTCACTGGTAGCTCACATATTTCTTCCGTTTTTTTAGTTGCAACACTTTGACTTCCACACCTTTCATTAACTAACTTTGACTATACTTCATTGATTAACCAAAAAATGTGTAAATAAGTATGTAAGCTGTTGGTTTTATCTCAAATATATTTTCAAAATATGAAGATTTTAAGAACTTTTACTAAGTGTTGCAATTAAAAAACAAACGGAGAAAATATAAGTCAAGAAAAATAACACCATGCCACCAAATGTGGACCACACCAAGTATATTAGGATGTAGAATCTCATTACAACAACAAAAACACATGCCCATACAAAAGACATACACAGCCACAGAGAGAGAGAGAGAGAGAGAGAGAGAGAGAGAGAGAGAGAGAGAGAGAGAGAGAGAGAGAGAGATGGATGCCTGGATCAGGGGAGGTCAGATCCACACATCACAGCCAGAGATTTCTACAAAAAAATCCCATCATACACATGCACACAACACATACAGCAAATACATGACCACGCACCCAAAACTATAAACTAGATACATGCAGCTATGAAAAGAAGTCAAAGATAAAATCCCACTTTAACCGGGAAACTTGATGCAAGCAGTCAATCAAGAGAAAGAGCAAGCCCAACAGGAGAAGCAAAGTGAATGCCGCCATTTCAAAAAGAAGGTTAAGAATAAAATAATAAATTGAAAGAACATAGAAAAAGAAGTCACCTTTTCCAACTCCTTCCAGCAAAAGCTCTGCACAGTCCAATGCTGGTTCGTAAACATTCTCCGGAAACATCACATGCCCATATCTTGCAGCAGCATAACCCATGTCTCTAGCCAATTCAATCTAAAACCGCCTAAATTAATAAACAACATTAAAGAACTTCCACAGGAGAACAGAGTTGATACTTCATATCATGCATCTTTAAAACTTCTAAATTGATAACAACCATATGGAACTTCCACAAGAGAAAGGAGTTAAAGCTTCATATCATGCATCTTAAGAACTTTTGGATTTTTCTTTCCTATTTGTTGAATATTGAAGACCAAACAATATGAGAATATAGGCATTATGACAACATAAGAGATGTTTAAGTTTTTTTGGTAACCATCTTTACTACTAAAGCTAAACCCAATAACCTTATAGCTAACTGCTTTCTTTTTTAATGATAACCGAATGATGAACACAAAATGAAGAGACTGTCACTCCATATGATCAACAGTTAACATGTTAATACCTATACAAGAATAATTATTCTCCTTTCTATTTATCCAAATTTTATCGTTCACTTTGATAGATGCATATTCACCCAATCAAAAATTCCGTTTCCCACCACATCAATATATTATTGGTCAGGTCTAACTCATTGATTACAAACCTTATGTGTGAAAAGCCCAACAGGGTAGTCATTGTGGACACGAGTCTTAGAGGCATCTCACTTCAGATCTAATTTAGGGCCTCCAGAACATTGGGAAAGTGAGAGTGACATAGACATAGATCACAATCCGAGTATTTGACGCTCGGATATGCAGCCCATACTTGCCTTTCCAATGACAAGGGTGCAAGCCTAGTGGAGAGCTAGGACTTGTGTGAGCGTAGCAGGCACATGCAAGAGTTTTGTTAGTGAAAAAAAAAATGACACTCTTGCCCATTGGCGACACGAACGCGAGTGTAGCACTGGTCAAGGCTTAAGTGCACATCACAGGCACAAGTGGGGCCAAGACAATGAACAAAAAGAATTTGGTGGTTAGAAAGCTTTAACATAAGAGCAACACAACTTTAAGGTTGGTCAAACAACAACTCAAACCTAACGCAACAGTGTAAAGTCTGATTTCATGAATCATTAGTTCATTACCCTAAAAGAAGGCTTAAAAAAAAGGTGTTTGATATCCCCCATGAACATTAAGACAGGAGAAACATAATAATTGGAACTAAACTAGCTCGAGGTCACGCCAAATCATCAATACACACAAAATTCCAAGGCCTCCAATAACATGTAACTGTGTAAGTTAACCTCAAAAGCATAAAAGATAAACACAATACATGAAAAGATAAAGACGACCCACTTTGACACTTTCGTATTGGGCCCGAAGTTTTATGCTATAAACTAGGAAGTCATCCAAAGTACGAGCTGCAAAGGAAGCCATCCTTGTGCTCTTGAACTTGTATTTATTCCTCAAAAGCATAAAAGATAAACACACTACATGAAAAGATAAAGACGATCCACTTTGACACTTTCTATTGGGCCCAAAGTTTTATGCTATAAACTAGAAAGTCATCCAAAGTATGAGCTGCAAAGGAAGCCATCGCTGTGCTCTTGAACTTGTATTTAATCTTTTATTGCATGTTCATTTCACAACCACTATCATCTTATTTGTCTTGTTACCACAAAAATGGGGACCCAAAGTTAAGGAAGACAAACCAAAAAGCAAGTTGTTATTGCTAATCCCTTGATCCAATTATCCACATTATTGATGCTCCTAGTCGTTTTTTTGGCTGGATAAACAACTCTTTCTCTTAGGACCTCTATTATTGAAGGATACTCGAAGTCGGGAAGGTTGTAAGAGTCAAACTCTGTGGGTTCCCCAAGAAAAAATTATAACTGCCCCAATGCAATTTGAAGTGATAGTGCCTAGAGGTGAAAGCATTTTGATGGAGCATGATCTAGGAGGATCAACACAGAGGATATAAAAGAAGAAGACAGGAGGTAGGTTATCTCAACGGAATTTGGATTAAGGAAAAGAAATTGGTGTCACGAGTTTTTACAGTAGCAAACCAGCAATATTGTGACATACCTAGTTGAAAAGAAGTTGGTGTCATGAGTAGGTCGTTTATGCAGCTTCCTTTTAGACATTAAACAGTAAATGCAATTTAAGACACACCAAGAGGAACACATAACTGAACAATTTCATATCTGCTTTCCTTACCTTCTTTTGATTCATCTAATCAACCTAGATTGCAGCATGCTTTCATTTCTTATCCAAAAACGAAGAAAAAAAGATATGCGAAATCCTAGGAAGAGCAAAGCTCAGAATTGAATTAATCAAATATCAGAAAGCAATACTTTTATCAGAAATTATCACCAATCAGTCTCAACTGGAAAACCATAAAAGATGCTTAATGTAAGAGCAGAAAACTATAACCTGTAAGGCAGAATTAGGTCCTTGAGTCCACCAACTAGCACAAGCATCAAACTGTTGAGTTATGACATCACGAGTGTCAGCCTGAAGTCACAGAGATTGCACAAAAAAAAAAAGGTTACTTGCAGAAGCAAAATTGATTGGAGATACACCAACCACAAGTTAAAGATTCACTGACAAAACATTCATATTAAGAAGAATTTAGATTACCAATAGCAGCAGATAATCTGAAACTACTCACTAACTGCGTAGAGTGATCATCAGTCATTAGAATAGTCATATTGAAGCAGACCAAAATGGATAGTAGGACAGTCAATAAAACAAAGAGAGTATTGACAATAGAGTATGAAAATAGATGCCAAACAGATCAGCGGAGCTTGGCCACTTAAACCATCATCTCAGTGAAACCAAGTTCAACTACTCATTGGTGGAAAATGGAAGTGTTAGAGTTTAGACACAACTTTAAGGAGCATAAGTAAGAAACCATATAGCCACCTTGTGTACTGCAAAGTTTTCACCGCAACGGGAATCTATTACTGTGACCTTTTCTTCCGGTACAAGTTCATGTTGCGTAAATGGCCACCATATGATATCTCCTGCCTTCTTTCGCAAGTAATGCAATCTCTTTACTCGATCAGAAAAAGCTGACCGCAGTATGTCCTTGAGGGAAGCAAAAACATCATTGGATTCATCAAACCATTCCAACAGGTCGTCCGACAGATCTTGTGGAATAGATGGCAGGGAAAGAACTGGCAAGCTAAGATAAATTAACACATATAAGTAGAGAAATAGCCCAACAGACATGGAAGAAACCTTGAAACTTGTCAACACAAGTCGATAAAGACTCAACAACAACAAAGTATTCAAATAAGTATGAAAATATAAATCATAAAATGGAGTCAGTAAGTATGAAAATAACAAAAAAAAAAATAACACGCCTCGAAATTATAAATTCAATTATATTACAAAACTAGTTGTGAGAAATTATATTAAGAATAAATTGCCAAAAAGAAGATTAATATACAGAATATACTACATAAAGCACCCACTTCTAGCCTCCGTTGCTGTGCACCCAAAGCAGAAAAGAAGAAAGAGAGCAAAGGTTGAGATATAAACCCTCCACAGGCTCATCAAAAATGCAGTCTAAGCTATGGCAATGGAGAAGAAGTGGTTGTAGATAGCAATAAATTATACTTGCTCCGTTCCGAATTAAATGCAACAAATCCACTTTTTCACTATTCACACTTTTCACTTTGACTAAGATTTGTGATTTGTACATAATGAAAAACATAGTCAAGTGGAATCTTGTTAGATTCATCTCGTGACGTACTTTCATAAAATGTAATTTTTATAATTTTTACTTATATGTAATTATAGATATTTGTGGTCAAAATAATGCCTCGTCATGCGTAAAAGTGGATTTGTTGCATTTAATTCGGAACGGAGGAAGTACATAACATTCTAGTCCTCATATGTTACCTATTCTGTAGATAAGTTTTCAAGGATGCATCATTGGCAAGGCCACAATCTTCAAGTACAACAGCTACCACATCATAGCCTCGAAGTTTTAAAGTCTCATATGCAGATATTGTTGCTGAAATACCACCTAGCTTTCCATCTCCGACGAGAATAGCAGGTATACGGAAAGGCCTAAAAATATGTAAAAGAAGCTAAGTTAATATGGAAGCATATTGACAAAAAAATGATCACATTCACAAGGAATAAAAATAAATTCCAATTCTCCCTCCACATCAACCTCAACAACAAAAAGAAGGAAAAACATATACACCGGAACTGAGACACGTGTTTTCACAACTAAGTCATAACTAGTAACTTCAAAAAAAAAAAGTCATAACTAACACCTGCTTCTGGTATTCGGAAAACGAATTCCAATATTCTAGTAGAGCTTAATGAAATGGCCTGATTCTCAATTTACAAGGCTCGAACAGACGTCATCACCATGTCCAACTACAGAAATACATTTCTATTAGACCCAAGAAGCTGACAATCATCCAACACCTGGTCCCTTCCTTTATGAAACAAATGTTAAATGTCTATATGAATAAACCTCACCCAAATGTGCACTCATAACCAGTATAGTTATGCACGCAGATCCGATCAAGAAAGTTGCAATCTTGGAAAACCGAAGATTTCAGATAACCAGATGTCCGATAAGGAAAGCTCCATTAAAGTTTCTAATCAGTACTATGCGTTCACTTTTGGAATAAGTTGTCAGCTTCAATGAATACAAAACTTACAAAAGGAAGGGGGGAGACAACAGCAGACACATCACAACATTTAAATTTTCTACAACCTTACGAGTGACTATCTTACATGCTAGCTCCTAGCATATTAATGCAGTAAAGTTCATTACTGTAAACAAGACAAGTATCACAATATTGATAGTTCAATTTCAAAATCAAATCATTCGGATTTATTTTGAGTAAATAACCGAAAAATTCAAGATTTGATATACCAGAATGGATATCCGTTTTTTCAGTTTGGAACTTTTTAACAGCCCTAATACATACATACATACATACATACATACATACATACATACATACACACATACAATAACTTTAACTTCAATATAAAAAAAGAAATTTCCTTTATTCAATGATTACCATGCCTCATATTCCCCATGTAACTTTCAAAACCACAATAATTCCTCAATGGCCAAAACAACATGTCCAACTTCGAAAAGAACATTATCCATATTCAATAATTTCTATGCACCTCATTGCCACTTCCCTTTGCTACATCCAAATTGTAGTTTTATGTTTGACAATATATTATTCAATCACATAATAAGCACATTAAAGCAAAGAATTAAACACTACACTACTAAATACTGACTAGACAAAAAAATCACCTGTAAAGATCACATTGAAGAGTTCCAGAAGGAGCAGGACTAGCAACACCACCAGCAGTCTCAATCAAAGTCCAACACTCAGCCTTATTCTCGTCTTCGACACCGGTCCACAAACACTTCTCCAGCATCTTCAACAACTCTTCATCATTAACATCTCCACACTCTCTCATTACCGCCAAATGCGGCGAAACCGCCACCTTCCACGCATACAAAGTCCTACAAATCAACTTCTTTTCCCCTAAACCACACTCTCCTCCCACCTTCCTCTCCTCGTACCTCCCCAAAACCTCCTCCGCAGCAGCATTCGACATGTTAGCGACATGATTGGATGCGAGGAGAGAGAAATCAGCACTACGACGAAGGAAGAGGTCGGAAACCTTGCGATAAACGAAGCGAGAGTCGGAATCGGAAGGAAATCCAGTTTGAACTGGTTTAATGTAGTGAAATTGAGATTGATTTGGGGATTGAAGGACAGAAGAAGCAATTCCGGCGGAAATTAGGGTTTTTCCGAGGTTTGTATTGGCGGCCCAAATTGTGTAGATTGGATGAGAGAGAGGGAGAGAAGAGAAGAAGCGACGAGTACGGAGGAGAGAGAAAGAAGAAGAAGAAGAATTGGAGGTTTTAAGGAAAATTGTGAATGTTTTCATGGCGGAAGTGAAGAGTGAAGAGTATACAGGAAAAAGATAGAAATTTAAATTGTGGTGGAACTGGAAATTAGGTGGGAATTAGGAACTAGGAAATGTTAGTTTAGTTTTGACCGTACGTAAATTTTATTAGGATTTTTGTGTTAGGTTTATTTGGTGGGTTGGGCTCACATGATGGGGAATTTTATGTCATCTTTGTTGACTTTTGAGGCCTAGCTGATTTAATCTTCCACTTTGAACTTTTTTTTTTAAGAAAAAGCTACGAGTCGTACTCTTTATTTGACGTTTACGCTATTTACATATCTCATTGAGCTTAGCTGCATGGATTGAAAAATTGTTTCTTGTGTCTGTTTATCATTTAATTAACTATCATATAAGTAGACAAATAGTTAAAAGAATAGTACAAGTTATGTAAGCATACATATGTCATCGGAAAATCTATGGATAACTTAGCAAGTAGAAGAATGAAATTAGATTTTTTTTTGTTAAGTTATCTTTATTCTTTCAAAAGTATTAAGCAATAGTTGTTATGTACAATATTGGTACGCGGATGAGTGATTGAGGGAAGCCGAACAAATTTGCCAATGGGAATCTTAAGGTTTAAAAACTTTTGATATTATCAAAATATCGTATCTTTATAATTTACTTTTACTTTTTCCTTAATAGGTTTAGTTTGTGAAATATATGATAATATTTTTACTAAGTTGAAGATAGTTTTTAGAGGGTAGAATATTTTTTGAGTAAAGAATGCCTTGTTTTCTTCAATATCCCTCATTATTTCATCACCTATTTATTTCTTCCTCATCTTCTCCTCCTTTCTACTCATTTTTTTGTGAAGGAACCAAACATATCGACGTATCATGAAGTTTGAAACTTAATTCCACAGAAATTAAATTAAATTCAACATATTTGCATGTTATTCAACCTAAGATAACCTAAAACCCACTCGAAGTTAAAAAAACGAATGTAAAATATGTTATTACACATGTTTCATGCTACAATCAAGCATGTTACACCTAAATTCAACTAGTAGAAAGATTATGAAGTGATTTTAGTTCAGATAACCTTATTTTAATGGTTATTGAATCAAATTTGACAAAATCATGGTTTTTTTGGTCTATATATGATAATCAAAGTGAGAAATTATTGTACACATAGTTAAAGATTGAGAAAGCGGAATAGAAGTAGTTTCACCCCCACCGTACCTCCTACCCTTGAGGTTAAGAGGTTGATTTATGTCCCCTCTTTTGAAGAATATATGATAGTCGTCGATGCTATTCAAAGATATAGATCTAGACATGTACGTTAGCCCTTCTACTTGGATCTTTGTATTTACAACACGTCGACTAATTGATCATATTCCCTCGAGGTAAAGAGGTTGATTTTGTTTCCTCTTTTGAAGAATTTATAATTGTCGTTGCTATACAGAGATATAGATCTATACATGTACGTTAGCCCTTGGATCTTTGTATTTACAACGCGTCGACTAATTGATCCTGTTCCCTCAGTTAAGGTTGATCATTTCCTCTTTTCAAAAAAAAAATTGTCCACCATATAACATAGATTTTTTCTACTTGACATGATACATCATGTAGGTTTTATGTTTCAACACGAAAATTCTCCAACATATATTGGCTACAAGGTTTGTCCTTTAGATGTATGCCCTATCACTGTGTTTTTATGTTCAAGAAAATAACATAATTTGGCCACAATGTTTGTCCCTTAATGCCCCCTATCAAACCTCCACTATTTTTAGGGTGGAGATTTCCTTTATCCATTAAATTTCAAGTAACTGAGCGCACTAAGTTTAAGTCAAGACTAATGAAGATCAATCAAGCGTAGTTAAGTCATTCACTATCAAAAAAAACAATTACTTCAAAATCAAACTTAAAAACTTGACAAAGATCATATAATTCCCGAGAAAATATGAACTTTATTATACAAAGATTATTACAGTTTAACAATTTACAAAAAGTGACGAATATCCAACACCAGTTGTTATCCATCAACCGTAACGCAACTCACAAAACAACCTAGACCTCCTATAAATTAAGCATAATCTTTTACAATTTCTATGATCTCTAATTACAACAACAAATCAAAGAAACAATAAAATCAAGCATAATCTTGATTATACAACATAGTAGAATTATCCTCAGATTGAAGAACAACATTTGTAGCATCCCAAGAAATAGTTGAGCTAGAATCATTAGACCACCAACCATTAATCCCCTCAAATTCAATATTACCCACTTTATCACTTGCAAGAAGCTCATTAAGCTCAGCTTGAAAGCTCAAAACCCTCTGCATTCCTGTAGTATACGCCTCTGACTTAAGATCCACAAATTTACCAACATTACTATTTTTCATAACTTCGTTATTGTTATCGTTATTGTTATTGTTATTGTTGTTAACAAGATTTGAGCTCCCTGATGATGCTGACCCATTTAAGCTAGAGTTTTCCAACTCTTCAACTTGCTC
This sequence comes from Beta lomatogona, assembly GCA_947646795.1. Classification (NCBI taxonomy): domain Eukaryota; kingdom Viridiplantae; phylum Streptophyta; class Magnoliopsida; order Caryophyllales; family Amaranthaceae; genus Beta; species Beta lomatogona. The sequence goes on from CANSNZ010000272.1 coordinate 150,330, forward strand.
CTTATTAATAATAATGATTCCTTTGTTACTGTTATTGTTATTGTTATTGTTATTGTTATCGTTGTTGTTCTTGGTGTGGTTGTCCTGCAAGTGTACGAGACTCGACGACGTCTGGTCGAAGAAATCAAGGCCATTATAGTTAGGGTATTGGATCATTTGTGGGTTGAGAGAATGGAGGTTATTTTGGATAAGTTTGTCTTGAATAAGAGGGTGTAATTTAGGTAATATTGTGTGGTGGTTGTTGAAGAGAGAAAGAGAGTTTTGATGAAGCCCTTGTTGGCTTTGAAGTTGCATATGAAGTTGAAGTCTCTCTAAGGCTGAGCTACTTAGCTCATCCTTGCACCCATTTTGTTGGTGTTGTTGCCTTTTTCTTCCAAGGAGCTTCTTCTTCAGTCTTGTGTTCCAATAGTTTTTTATATCGTTGTCTGTTCTTCCTGGTAATTGTGCTGCTATTATTGACCACCTACATTAAGTTTTTACATTGATTGTATCAGGAAATGATCTGACTTTCATTTGTTTCTTAGAAAGAACCAAATTTCGTCAAACTGAGGTATGTGAATAGTGTATTTGGATTCTCTAGAGTTCTAAAATAACGATAAATTTAATATGACTCGAAAATGGGCTTTGTTTCCAGAAGTACGGAGCAGGACAGTTAAAAAAATAGAAAGCATGTTCCATACTAAAACCAATTCGAATAGTAGGAGCTCATAGCTTACTATTGTAGTAATGTCTCTTTCACCAATGGATGACAACATTAGATCTTCTTTGCCAACATATGAAGATATTAATAACTCTACAAGGTAGGCTTGAGTAATATCAACTTGGTTGAATAAAAAATCAATGGCTCATATATTATCTTTCCAAAATCACCCCTATTTTTTTCTCATAAAAATCCAACCCCTAATTTTTCCCTTCCCACCAAACTGAGGCCTTCATTTTAAAATGTATGATTCAGATACAACTCTACCTTGTAGAATTCTATTAAAACTCTAGAGGATCCGGACTCGTGAATAGTGGAATATATGCTAAGTATGTAGTACATAAGATTCTAAAACAGGCAAATAATGTTAGATGGAATATAATTAGTAATATAATAGTTTAATTAATTACCTGCTGCCTATACTAATATACAGGCTAAGAATAATATTGTCTTCCTCCTCGGTAAAACCACCATGTTTGATATTAGGTCTTAGGTAGTTCAACCACCTCAGTCTACAGCTCTTTCCGCATCTCTTAAGCCCTACAAAAGTTTACATACATAAACAACTTGAGACAAAGTCAATGAAAATATGAGCTGATGCTAAACTTTACCTAATTTCTTATGATGTAATCAGGTCACAGATTAGTTGATAGTACTTGTAAAGGACATTTCGCTGAAATAAGATTAACATCAACAATAATCCCAACTACACCCCCATTTTCCTTAAATCGTTCAAAATATTGATTACTCCTAATATTTCTGTATGACTTATAACCTAGTAAACATGTAAAAAAAATTCTTTTATTTTTAGGAATATTACTTATTTTAAACTTGTTTAGTACTGTTCAAGACATGTTTTTTCCCTAATAAATTGTTTTTTTTTGGGTGTAAATGAGCGAGTAAGCTCAGTGATATATGTAGGCGAGATTCGATCCCAGGTCTCGAACACCATCCCCACAAGACTTTACCAACTAAGCTCGATGACATCAACTCCCTAGTTAAATTGTTTATATATAACAAATTAAACATTTAATCGTTTTGTATAACTAATAGATCAAAATCATATTAAAAAACATAATTAAAGAATTTATGTATATTTACCAATTTTTTGTGGAAGTGCAATCCAATTACCACCAGTGCCATATTTCTCAATGTAAGCCTTAAGAGTAGCATCTTCTTCAGGAGACCATGGACCTTTCTTCACATTAGCTTTGTCACAGCATGGAGCTCTTCCCATCTTTCTTCTTATCTCTTCCCTTCAAATAAAAAAAAATGCCCTTTGACTTTTTGTTCTTCTTGTTCTTCTTCACTCTCTTTCTCTTGAACTTTCTTTTTCTTCAAGGTTGTTTTTGCTGACAATTAGCTTCTTGTTGTTGAGGAAAATGGAGGAAGGGAAGACCTTGTTTTATAGGTTGAAAATTCTGACTTATGAGGCCTGAAAAAAGTCTTTAACATATCTCACCTTCTCCTTTTTTTAATATTCTTTATCTGAATAATTCATATTACACTTAAATGTTTCTTCTTTTTCTTCCTAGGGTTTGTAGTAGTACGAAATTTCTTCTCTTTGATAAGATATAATTAATCTTTGAAACTTGGATTAGTTAACGGTATAATAGAAAATGATAAGATGACGTACAAGAATTCACTACTGTAATTTATCATATAAATAAGCTATTGAAGTAAAATAATGTGTGTGTGTGTGATAAGTTTCTTCTTTGTTACATTTTATCTATAATAATATAATATTGCATGGCCTTTTTTGCTTTTGAGTTGTTTATTAGTAGGTAGCAAGAGAAGTATGCAACCTATTTGGTTTGTCCATAAGTAACCTAGAAATGTTCCTGGATCTTTATTGAAATCAATTAGTAGCTGCATTGTCTGGGTACATGCTTGAATTCATTGGATGATTATCAGATGGAATAAACCACATTCACAACAGCTCCAATTAATCAAATCATTTCAAAGATAAAGTAACTTAACACTCTCTTATCCATCTGAAATCAATAGTTACATGTACCATGAAATTATAATTTTGCTATAAATAACGTTATTTGTGTCTTGTTTCCTAGGAGAAATAATTTTCGGACGGGAGATTTTAGTAGCCTGGTGAGTGGTGGCGCGACAAGTCGAGGAAGCTACTGCATCAAATTTTGGGGGAGGGCTAAGTGGGGCTTTTGCATTGGTTCCGTTTGGGCAAATTTTCGTTTCTTCGATATCTCCTAAATTAATATGACAATTGTTGTTGAGATATGTTAGGTTTAGATTTGCCTTGCCTTCGTATTACGTTAACTGGGATACTAAATACAACCTAAATGAGAGTATTGGGCCTCAAGTAAAGCTATACAAGATAAACTAATATACAAGCTACATAATTACACAAGACCCATAATATGGGCCTAACACCCCCCCTCAAGTTGGAGCATGGGGATTGCAAATGCCCAACTTGCCTAGAAGGTAAAGAAACTAGCGTTTTCCGAGTGCTTTAGTGAAAATGTCCGCAAGTTGTTCAGTAGTAGACACATGATAAGTAGCTAGTGTACCATTTTGGATAGCATCCCGAACATAGTGGCAATCAACCTCAATATGTTTCGTGCGTTCATGGAAAACAGGATTTTGAGCAATATAAAGCGCCGATTGACCGTCACAAAAAAGAGTCATAGCCCGAGGATGAGCAATACCAAGGCTCTGAAGGAGAGCCTTGAGCCAAGTCAATTCAGCAGTGGTCGTAGCCATGGATCGATACTAAGCTTCAGCGGAAGAACGAGAAACAGTGTGTTGTTTTTTCGTTTTCCAAGAGATAGGAGAGTAACCCAAGAAAATCAACCAACCAGTAATAGAACGACGAGTCATAGGGCAGCTGGCCCAATTTGAATCACACCACCCAGTCAAGTGCAAATCACAAACACCAGAAAGAAGAATACATTGCCCGGGACTCCCTTTTAAGTAATGAACCGTTCATAAAGCCGCGGACCAATGGTCAACCCGGGGGGGGCTTGCATAAATTGGGCCAAAATATGAACGGTGTATGCGAGGTCCGGACGAGTGAAAGAGAGGTAAATCAAACGACCTACAAGCCTATGATACTTTTCAGGATCCTCAAGTAAAGCACCAGTAGCAAGAGCAAGAGAATGATTGTGTTCCACCGGGAACGAAGCAGGTCGAGCGCCGAGAAGGCCAGAATCAGCAACAATATCAAGTGTATATTTCCGTTGACATAAAAATATGCCTTCCGCACTACGAGCAACTTCCACACCCAGAAAGTATTTCAGCGGTCCCAAATCTTTCATATGAAAACATTATCCCAAGTATTGCTTAAAAGAAACTAGAGCAGGGGAGTGAGTGCCAGAAATAATCAAATCATCAACATACACAAGCACATTCAGCTGCAGAGAGCCCTGAGTAAGAGTGAAGAGTGAATAATCAGAATAAGATTGCTAAAAACCATACCGCTTTAAGGAGGCGGCCAGCTTGGCGAACCAACAACGAGGAGCCTGGCAAAGACCATAGAGAGACTTTTTGAGACGACAAACTAAGGCTGGAGAAGGACCCGGGGAAACCGGGAGGAGGCTTCATATAGAATTCCTCGTTAAGATCTCCATGAAGAAATGCGTTGTGCACATCCATCGATGCAATTCCCAATTTTTCGCAGCGCCTATAGCTAGGAAGGCACACACGGTGACCATCTTGGCCACGGGAGCAAAGGTCTCATGATAGTCAATCCCCTCAACTTGATGATTCCCAAAGACAACAAGACGAGCTTTGAGGCGCTCTATCTTGCCAGAAGCATGATACTTAATCTTGTAAACCCATTTAGAACCAAGAGCTTTCATCCGACTTGCTTTATTATAACTAATAGGAAAACTAGGACGAGATTGTTTAGCTTGGGGACACACAATACAAGTCGTGGGCAAAATTTTCCTAGAACTACTATTACTAATAGCGAGCAAAAGCTTGATGATCTTATTTGATGGATGACCCAATCTCCGATGCCACAACTCAAAATAACCGATGTCGAAACGCTCACTGCGCAAACGGTCGGAATGCCACGATAATAATAAAGTCCATCTCTACGTTCACCGGCTCCAATCAGGCTCCCCGAGCGAAGGTCCTGAATAGCACATAGGGAATCAGTGAAACGAACAAAACAATGAGAATCATCAATTAACTGCGACACAGAAATTAAATTGCAATGCAACTGCGGTACAAAAAGAACATTTTTTTGTATTAAACCGCCAGCAAGTTTAACACTGCCTGTCTTAGTAGCAATAACCGTTTGTCCATCGGGTAAGCCCCCGCAGGTGAGCGGAGGTAGAAAGAGCATCGGATCAAATAAAGATCATTGTCGGTGACGTGATGAGACGCGCCGGTATCAAGTAACCAAGATGAAGAGAAGTGGCTCACCCATCATATGCTCGGAGGATTTGTCATTAACCAAGTTCAAAACCACTTGAACTCGGGCGGGGAGTTAAAGAAGCCAAGGGATGACTCCCTTCGAAACCCGGCGGCGACAATGTGGGGGTCCGAGACATCGGGTGCGGGGCCGGTGATGGCGTGGGCACGCACAACAAGTCTTGGACGAGAAGCAGCGTCGGCAGAATAGGCTCGAGACGAGCCAGCAGCAGCAGCAAACGTCGAGGAGGACGTTCCCTTCCCAAACTTCTCCTCATACCACGCAGGTCGACCGTGGAGTTTAAAGCAGGAAGAAACTTTGTGCCCCTTTTCTTGCAATGGGAACACAAAAGTTTGGACTTATCAGGACGATCAGGGAAGCTTTTAACCGCGAAGACATGAGCGTCTTCAACCACAGCTTTCTCGCGAGCCATGCCGTGGACCCGTTCTTCTTGAAGAGAGGCTTGATAGGCACGACTCAAATTAGGAGAGGGGTGCTGAGATAATAGGTTGGATCGAACGGTGGCATATAAATCATCATCAAATCCAATATAAAATTGGTGGAGCTTATCTTCCTCGCGATCGGCCGCAAACCGACCCACCACATCACACGTGCACTTACCGCAGGTGCAGCCATGGAGGGTTTTAAGTCTCGCAAGATCATCGAACAACCCCATCAATTGGTTGTAATAATCCTCCATGGACATGGCTTTGAGTTGTTTGCAGACAGTGATATTGGCTCGCAATTGTTGAAGCCGTGGGCCGTCGGCCACACAAAACCGAGACTCAAGATAGACCCAAAGAGAGCGGGCCTCATCATGGTATGGAATGGAAGCAGCGAGTTTAGGATCCATGCTTCTCAACATCCACGAGACGAGCATGGAATTCACCGTTTCCCAATCCAACATCTTTTTCGGCTCTGTAGGTTTGTTGATAGTCCCATCTACAAAACCGAATTTTCTACGAGCTTTTAAAGACAAAGTGATTGCTCTAACCCATGCTAAATAATTATCTCCCTTCAAGATTACATGAGTAATCAAATTCCCGGGTTGATCTCTGGATCCTAAGTAAAAAAGGTGAAGTAGGTTCAATCTTCTCTCCGTCGGTCATGGTTGCCACGCCCGTAGTGAAAATGAGCAGCAACGATGATGGCGCAACCGGTGAGGCGGAAAGCACGGGGAAGAAGACGGCAGAGAGGAGTCAAAGAAAATAGGTTAGCTCCGATACCATGTTAGGTTTAGATTTGCCTTGCCTTCGTATTACGTTAATTGGGATACTAAATACAACCTAAATGAGAGTATTGGGCCTCAAGTAAAGCTATACAAGATAAACTAATATACAAGCTACATAATTACACAAGACCCATAATATGGGCCTAACAAGATAATTCTAGAGTTTCTTGGGATTATTAGAGTTGGACATCTTTGCGTTATTAAACATTAAGCCTTTTGTAAAACTATCTCGTAATCATCTTTGTTTTTCATTAAACTTAAAGAAAAGCTCCCAAATCCCCTACTTGTCGACTTGGTCTTATTGAACGAACCACGTAAATCCTTATGTGCTTTTAAACTCAACTTCATTAGAGCTACAATGAGGAGTTGGTCTAATCTTTGAATCGTATACCTTCCGGGACGCAAACTTTGTAGCTGATCAATTTGGCCAAACTAGGAGCATCTATGATTTCAGATTTTTTTGGCGTGGTTGTAAGTTTTTGTTTTATGGTTGGTTTCTTTTTCTTGTGTATAGTGTTTGCCTTTGAACGACTCTTTGTTGTACCTCTTTGAAGAGCTCTCTCGAACACCTCTTTGGTGTTTTTGGCTCTTTATTTCTAATGGTAAACCCAATTATAAACAAAAAGAAGACTAAGATAATAGTAGAAATATCGTCGGTCGGAATATATATGTCACTCTAAAGAGTAGTTTAGGTATATTAAACATAAAGAAAAAATAAACTAATAAAGATAAATTTCAAATTTCATGAAAAAGAGGCGGCACAACCTTATAAAGCCCAGATAACAGAAGAAAGTAAAATAAAATTGATAAAACTCAGATAATCCTAACTCCTTACCCAACAATCTATAACCAGCAAAATCAAACACCCTAGTTAATCTCCTGCAAAAGAAATTATAAGTTTGACCAAACTTTTTTGACTTACACATACATAAAATTGTTGCTACTATCAAAAAAATTGTTTGTTAAAAACCACCTTATAAAACATGATTTTTTTGAAAAACCACCTTATATAATTTTTTTTTGCAAAAATAAACCTTAAATAAAATTTTAATTGCGAGAACAAACCTTATGCCAGATTCTGATCATTGACCCAAGGTTCCAGCATTGACCATGTCATGTATTTCTTTGGGTCTAAAAATCACTTGCCTTGCACATGACATGATGAATGCCGAAACCTTGGGTGTTGGGTCAGTGATCGGAATTCGGCATAAGGTTTGCTCTCCCAATTTTTTTTTTGTTTAAGGTTTGTATTCGCAAAAAAAAATTATGTAAGGTGGTTTCTCACAAATTCCATATTTTATAAGGTGATTTTTCATAAAAAAAAATCTTATGAAAAAAAATTATTGGATTAATCTCAATATTTTTTTATATACCAACTTTTATAGTCTTAATAATAGATAATTTTGAATTATAACGATCTATTAAAGTTGTCCATTATTAAATTCAAAATGTTGCGACTTTTAAAAAACAATGAAACTATATATATCTCGACATTAATTGAGTTGAAATACTCCTACTCTATAAGACTATAACTCTAAATAATGGTATCCTATGTTGACTGAAATATTAAATTTTTATTACATTTATATTGTATTGCCTTTGTCCAGCTAGTACGTATACATGTTTACGCAATTTTCTTACATATATACCTATCTTTCCCTAATTTGCATATGCAAAGTCAAAAGTAGATTTAATTGAATGAGAATATGAGATGAAAAGTAGGACTATCGCTTTTCCTTTGCGAGCGCATTTGTGTACTAGCTAGCTCAAACAGGAACTGGAAGTGTTCATAGATGAGGTTGGCAAAAAATCTATATATATGACTAGTTTTGATTGTGTGTGAAAAAATTATACGTTCCATATTTGACAGAATATGTTAAAGAAACATTATTTGTTTGTTAATGGGGTATTCTCACTTCTCAGACTACTTGTTCAATATATCTGTAGGAAACTCTAACCTTGTGGTGTGAATTGTGGGTTGAAGAAATCTGATGTATATGAGAAAATAATGAGGTGAACAATTCGAAATAGAATAAGGAACAATTAGTGGGTTAACTTTGTTTATGTCCATTGTCCACTCCTGTGCATGCAAGCCATAGGAAAATTGTTTTGTACCAGTTCTTACCCTTTTTATTTCTATAATAGAACTTTAGGATTTAATTTTCAATAAACGACTATATTTAATTCCAGTGGGGTTAGACCTATTTATTGGAGGAGCAACAAAGTTGTGGAGATGCCTAAGGGAATGGGTGGTCTAGGAGTAAGGAATATTCATCATTTTAATCATGCCCTACTTGTGAAGCAAGTTGTAAGGATTCATAATAATCCAAATTCCCTAGTTGCCCGAGTTCTTTGTTCGAGATATAAAGGATCTCCGGTGGATTTGAGTCTGCGGGAAAAAAACTTTTGGTAGCGTCTTGGGGTTTTAGGGGCATGTACCGAGCTGTTCGCCTTGCTCAGGGAGGGTTAATAAAGAAAGTAGGGAATGGGCAGAGTATTGATGTGCTGGCAGATCACTGGGTTGAAGGTTCGTGCTTGAAGGTTAAGCAGGGTGAATCTTTGCAGGCACATGGAATTTCTAAAGTGGAGCATCTTATGAATACAAATGAAAAATCATGGAAAGCGAGTCTTATTTGGAAGTTGTTTAATAAAGATTTAGCTTACAGAATTTTATCAATGCATATTCCTAGTGAAAATGCGAAGGATTCGTATGGTTGGAAATTCAGTTTGACGGACAAGGTTAGATCAAAGGATGTGTATGCTTATCTAATGCAGCAGGACAACAATGGGGGCGGCTCGAGCGGGCATGGTACAAGTATCAATTTCTGGAAACGCTTTTGGTCCATGCGAATTTGTCCTAAGTGGAAAGTTTTTATTTGGAGGATTCGAATCGGGCTTTAGCTAGTAATGACAATCTAAGAAGAAGGAATATCCAAGTTAGAAAGGAATGCTATTTGTGTGGTGGATTTGATGAAACGCTCGGTCATTTGTTTCGTGGATCGTGATATTGAGCGCCATGTGTGGCAAGCTTCAAGGCTCGGCATTAGAGTGGAGTTTCAACCGAAGAATCCGAGTGGACAGCTGGATAAAAAATTACTTAAATTATATGTGGCGACTGGAAGGTGATATTCTTTTTCAGGGCAACGCCAGGGTGAATGCCATTTCAATATTACAAACGAAAGCTTATGCGTTGCTGCAAGGAGTTCGTGAGGCTTGCAATAGACGGATAGCACAACTTCACATTTACCTAGATTCTGCCCCTTTGGTTACAGCGGTTAAACGTAAGCTAGGTCCTTTAGATATAGATAATATTGTTAAAGATATTTGTATTCTACTTTGTAAGTGTGTTTGGTTTACTGTTTGTAGAGTTGATAAGAGACAAGTTTGTATAGCCCATGGATTAGCTTTAAGGGCTATCCAGGGGATTTTAGAGTAGGTTATTTCTCTTATTGTCAAAAAAAAAAAGACTATATTATGATTTATAATATATAAACTACTATAGCTTTAGTTATTTTTCTGCACTTCTGAACATATCCTGTAATATATATGCTATTAAATTTTATTTTATTTATCTTATATTATCATTAAGCAAAAAAAAAATCTTTTAGGAATACAAAAGCACCAACCATACACTTACACAAGTAATCTGAATAAATAATGCGACATATGAGATTATTTTATAGTTTTTCTACGCATTTGATTTCTTTTCCCTCTAGTAAATGTTAATGTCAAAAAAGTATTATTTCCTCCGTTCTATAAATTCTTCCCATCATTCCATTCAAAATGTATAGATACTTCGTCCTTTTTGTTTTTAATTGCAACAAAGTGTATCATTTGTGAGACATAAAATATTGCTTTGTTGCAAATAAAGAAAAATGGAGGAAGTAAAAAATGGAGGAAGTACAAAATGCACGAATTTGATAACTAAATACTAATTATACATAAAATCAAATATGATCTATTTGAAAGTGGTACGATATTTACCTAGGGGAGGGAGGGACAGATATTTGTGAAATTATCTGAATAAACAAGAACCTTACCTAAAATAATAGTATTTTTCTTTTGAGTTGGTGATGAAATTTAGCTTCTGTGGTTCTGCATTTCTATACAAGTGTCATTAGTGTCCAATTTATTAATTAGTCTTATAATACATCCAAAAACTAGAGAAAGATAAGCATAATAAGTGAATGTCAAGTTGTATAATCCTACTTTACTGTTAAAATTTTCAAAAAAGCTACTCAATATTATAATTCTAGCACAAAATTACAAGAAGAAAGGCCCTGAAAAATTCAAACTTTGCACCACTCATTGACCTTGGTTTAATCTAATTTAATACTGTAATTTGGACTAATTATTATTACTAATATTATTTAAGGTCAAGAACCCATCCCCACATAGAAATTACAAAATAGAAACTAACAAAATTTCAAAAGCACTCACTCCCACAAATAACAATTTTTTTGATTTTGTTAATCATCAAATTGTGTCAGATCTTTAGGAAGAAGAAACTATGCTTCTGTTTGTCTTTTCTCTCTTTCTTAGAATCTCTGTTATTGAGGCTTCATATTACATCATCATCAAAGACCAAACTTCGGCTCCTTTTTTTTTTTTGATAAAAAAATTGGGAGAGCAGCTGGTAAAGGTTTTTTGATAACAAGATAAGCTTGAAATTATGTTGTTGGTGTGAATATATATATGTTAATAATCATCACAATTCACAAAGTATTCAAACTTATGAAAGCATAGCCATTGATTAATGTTCATGAAGGAAGTTTAAAGAGTATTGGACATGAACTTGCCACCTCCATGCCAGGCATATTAGCCTGCGTGTTTTGCTAAACAACCAATTATATATGTTACCATATATTGTTGATCCTACTTTATATCCGTTTATTTTAAGCTGATGGTTGGAGTCCCAGGAATAGTTTTATACTCTATCAATAATGTTAAAAAAGGAACAAATCGAGGGAGGTAGTATAAGAATTTCTAGATGATTAGCCCACCCTGGCTTGGACTCCCTTGAATTGGCCTCATGTAGAGGAGTTGCATGGCGGTGCAATAGAGATACAAATTTTCAATGAGGGGCTCGAAGAAAATCTATATGTCGCTACCTAAATTTATAGGTCCTTCTTAATCCATTAGCACACAACTATAACTTTCTATACAGATGGTCCCCCTCACACTTGTAAGATGTGTCTCACACTTCGTCGTACAGTTATTATTATCTAGGTCGGTCTCCAAACTCCTTTCAACAAAGAAAATATTCATTACGGACATCTATTTATCGTGTACGAAGTTTTTTTTGGCATTACGGGTGGATTTAGGAATGTCATTACGTTAAGAAACATGTCTTGTAGGATTTCCAACAATGAAGTGACGGTCGTGTCATTATAGGCTTCTAGCCATTCCACTCTTTCAAATTTTGAGCAGCACTAAAAAAAGACAATTTGATACTTAGTATATCAAGGATACAATATAATGATAGTCTCACATCGGCATTTGACACATTTTCAAATACTTCAATACCTCATGTCAGAACCCATTGGTCATTGTAAATGTCATGATAGAGTAGTTTTGGCTGCATTTTTAATATAGGCCCGTCGTAAATAAGCCATTACATAGGGCCTATTTTACTAGTACCGAAGCATATAATTAGTGGAGCATGACTAATTGATATCGGTTGGGAAGGGGTCTTGGAAAAAACACAATGCCTCAAAAACTTATAATCAGTTCTCCTTAATTAGATTCTCTATATGAACATCACAAACTGAAATGTATCTGATGTACTGTTATATCATTTGGATGTAAACAGCCTCGTACTTGCACGAGTCCTTGCCATGGTTCACAAAATTAGCGATTTGTTTCCAATATTCTCCTCAGTAAAGTTCAAATTTCTTTTGGCCGCTTTGTGTAACTTGGTTGTTTATGCTTCGTGGTATTTAAATATTTGTCTTTTCCATATTTAGATTGTTGCAATCCTTGCAGGATGACATAGATATAGGACATATGCATATTAATGTTGTGACAACATGTTCTTCATTTTGCGACATCACCAAGTATTTGATGGAATAAATGATCATGTATTTTGTGTAACAGTGTGACGGATTAAAAAAGGGCGATTGTAGTTGCCTATTTTAGTAGACGCTCCATAAAAGCAACATCACACTCGCTTTCTTTGATAGTATCTAAGAGGATGAATAAAATGTACTTTTGTTGGTTAAGGAAGGCAAGTGAAAGTTTCGTCTTAGGAAGGAAGATCTACAAAGACAATTGGAACCCCCTTATTTAGACATATCAAGAAAGGCAATTAGTCATTACATAGTTTGATAATATCAAAGAAAAAAGGAAAATTGTTCTAATCGGAACAATTGGGTAGTGAAAGAACGACTTACAATTACCCTCTTTGATCTAATAGCGGGATTTGCTTCGCCAAAGAAGATCATTCTATTTGAGCTTATCTCTTATAATGATGAGACGATTGTGTGCAGCAATACAAACACCCCAAACATCTTTGAGATTTAGACTTCATATAATGCAGACTCTATACGCATGACACAACCCTAACCTCTTCTGCAACAACGTCAAACATCTCCATACTCATATAACTCATGAGCAAAATTCAAAATCTTTATAAAAGGTGAAAAAGTTAACCAGGAGATTCGCAATTTCTGTTTTTCAGGTCCTGAATTTTCATCTAACCAAATTTCAAGGACAAGTTCATACTCATTCGATATAGAAGCTAGAAAGCTCCACGACCGTGTTTCTAACAAGGACATGAAATATCATGCCATATGTTTTTACATAAAGAAAATGTCTTAAGATTCTAAACTTTGTCAACGTAATGAATATACATATAATTCTTTTTTTCTCGTTGGTGAATAGTGATAAGCTACAATACATTATTCATTATTCTAAATATCCCTATGGTAGAAGGAATCACGAGATTAATCAATGTTTTATTGTTATACCATTGACTTAATTTGCGGTAATGATAAGATCATATTGCAATTTGCAAGTCAAAAAAGTTCCATCTTTCGTCACGGAATGGTTGACACTTGACACAGATGCTAAAAATGTGCTTACTGTAGTATAAGACACCAAGTACAATCCACATTACCGAGTATGACTCACATTACTCCTTTGTTAAAATATTATTGTATTTTTTGTCAAAAAAATTAAGGAAATTTTGTTTAAAAGAACCTTTTATAATATGAATTTTGCGAAATAACATTTTTTCTATAGATTCTTTTACGATAATGTAATATATTTTATCCATTCTGAAATAAGTGAACCACTTCTCTCATAAAACTCTCACGTAAAAAAGAGAAGTGTCTCACTTATTTCAGAAAAGGAAGCACATGACTTTCAGACTTTGGCTTAAAAGTGACACATTTTACCTATAATCCGGCCAAAATTCCAAACGTAAGGTTCTAAACCTCGTTTTTATACCCCTCCTTTTTGCCATGTGAAGCAGCATATAATATATTTGAGGGAGAACTAAACATTATAATTTTATACAGAACTAAAACGATATTTCATTCAACGATTTGAAACCAATCTAGTAAATTGAGAAATACTTCATGATTTCTGAAGCACTTGTTGGCATGTTGCACTGTGTTACATATGATCATGTGATATTGTAGTACCAAATTTCATGAAACTATTCAGGATTGGAATCAAGTGATAATGGTACTATCATATAAGTGGCATAAGGCATCCAATACGTAAGACTGCAATAAAAATCATGTTGTAAGCAATTTTCATCGTTGGTCAGGCAAGAACTATTCAAGATACATAAGAAAATAAGAAGCAAATTAAACCATGAAGTTGACTTGGAGAGAAGAAACAACCAAGTGTTAGGTTAATCACCAATTAATTTATGTATAAAGTACCACGGATTTTTGATATATTTTCTTGCCCACGATAGTGACCCTTAATTTTCCTGCCCAATAATATTCATGCAAACAAACATATCCAAATTACATATAGCAAATAAATTGGAATCATAGCAAAAAGTCAACTAGAGTTGAAAGCTTAAACAAGAAAGCAACAATAGTTTTGCTACTCAGATGATTGCAAAATCAATGTATTCACCTGCAGCAGGGAATATTTGGACCATGCACCAAGGACACTTTGATAATTGATATTGATATCAATCTTCACCTTAACCGCTCCTATATCTACAAGACTACAAGTACAAGTAGCCCTTACTTGCATACCTGCCAATATGGCCTTTTCTTAAATCATAATTTCTTCCTCCATCCTCCATTTCAATTCCTATAATAACTTATTCACTTATCATATCATATGTTATTAAAAAACATAGAGAGAATTTAAAAATGAATTGTACTTCATCGTTTTGCTTTAAATGAAACATCGAGGATTGACACGAGAATTTAGGAGAGGAAAGAGATAGAGAGAAAGAAAAACGAAGACCCATGTCATAAGGATAGAGATAGAGAGAAGTGAACAAGTGAGTTCATTCACCATACACCTGAAAACTAATTTTTGCTCATTTGCTCATTTGTAACTCTATTTTTTTTAAATACATTTAGCTCATTTAGATGATTTCAAATGAGCAATGAGCAAATTAAAAAAATAGCATTGTGTGTACTATGCTCACGGTACACCTGAGTGTATGATAAATCTTTTGAAGAGTAAATACCAAATAAATAAGATCTCATTTATTTTGAAATGGGGGACGTAATTAACCCTGAAAATACGTGTTAATATCCACAAATTTATAAAAAATGTTTTTTTTGGGATGTAGACAAAAGAACTGTCATTGCGATATGCTATTGTTTGCGTATCACATTTTAAATTTAGGAAATCCTCACAATGCGAAAGGTGAAAATAAATCATCAAAGAGTCAATTGCAATTCCACGAAAATTCACATGTAAAATTGAAACCAAAAAATATATCACAATATCATTTAGCTAAGCTCTCTTCAAGGCGGCTTTTAGCTCTTTGCTTGACAACAGCATCATCAATTTGTGACAACAATACATCAGTATTATGGAGTGCCATTGAAGCAAGAATAATGTGTTTCTATACAGCTGCGTACATGAGTCAATTGACTCGAAGTCGCCCAGAATTTATTCATGTTCTACAGTGTAAACCAAACGAACTTAACCCCTTTCTCAATCAGATACAAGCAAAATAATTCTAGAATTTGCTCCTTTATGGATCATGCTATATGTTATATTGGCTTATATACAAATCGAGTCCACAACTTCTGCTTAGATATCAAAAGAACCCTCCTCTTAATGGATCGACCACCATTTTTGTAAACATCGCACTCTGCACAAAGGTGACACGATTAAGCCCGAAAGCGTCATTCAAATATCTTTAGTGTGTTTGGATGAGGGGAATTTGAGGAGGGGAGGTCAGAGACGAGGGACAGAGTTTTTTGTGTGTATATGTGGAGTTATAGGAAGGGGAAAGTGTGGAAAGAGAATTAGAAGATTTACATTCTCCTTCCCCTTTAATGAACTAATCCTTCCAATATGAAAGGTTTGGAAGGAATATTACAAGCCCACTCATTCTCTCTCCTCCCTTTCCTCTACGTTCTATGCCTCCCCTTCCTCAATAATTGGTCGTCACACACTGTTAGTCTTAACTGAAGATAATAAACCAAAGTTTCAGGTATATCTTGCAAGCAAGGAAAAACTTACATTCTGTTTGGGAAGGCACTCCCAAGTTTCTGATCTTTCTGAATGTCACGTAACAGTGTGCATACACACAAAAGAATTATATATGAACTGATGATATAGCCTTTATGCTTCATCAGACTTGAGAGTGAAGCAAAATGCAGCATATATTATTATCTTTTCCGTAACTTGAGAAATCAGTGGCCAGCTAATAGCATCAAACCTGCAAAGTTTGTGGGCTGCCTTGTGCCATCATTTGACATTCATTGCTGCAGCCATACTCCTCAGCTTCTGGGAAATCTCTGAAAATGATGGCCTCTCAGCCGGTTCAGGCGCCCAACAGCTTTCCATTAAAGACTTCCATTCAGGATCACACCAGGTTGGGATTTGAGGACGCAATGTATTGTTGACGATACCACCTGCAATCAACTCATATTGTTAGCAGATACAAAGGTGGCTGTAAGAAGCTTAGAGCACGTTTGGTTCATGATTTTTGGGCTCCAAGAAACAGACTCAATTACCGATTCCCTTTATTTTTGTTTGCTTCAACCCCTCATCAATCTATTACCAGTACTTGGTGGTAATGGACTCCCCCAAATTGTTACCTTTCCCTCCCCCTCAAGTAACAAAATGCATTATTTGGTAGTAATGGTCACCATTCCATTTCCATTCCATAGCTTGAACCAAACACCTAATAAAGGCAACCATTATTGTTACCATTCCTCTCCTCTATTTGTTTCCATTCCCTTTCCATTCCATGCCTTGAACCGAACGACCACTTAGACTCAAAGCCGACAAAAGGTTGTAAAAAATTTCTAAATCCATCACTTCTTTCACGTCCACTAGTATTATTGAGACGTCAAATAAAATTGCCAATCAAGACACACGGCACGCATATCCTTTCATAGTCATAAATCAACATAGATAACTAAAATTGTAGTATTACCATCTTAGTCTTTCTTAAGACATTACCTTCTTGAAACTAAAGAAGTGAGATATCTGTCCAAAAAGAGAACTAGTCTAGTTCCATTAATCTCCCTCAACTTTGGAACCTTGTAAGTTGTAACTAGAACTTAAACTGTACCTCGTCTCAGCTAGGCTGTCCTTTCCATGCTAGTGTCTTTAACCAATCTTATCTAGAGGTGTAACATAGCTGGATCAATCAATACCACTTCTCATTGGACACATTAATTGGATAGCAACAGTGGGAGGAATGGAAAAGAAGAAAAAGGGACTGAGGGAATTGGGAAGCGAAGGGAAGCGGAAGTGGAAGGGAAAGAAAAAGAAGATGAAAAACTACTCTTCGTTCAGATAGCACAAAGGAAAATTGAAGAAAAGAATAGGTGCAGTTGCTTTTTGGATCTGGAAGAATTTGATTTATAATAATCATCCCATTTCCTTCCATCAATATCTCTTCATCCAAATATAGTGCAAGAACAAAAAAAAGGCAGTCTCCTTCAAGGCCACAGTGATTTCATGTGTTCTTGAAGAGGCTTGATGATAGCAAAAGGGCTAATTTCTCAGTAAAGGAGACAATCAATCTAGCCAGGACTTGAACGTTTCTCTCTCTTTACGACGAAATAGGGGTAATTAATATTATAAGAGGTGGATGAGGAGCTCCTGCCATTTCTAGCACTACATCCTTCTTCGGAAGAAAAATCCTGCCAGTCATTAGTAAAAAATGGAGTATATAGAACAATTTCCTGTAATAATTTCATTTGCTTTGTTGGCTATTAGAATCTAGCAAGAAAGGAATTATGGAACTTTTTCCTATATTGCAAACAGTGCTAAAGACAGAGAGGAGTCTACAGTCACTACACTACTACATCATGAAAGTATCTCCTAAGATGTGTGATCATGCCTAATGTATCGCCAGAATTCCAAGTTTTGCCTCCTATATAGAAGAAAGGAAAAATTCACAAGAGGGGGTCCAACTATTACCCATTTTCTTTTATAAGTCCCAACTATTGATTATTCCCTGCAGGTCCCAAGTTTACTATCTTGTGATTTTCATAGGTCCTGAGATACTTATAATTGGTTTAGAAAGTAAGATTTTTAAACGTTTACCATCTTCGAACACTCCCAGCAAGTGACAGAGACCTATAAATTGGGACCAACGTTTAAATATCTTACCTTCTAAACCGGTTATAAGTAAGTCGGGACCTAAAAAAATCACAAGATGGTAAACTTGGGACTTGCAGGGACTAATCCATAGTTGGGACGTATAAAAGAAAATGGGTAATAATTGGGCCCCCTCTTGTGAATTTTTCCTAGAATAAAAGGCTACAGACATATATCATTAAGCCCTCAAGCTAGTGAACTCTTGCATAGAAAGCAAAAGATGACTAAATACACTACTAGAAAGAGACTCTAACAAGTTCTTCAAGTGGATAAAGAACAAAATTAGTCTACGATAGGATTGTAATTCTACCGAAGTTGGGAATTCTTTCAACATAGATCAAGAAACAAAGCTGCTAGGACAGAAGCGATGAATCTTGCTGGGTTAGCTCTTCAGCATAATCTAATTCAAACCAACAAAAACAATACAGGGGAGACAGTCAAGATTATGTTGTTCAGTTTCCTTTACTGCTTAATGTAATTAAAATGATCCTACATACAGAAAAGGAATTCTGATCCTACTAATCAAGTAGCAGAAAAGCGTCGGCTTTTCACTTTGCTTGGAAAAACAGAATTAGAGATGGTTTTGACTAAAGCTCCACAATTAGAGCCTAGGATTAACCTTAATTGCAGCCTTTACAAGCTTTTACCATTTTGAAGAATTATTTAGATCAGTTAGGGTTTGGTGCGCTTGCTATATATGGAACCACCGAACCAGTGGGATTGCACCACACAGAATTGTCAATTATCTGGTTTTGCATGTAGCATAACTCAGCATTAGAATTTCTGTTGCAAAGATACTTATCATACGAGTACAAAAAAGTACTATCTTCTTTTCGCTTAACCTTACATCAGAATGTGGAGAAGCTCTCTCAACATCATAGATAGAGTTTTCAAATTTCAAATCAAAAGAAGCAACAAAAAGTAACAGTTGTACTTGTGAAGTGCATAGAGCTTTGACAAGATTTACATACCAATTATAGAAGCACAATGCTTATCTGAATAAGGTTCCTCCCCAGTGAGCAACTCCCACATTACAATTCCAAATGAGTAAACATCAATCTACAGCACATAAGTGAAAGGTTAATATCAAGGGGAGAAATAAACAGGAAACACATCCAATATTCACCTTCTCTGTCACCATGTTACTCTTTCCACTAAGCAGCTCCGGGGCCATCCACGGTAAAGTCCCACGAACACCACCTGACACCAAAGTATGTTGCTTCACCTTTGACAAGCCCAGATCACCAATCTAAAAGGACATCGGAAAACAGGTCAATGCTATTCTTATCTAGAAGGACATGGCAAAACAGAATTTTGCCAATCTTGATAAAATGAAGAGAATTGAAGCAATTCAGTCTCAGCCATTACCTGACTACTAGAAATTATTCAAACTAATGTATTAGAGCCAGAAAAGCCAGGCAAGTTGAATGTGCTATAAATTCACGACATTCACCCACTAATGCCTAATTCAATTGATTTTGACTTGGTTTATATAGAATGACTTCTTTACAAGACTTAAAGAGAAGAATATACAAAATGGAAGGACCAAGACCCCTCAAACGTGGACTAATAAACCAACAGAAAAAACATGTAAATAAAATTCAATTTTAATTAAATATTTAAAAACATCCCAGAAACAATGGCTTCAAAAAGGATAAAACTCTCTCCCATTGATCTCTATAAGAGAAACCCTATTCTGAAACTTTTTAGAATCCCTTCCTAAACAGAACACCCAAATTACAGCTGAGCAAGCTGATGGCCAAAGAATTGACCTGTTGTACACGTCTAGTCATTTCTAAAGACACATAAACAAACCATGTAAACTTTGAGAGATGTTGAGTGACGAGATCCTGTACGCCCTCATCCCAAACATAAAAAGATAGCTAACTTTTGCTATTGCACAATTGCACGTGAACTGAATATTTCAATCCAATGACATTATTTCTGGATGCATTGTGCACGAGGAGCAATATGCACTTACTGCAATTTATATTTAAGATTATTGGAGACCAATTCCGAATAAAATATGAGAGTGACATCTGTAGTTAGACAATACCTGCCACACATTATTCTTCTTAAGCATCTTCAACATTAAGAAGTGTTTTAATCCTCAATAACAGACAGCAAATCTAGATCAGCTGGCCAATAAAAAGACATGCTATTTATCTATCCATGGGGAGGTTTTTGGAAAATAAAAGGAACATTACAAATATTACAAGTCCAACGACATAGTGCAACTTATTTGTCGCTAACATTTTGACGATTGGATCGCTTGCATATGATTACATAGCCACAAGATCATCATATTGAGGTGACAAACCCATTATTATAAAATACGGTCATATAGATGCCTACTAAACTAAGTCCACGTTGGCATACATCTTAGATTAAGCGTTTTCCCCTCTTTTTGGACTCCCGCCACCAACAAGAAAAGGCAGGGCGGGGCGGCGGGGGAGAGATACAGGCATTGACGCTGTTCACAGTGGCCCATGGCAAACACTTAATACAAGGACCATTATCTAGCATGAAATCCAACACATTTGTGGTCTCCAGAAGCCCAGCAGCCTTAATCCTAACCAGTATGAGCTAGTGTAGTGAGTAGTGACTGCTTCTAAAAGAACCATAATCATACCATAAATAAAAAGTTACTTTTTGTATGAGGAAGCAGATACATTTTACAAACATAAAATATGAAAAACAAAAAGGCAGAAATATACAAAAAAAAAAAAAAAACAGCGTTGCTAAATAATTACTATATAAGATGTCCTAATCAACTCAACTAGACCAGTAAAACAACTGTCCTTTGTATCCAGTAGGCTGGTTCGCTGGTAAGGTAGGCAATAGGCTTGCAATAGTTCAGACACAACACCACAAATACAAGAAGATGCAATAATTTCCCAAAAGCGTGTCATTTGCAAGTAGTAATCTATAACCAATATATTTTATTTTTCTTCTTTGTTCATACTTCATATGCATGTGTGTTTCTATCTAAATACTTGCAGACGAGATCAGCTTCTTCATACGCAATCTCCACATCAGATCATGTACTAACAACCCCAAAAGGTATGAAGTTCACTATAAGAGGTCACATAACAAAACAACTACAGAAGCACTGCCTGACCACACATAACAGGCAAAAAAGAAGGATTTTGTAGTAAATTCCCTCTGGAAACCTGGTCAGAACTTGGAAGAGCATAATAAAATACGATTCTTAAGAAACAGAATACCTTACACACTGGCCGATGAGGATCCCTCATGTTGACCAGAAGATTTTCACATTTCAAATCAAAATGCACTATGTTCTTCCCATGCAAATATTCCATTCCAAATGCTGCATCCATAGCTATGATAAGTCTCTTACGGCGATCAATTGTTCTGCTCAGACAAATGAAAAAATCTTATAAGATCACTATACAAATAGTCAAAGAAAATCGTCAGTATTTCTCCTTCCCCATCCAAAAGATAGTGAAAACATTGTTAAAAATCAGTCATTACAGTTGAGAATAAACAACTAAAAAGATTCACTACTAAAAATAAGTAGTCATAAAATGTCAGTACCTGTCCTTCTTTTGCAAGTACTGTTTCAGTGATCCATTAATCATGTATTCAGTAACTGTTGCTAATGTTCCATCAGGTCCATCACGTACTATACCATAAAAGGAAACTACATTTGGATGATGCAATGAACTTAATAAGAAAGCCTCCTTCCAAAAGTCTGCGATCTATAATAACACCATTAATATGTCATCAGTTTATCAGACAAAATATAATTTTATGTAAATGTAAATACGACACATAAATGAAGTCATAATGGGCGGGTCAATGAGAAGTAACTTGAAGCATGCTTACGAAGAGATTGAAAGGAATCTCAGTGAATATCAAAAGATAATATGGAAATACAGTTCTCAATAAGTTTTAACCAAAGCTCACAGCATTTACAATCAAAATATACTCATAGTAAGGAACTCAAAAAAAATTAACATACCAGACGTTCTCTTTCAGAAGGTCGCCCAGCAAAGCAACTGGCTTTGATTCTTTTTATAGCTACATCAGAACCCTTCCACTTCCCATGGAAAACAGAGCCATATGTCCCAGAGCCAAGCACCCGAATCTCTTCTAGATCGGCATTTTTAATGGTCTGAAACCAACAAAAGGTCATAGTTTAGTGCTTGTCATGAGAAGAGCTTCATAGTCAGTAATTACAGCACAAACAAGAAAATCATTCCACAGAATGTCATTAAGCATAGTGAATGCAAGTAGGTAGTCATAAATTCAAAAACAAAAATGAAAGAATCATGCAACCCGCCAAAGTCCATATCTCAACCAAGGTGTTCAATAATAGTAGATT
This sequence comes from Beta lomatogona, assembly GCA_947646795.1. Classification (NCBI taxonomy): domain Eukaryota; kingdom Viridiplantae; phylum Streptophyta; class Magnoliopsida; order Caryophyllales; family Amaranthaceae; genus Beta; species Beta lomatogona. Next base: position 172,771 of record CANSNZ010000272.1, read on the forward strand.
TTACCATGAAAAGCGATGCAGGCGAAGCCTATTAGTAGAAGACTTACTGTCTGGCTGGATTGCAAGCAGGACTAATGCTCGGAAAATAAATATTGCTCCTTTTTACAGACTTCTCTTCATATACCCCAATGCCCCCACCCCATCTTGAAAAGAAAATGCAAAACTAGAAGAGAAAGAGAAGAGGCTGAAAGGAAGCACCTGAAGGCCTTTAGCAATAACTTCGTCTTCAGCCTCCGTGCGCTCAATCTTAGAGGTATCAATATTATCATTTTCAGATCCATCCTCTGAATTACCATCAACATCCTATTACACGATTCAGAAGCATCATAAGAGAAATAGTTGAAACATGAAAACTTCCACATAAATGGAATCTAATACAAACAGGTCAATCTAACACTGACCGCTAATGTTTCATCAGTTTCAGCAACTCTTGCAGGTCTGTTGTGCAAGATAGCAGGATTTTCATCTTCCTGAGCTCTGGCTTTCACCCTTTCAGCACTTTCCAGTTTAGCTTTCTTGGCAGACGCAACTAATTCAGGCAGGAAACTCAAGTCTGCATTCTCTGTTGGTAAACAATTATTGATTTCTCCCTGTTCAATACCATCCTTCATTCCTCCAGCAGGCTTTATGCCATTTGACATGATAGCATTGGGTGACATCACAGTGACACTCTTCTCTGTATTACTATTTTGTTCAATAGAGATGAAACCATCTACATCTGGGCGTTCAGCTTTCCTCAAGTTAGTAGTTTCACTTAATTCATGATGGATGCTTCTTTCATCAAACCTGACCCCAAGATTACCAGTATCGTCTCTTTGTACTAAAGTATGATCTCTAGCTCCAGAAGGCAGCGTATTCTCATTCATTAAAATTGAGGGTAATTCTGAAGGTCTCATAGATTCCATAGGAGGGATATTAACCATACTAGGTGTACTTCTTAAAGGATCTTGAGGATAAATTGGATGAACTTCCTGTAAAGGAACACCAGCACTCAACTTCGAAAATTGACCATATGGATATTCTGGTGCAGCAGATACTTCAGCTCCTAGCCTCCTCCGCGAAGACTCACCCCAAGGACTTTGATCAACTCCAACGAAGACTCTTGGATTGGCTTCAACATTCGCCCTGGGAACTACTGGACTAGGCACACCGTTTCTCAGCTGGAGATTCGATGAGTCATACACTGGAGGCACATGCACTGGTGTCGGGACATTCCTCCACGTAGCCTGTGCAGAAGGATGGCTACGTAATCCTTGATGAGGAATATCTGTACCATAAGAGTAAGGCAAGTTTGGAGCATGGACAACTCGCTCCTCCAAAGGAATATGAGCATGTGAGCCAGGAGGAACGGCTTGGCCATGGAATACCTCACCTCCCAATTCAGCACCAGCTCGAATGTAACGACGATCTTCAAGGTGGGTATAAGTTGTTGGCACAAGGTGCCCCTCTGATAAGTTGTTCGGTCTCATAGAAATACTTGCACCAGATCCATCTAAGTTGTAATACTCACCCATCCTTGCAACTCCAGGTATGCTATGCTGTAACTTTGGATCTGTGTTCATCATAACAGGTTCCCTCTTTGGAAGGCATTCAACACAGTGATTGGCAACCTGAGGAAACCCATTCGCAACATTGGCCTGTTCCACATGACACTGGCTATCAGCCTTCCAGTGATAATCAGAAGCAACTGGATTCCTTTGAAAAGTCATCTTGCAATGCTCACAGACATTTGGTCCATCCAGAACACTGTGCCCATTAAGTATGTTGCCAGGAAACCCACCCCTGTCAACAGGCACGCCTCCAGTGGGCAGCCAGGCTACATTGTCAGTGTACTGCTGTTGATGGTCATATAGAACTTGACTATTTACTTGTTGAAGAGTAGGTTCATCCAGCATCCTATCCACACATTTATCAGGTACTTCTTGAAAAGGTATGCGACAACGAGCAGATGATGGTGAAGATGGAAATTCAGTAAATGTGCGTGTATCCTGAAGTCCAGCGCATCTTGGGGAATAGAACGCGGGACTCCATGGAGCTTCCTCGTTGTACCTTTGTGGAGCAGGTGCCATATGTTGCCCTGAACCCATACTAGGAATAGCAAGCTGCCTCAAACTATACTGTGCCAAACCCATCTCATAGTTTCTCTGATTATGCACACTTCCCTCGAGATTCATCGAACTAAAAAGCTGATCAGCAATGTGAAATTCATCAACAGGAGTCATTATTGGGGAATCATTATGCTGTTGTCTCCTATACTCGGGGGAGTCACAAAGGCTATTCAAAGCATCCACATACCTTCTCTCGGTCTCCCTCTCATCTCCATCCATGTAATGTGGCGATACATCATGTTCCGGATGAGAAAACAAGAAAATCCTGAGTCTGGTAAACCCATCAGCAGACCCCAACTTATCATACTCCTCCATCATATTAATAACATCATCATCGTTAACAACCGACACAAGGGCATCAAGATCCTCATCAGGTTGCTGATACTTCAATATCGCGGCTCCCTCATAAAGCTCCCGCATCCTCCCCGTCAATTCCTCATATCCAATATCACGCGGAACACTCACAATCCTCGTCTCTCCCCCAACATATCTAAGCTTGCCGTCCTGAGGACGAGGCAAAATACTCCCCCCAAAACTACACAAAAACTTCACCCTAGTTGCTTCATCATTACCTAAATTCACCATATTATTACTCACACTAGTACTACTACTATCCATTGCAACAAAATCAGCCTGATTTAGCAGTTGATTATAATCAATTGATGACTCTTCCACACATTCTTTCTCTAAATTACACATTACTATAGTCCAAACCCCAGAATTTCACCATTGAACTGAAATACACAACAAAATTCACTACAATATTCCACAATAATCAAATTAACTTGAGCATAATCAACCAGATTATACGAAATCAATATTACAAGCGCAAAATCAACTTTACGACCGATTAAACGAGAAAATAAATTACCTGAGAACTGGAAACTCAATTGAAACCCTAATCGGATAAAAACGAAGTTCGAGAATTAAATTATCGTCATCATCAACAATCAGAAACGAAATTGAAATAATTTCGACGGAATTTTAAAACATTTGAGAGGAGAGAGAAAGTTCAGAGTGATTGTGATGATGAAGAAAGTGGTGATGATGATGATAAAGATGATGATGATTGGAGGAGAGAGAAAATACCGCCATAGCTTCGTCGCTTATGGTGGTTTTTATTTTTCTTTTATTTTTAATTTTGGAACGAAACTCTGAGAAGATGCGATGCTTTGATGCCAGGTAGGGGTACACGTGGCACTCCCTGGTTTACAGGAGATGTTTTGCCGTTTTCGTATGTTTACCCCACACTTTTTGAAGTTTTCACTACGCGATTTTACGAGAGTGTGAATTACACGCGCTTATTGATTGGGTAATATTGATGAGGTGTATAGCGCGTGGAGAATCATGATTGGGTGAGATGGTTTATGTTATTAGTTTGGTATTTAATTTGCGTCATCAGTCACCACTTTCGCAGTTAATTTTATTTTGTTGTGTTGTTGAGAATGATTTTGGACTATTAACGATTTTCGTATGAATTTTTAGAAACCTCATAAAGTGAAAATGCATAGGGATGGACAAATTTGGAAATAGAATATTCGGTTTTTGGTCCATGGTTGAGTCAAGCTTCAATCTAGATCCACCCAAAGACTTCCTTCATTAGTCCATTCTACTCTACTTAAGGTGCATTCTTTTCACCTGAATAACTCTGAATTGACACTGAACTTATCTAAACTGAACTTATTAGACCCGATTCAACTTATTCGACCTAATTGAACCTGATTGGAACTTATTGGACCTGATTGAAACTTATTAACCTGATTGGAACTTATTAGACCTGATTGGACCTGATTAAAACTTATTATACCTTATTGGACCTGATTGGACCTTATTTGAAAAAAAAAAATTGATGAGTAATAACATAAATATTACCCCTAACATAAATAATATCCCTCAAATTATTTTATGACATAATAATTATTAAAATTTACGGTTTTTCACCTGATACCCCCGAGTTTTCAAAAAATTCACATGGTACCCTCCATGTTTTCAAAATTCACCAGGTACCCCTAAGTTTAAAACTAATTCATGAAGTACCCTCAAATACCCTTAATGACTAACGGCGTTAACCGCCGTTAGTCATTAACACTAATTTCCTGTTTTAAACCCTAATTAACCCCCTAATGCTAACCCTAATCCTAATCCTAACCCTAACCCTAACCCCTAACCCTAACCCTAACCCTAACCCACCACCCCACCACCCACTCCCCCACCCGCCCACCACCCCCGGCCCACCCCCCCACCCCCACAACCCCTCCCTCACCCCCGTGCCACCCCTCCCCCACCCGGTTAAGTTCGGTAGTCCCCACCCTCGCGCCGCCCCCCTCCCCCACCCAAGACAGTTCGGTAGTCCCCCACCCCTCCCTCACTATCGCGCCTCCACCCCCGCTCCCCCACAGCACCACCCCTTCCATTTTCGCACCCCAACCCCCACTCCGCCCCGCGTCACCCAAAACCCCCGTATTTTCTTCTTCCCTCTCGTTTTTTCGCAATCTCGGTACTTTGTGTTTCACGCAATTTGGAGGAGGGTGGTGCTACGGGGGTGGGGGAGGGGTGCAAAAATGGAAACAGGGTGGTGCTTTGGGGCGCGCGGGGTTATGGGAGAAGGGTTAGGGGGGTTGTTCCGAAATTGAGGGGGCGATGGTGGGGGAGGGGGGGGGGGGTTTGGGCTGCGGCGGCACGGGGGTGGGGAGGGTGGGCTGCGAGGGTGGGGGGGTGGGGTCGGGGTGGAGGAGGCTGCAGGGGTGGTGGGAGGGTGGGGGTGATTAGGGTTAGGTTTAGGGTTTAGGGTTAGGATTAGGGTTTAGGGTTAGGATTAGGGTAAGGGTTAGGATTAGGGTTAGAATTATAGGTTAATTAGGGTTCAAAGCAGAAAATTAGGGTTAATGACTAACGGCGGTTAACGCCGTTAGTCATTAAGGGTATTTGCGGGTACCACTGAATTAGTTTTAAACTTAGGGATACTTGGTGAATTTTGAAAACATGGAGGGTACCACGTGAATTTTTTGAAAACTCGGGGGTATCAGGTGAAAAAACCGTAAAATTTATCCATCGAAAAAATAGTAATTATTAATTATAGCTCTTATGATTAAAATTTTAACAAAAAAAAAATACTATTTATATGCTTGCCTATACACAAATTTCACCACTAATATATCTAATAGTCTTGCTTTGATTTCATAAAGCATTAGTAGGAAAACAATTATATCTTTCATTGTTATTAGTCACGAAAACATGTTATCTCTAGTTTTTTAAAGACGGATTGCAAAATATTATAATTATGATGATTATTATTGTTAACCTTATTTGACCACTCTGACTCTCCCCACTCCAGTCGTTGCTTTTCTTTCTGTTACTTCGAAAGTAGCTGCTTCAGCTTCAGCCTTCAGCCACTCGAATTTTCGATATTCCGTCCCTCTGTTAGAGGTGTTCCAGAAATGTCTGCGATCGAGTAAATAGTTCTACGAACGAATAGATCGGATCGAATTGGAAAATCGTTAGGTATGAATATGTTAGATACCTGTGACTCGATTGGTGAAATAGTATCTCTCTCCAAAAAAGCATGTTTTATAATATTTTTTAATAATAACATAATCAGCTAATAGTCATATAAATAATAAAATAATATATAATAATACAAATATAATACTATATAATAATCATAGTAGTACTTTAATTTCGTCTTGATTCCCATTCTCTTTTAAAACTTCCATCAGAACTTTTACGAAAAGCATTTGCAATAACTAAATTTAAATCAAAGATTGTAAAAGTTTACATTTTTCATAATTCAAATTATACACACTTTTCAATGTTTAGGGGTCCAATTGATTTAGTACGCCTTTTCTACACATACATATTTTATCTAATCTTCTAAAGGCATATTGATATTTCTACTGGAATAATTGAACTTATAATCTCACACAATCTTACTATGTTCTAGTTGTTTATTGCACTCAATTTTGGGTAAATAATAGCGATAGCCTTCTTTCGAATCAACATCCAAAGGTTATCTATGTGACATTTCTCGGTCAACGTCCCTCCAATAGCACAACGTATAACAAATTTGCCTCCTATCACTGCATGAGTCATGTGAGCCTCGCCACTTGAGTTTACAGCTTCCAATAGTTTCTTGTTTATCCTTGTTACATCTTCAGGATCTCTATTACCAACTGGCCTTAGAATGAAACAAACCAAAGAAAATTTTCGAGGCACCACCAACTCAAACAGCTTATCATTTCGAATCAAGGATTCAAAATGCTTGGCCATCTCTATGTCGCTCCTTATATGGGATATCAAATTCGTTGAGCCATAACGACGTAGGACAATCCAAAGTTTAAGGGCTCGAAAACGCCGGCTCAGAGCAATCTGCCAGTCCTTGTAGTCTATTACATCTTCAAATTCTGTAGCTTTGTTGTGTAGGATTTCGGGCTTACTCGAAAGAGAATCAACAAGTAATTTAGGGTTCTTAAGCCATAGGCAAGAGCATCCTATATTTGATAGGAGCCATTTGTGTGGGTTCATGCTTATTGAATCAGCAAGTTCCACTCCATTCAGATAGTGTCTATACTCCGGGCATATGCAGGCACTTCCTGTTAAATGATTAAAATTATTAATAAGCATGTAACCAAAATGTTAGACGAGACAACCTTTTCCAACCTGTTTTTTTTTAAGTTGACTCGTTTCCCGTGGGCACATATGCCAATGCACTATTTTAAACCTTTATACTTCCTCCGTTCCAAATTAAATGCAACAATTTGGATGACACATTCTCCTAGGCAAAATTTCTTAGGGTGTGATTAAGAAAAAGTAAGGGCATGTGACTAAGTTAATAAGGAGAGAGAAAGTGGGACCACTGAAAAAGTAAGGGCATGTGACTAAGATAACAAGGTTTAATTAGTTTTAGTAAGGGTATCTTCGTAATTTCACACTCAAAATCTTTACCAAGAATAGAAAGAAGTAAAATGTTGCATTTAATTTAAAATTGTCGTTTTTATAAACTGTTGCATTTAATTTGGAACGGAGAAAGTATTTCTAATTATCAATAAGCAAAAACTACAAAAAGTTGATATTATGAAATTATACATTGAGACGAATCTAACAAGATCTCACATGACTATTTTTCCTTAACTACAAATCACAAAAGATAGTCAAAGTTACACATGTGAATAGTATCAAAAGTCAAAACGGGTCATCTAAAAAAACGGAGGAAGTATATACTTCAGATAGATTATAAATTACCAGCAAAAGCAGCATCAACATGAAGCCAAGCACCAAAAGATGTAGCAGTTTTAGCAAGGCTATCAATGGGATCGACAGCACCTGATGGGGTAGCCCCAACAGTAGCACAAACATATAAAGGTACCAGCCCTTGTGATACATCAGCCTCCATTGCTGCCCTTAAAATGTCAGGTGATAATGCAAACTCTGTGTGGGATGAAGTTGCAAGTACTCGAAAATTTCGAGGTGGAATGCCAACAAGTTTAGAAGCTTTTTGGAAAGTAAAATGGGTTTGATCTGATGCATAAACCACCAATTTGGTTATAATGTCTTCACCATGAACATTCAAAGCTCGATCTCGTGCAGCTGCCAGAGTGCACACTACTGCTTCACATGTACTTTCTGTGAAACTCATCCAAGTTTTGCATAATATATATGATGAGCTTGGTAATTTATTGAGTTCTCATTATAATTAATAATTGTACTAGCTAGCTCAGAATACACATTGACCTGTTAAGTTTCTTCAATTAGATATTGCACTAGCTTGTAAGAGAATGAGTTCAATTACATCTCTAGCACCTGGTCAATGTACAGCAAATGGTACGTCACATTATTGCTTCAATTAAATTTTGTTTTGTCATCTCTAGTTCTCTACCAAGTTCATTTACTTTGATATTTAAAGCTGCCTTGTATTAATTGGTAGATTTTTGTTGATCTTAGAACGAGACATATAGAATGGTGTTCAAGAAAACTCGTTTAGCTAGTGATAATTCTGGGAAGGCCGCTAGACACATAGTATGGTTTTCTTAATCAAAACCATACCCCTATAGTTGTACGATATATGTATACATAATACATCGCGTGTAGTTAAACATAGTATTTAGTTTTAATTTGAGAACATTATTAAAAGTTGGGATTATTAATATATGTGTCCATAATGTTTGTTCAAAAATAGTAACACTAAATACCATATATATATATATATATATATATATATATATATATATATATATATAATACTTCCGATTGTTAATAACAACTATTTTAAGAATTTTAGGCCAAAACACCAAATTCTGGCGTTGACTTTCAGGATGGCAGTCAATTGGAATTTGGAGTTAAGATAGGATTGAAAGAGTCAATTGGAGTTAAAAAAAAGTCAACGCCGAAATTTGGTATTTTGGCATGAAATTCATAAAATGACTGTTATTAACCACTGGAAGTATTTTAATAGGTCTTTTTAGACAAATAAAAATTTATTAGGTCATTTCCTACCAAACTTGTTGACAAAAACCCATATATATATACGCTCCGTTTGGTTGGGTGTAAAACATTTTCAGTGTAAAATGATTTTCATGGAAAACAATTTACAATGGAAAACACAATTCCAAAATTAATTTTCCGTTGTTTGGTTCCATGTAAGAAAAATGATGAAAAGAAAGGAAAATGAAAGGGAAGGTAAGGAGGTAGTGAGATAAGTGTACAAGAGAGATAAGATAAAGGAAGGAAAATGGTTTTCCATCTATTTTGAAGGGAAAATGGTTTTCCATCATTAGGAGAACAAGAATCCTAAGGAAAATGGTTTTACACTCCTTTGCATACCAAACAATGTAAAATTGAAAATAGAGGAAAACAGTTTTCCAGGAAAATGTTTTACGCCCTACCAAACGGAGCTATATTGTCATGCATAACGTACCATGCATGACGCCGCCACCTCCGCCAGAGAAAAGAAAATGTTGAGGCAGGTTTAGCAGTTTTCCCATCCAATCCATAACAATGGCTTCAAGCTCAGTGGCAGCCGGCGACGATATCCAAGTAAAACCCACCACATTAAACCCCGAGCAAAGTATGTCTCCCAGCAAACCAGCATTGCTTGCGTTTGCGGGGTAATACGCAAAGAAGTTGGGATTTTGCCAATGAGTTAAGCCAGGCACAATCTTCGTATTGACGTCTTCAAGAATGTGCTCTAAAGATTGCGGCGAAGGAGGGGCACTATCTGGTATCATCTCTCGAAGATAACCAGGTTTAACTTGGCTTTGAACTGGGCACTTGTGTATGTTTTCATAGTAGCTGGCTATATAATTGATAGCTCTGGATGCTTCACTTTGTAAAGTTTCTGGGTTTAGTGGCTTAAAATCCATAGGTGATGACTGATGAGTTTGCTGTAATTTTAGAGTACAAAAAGTACTACCATTACTGAAAGCTACAAGTACTACAAGTACTACAATTTTAGTGTAGATGTTTGTTCAATTTATAGTAACACAAAATGTAAACTTTAACGGTATAGTTTATCACTTGAAAGTATTTGGTTGTCCTTCAATAATCCATCGACTCTTTGACGAACTTAGAGCCTTAGGCGTGGATGATTTCTCTTCACTTATTTTTGTGTGTCATTTTTTAGTTTTAATTTTACTTTTTGGTACGGCAAAAGATGTTGATAGATTTGCATAATTAATCATGATCTTGGCGGAGCTTTCAAAGGCTTACACTCTAATTCTGTTATGGATTGATTAGTAAAAGAGCAAAATTTGAACTATATTATTGTTGCGGAAGTTGTTATATCTTTTGTTATTGGCAAAATTGGTCTCAACACCACAAACTATAACGCGGGTGCACCCAGTGCCACCAACTTTGACTAGTAGCCAATACACCACGAACTATTGGCCGAAGTGCAGCGAGTGTCATAAATATATGACGCTGACGCTAACTTTTATCTACACATGTTGACGTGACTTAGGCTTCTAATCAATTAAAAAATGGGATAAATGAAAGAAAAAGGGAAAAATGGGAAAAAAAAAATTAATACGGATTTCTGCGTCGGCAAGAAAAGTTAGCTCGGGCGTTATTTATGACACTCATTGCACCGGACCAATAGTTTGTGGTGTTAAGCTACTTAGTCAAAGTTGGTGGTGTTGGGTGCACCTGCGCCATAGTTTGTGGTGTTGATACCAATTTTGCCTTTGTTATTGGATTGTATACATTGTATCCTGAGCTTTACTTTGTTTAAGGGACCCCTTTCGGGAACCCCATGGTCAAGCGATACTATTGGACCTAAGAGTCCTTGGTATCCTGAGCTTTAATTATGGGATTAACAAAGCCTTCTAGGTTGTATCTGTATATATATTTCCTCCATTTTTACACTTGCATAGTTACTACTATTCACCAACTAACCTTGTTATATTGTTATTCCTAATCAGGGTCGGCTACAAGATTGTACAAGTAGTCCAATAGCACAGGGCACGAAATTTTGAGGGCCTCAAATTTTGGAGGCCAATTGTTTTTTATCTTTTGTATCAACTTATTATCTTTCAGTCTCTCTCCCAAAAACAAAAGTTTGCTTAAACGACACGGCAAGCAAGATTGAAAATCTTCATTACTTCCCCCCTTTGTTTCTTACTCTGATTCTTTCTCCTTTTTCAACTTTCTTTAATTATTTTTGGAACCTCGCTCTCATTTCCATTCCTCTAATTTCTCATCAACTTTCATGTTTTTATCAAAATTTCATTAAACATTCTCATCTTCTCCAATTAAACAGTAATTAACTGGTCTGTTTGGTTCATTTTTAGTAAGGAAATGAAGAGAAGAGAAAGGAAGGGATGAGAAAGGGGGGAAAATTAGTCAAATTTATTGGGAACATGATGATTTTGAAAACTGATTACTGTGGTTTTCTGTTTTTTGGTTTTTTGATTTTCAAATTCATATGATATATGTCTTATAATGAATAAAAAATTAGTCAAATTTATTGGGAACATGATGATTTTAAAAACTGACAACTAAAAAGTGAAAACGACTTTTTCTGGTTTCCTGTTTTTGGTTTTTAGTTTTCAAAAAAACTGAAGCCTGAAAACAAAAAACGATAACGAACGGGTCCTAATTTCTCATATTTGGTTTAAATTTTCTCTTTCCTCCCGAGTTCCCACACTTTTATTAAATAATCTTTCCTTAAAGTTCCTTCCATTTCCTTATTTGTAAGTAGCACCATACAAAAAAAAAATATTACTTGAAACTTGAAAACAGTGCATGATTCATTGATTCTCGTTCGTTGCCGTGTTGACGTCCTTACTCCTTAGGGAACTGGCCTGGATTGATTATTTTCCATTTTCTTTTCCTGGCGATTGTGATAGAACAAATAATTCATTCAAATAGCGTTTTGCACATTATGAATTCTGAAATTTAATTGCGTACCTCCTCCCACCGACCCAAGGCCAAGAGGTCCACGACGAGACATAATGCATTAATGCCCTCCAAAATCCATATATATATAAAATGGGTCTAGTCACTTTCTACAATGCTCAAATTTTAGCCCAAAGACAAAAGAAAATAAAAAGGGTAGTTTTCAGTTTTCAAATTTCAAAGCTTTTCCTCATTATTGGGTTTCAAAAAGTTGAAGTTGTCATTTGTTGAAATATAGGTCTTGTTTGGTTGCTCAAAATAAATGGAGGAAATTAGAACTCGTGTGAATTTACATATAGGATGGTTGTTTGGTTGGATAGAAAAAGTGAAAATATAGGAAGTAGAAATTCATGGGAATTTGGATTTCCCACAAAATATACATACTTTTTCCTTGGTCAATGAAAATTTTCATTAAATGCAAAATCCCACTTGCCAACCAAACAATTTAAAATAATTCCTAGGAATTTCACAAGGGGAGTAATTTCCCATGAAAAGCAAATTCCTATGGGAATTCAATTCCCATGACAACCAAACATGCCCGTAGTATTTGTTATTGGGGGAAGAGATATTCAACGAGCTTTTATAGAGAAGAAATATGGAGCACTATCTCTGTTCTATGCCGAAAAGAAGGAGAAGCCAAAAAATTATATATATATACATATATATATATATATATATACATATATATATATATATAAAGAGTAAAGTACTTTAAAAATATCATTGACTAGTAACTACACTTTCATATAAAATCTTTATTTTATAAGAGAAGGAGGGGGAGACACCAAAAAAGTACAATAATAAATTAAAGATGCCCTTTTTATTTTATTTTTCAATTGCAATTCTATATAATATATTAAAAAGCGCAGGTAAGAGTTGCAGTCCGCAACACATTACCATTCCTCTTTCAATAGCAATCTATACACGTCATTCTCATATATTAAAAAAGTTGTCAATGTCAAGGTTGGAACCCACAACCTCAAGTATGGAAAGAACGAGCTCCAAACATCCCTCTACCACAATAACATTGTTACTTTCATCAAAATTAATGATGATATATGAATGAAAACCAAGAGTTATGTTGCAACTACTTTTGATTTCCATATTTACAATGTTCATCTTTGATGATATTTCTTACACTTGTTATCTTTAACTACTTATAAATTGTAAAGCATGAAAACTGCATGGGATTGTCCGGGCCTAATACTAATTAAATTATGAATTCCTATACTCCTTAACCCATGTATTTCTCATATATTTGATATTGCGCAGTCACATTTTATATAAAGGAAATGACAAAAAATAAAAAATAAAAAAGTGGAGAAAGGGAGTGAGAGAAATTTCAGTTACGCAATGTCTTTATTGATTTAATTTAATTTACCCATTAAGGATTTTATTGGATTTCTGTAACTTTTGTTTTCTATTTTCAAATAGAGAGAAATTGCAGTTTCATAATGTTTTTAATGTTTTACTGTCATTGTCCTTAGATCTTAACGGATCAGCTATCAACATTTTCTATTCTTGAATCAATATACCTTCAAAAAATAGTATATATATTAATCATAATTTCTATAAGGTTTAAACAACCCAAATATACTTCCTATATGTATTATTCTAATTGCAATATTGTCGACATTTTAAAATGGTTAAACCATGATCATGTTTTCATTTCTCTCCTATCATACAGGACTCCTAAAATATCTTGTGTCCCTTCGTTGCAAACTTAAATGATTGTGAAAGTATGTTTGATTGAGGGGAAAGTAAGAAAAAGATACTAGTATACTTCCTCCGTTCTAAAATAAATGAAACACTTACCATTTTAGACCGTTTCAAAATAAATGAAACATTACTTTATTTGGTATTCACTTCTCTCTATCTATCTCCTCATCACATGGGTCCCTCTTTTTCTTTCTCTCTATCTCTCACTTCTCATAAATCCCCGTGACAAGGTCCTACGTTTCATTTAAAACAGAACGGAGGAAGTATATAATTTGGGAGGAAGAAAAAGTTAAAAGGATTCTTGTGTGTTGCCTTGATTGTGAATGCCAAAAGCATGAAACCAACTTCTATAATCTATATAGTTGATGGAATGATGGCATAATTTGTTACGCAACCTCAAATTCTCATTATATTGCCATAGTAGTAGATAATAGCTAGCTTGAAGAGTGGAGAAGCTAGCATATACAACTAACATGAACATAAATTTATTAAAGAGAGACATCACATAATGTACGACAATAACAAACAACAGTAGAAAAATAAATAAAAGTTACAATGATAGTTGTAGAAGTAGTAGAAGCAGTAGCATTATTACTTATTAGTTGCAGTAACAACAATGAACAATGTTACATTACATCCGCATTAGTGTTGGTGTTGCATCGCGGGATCTGGCGAAACGGAGCAGTATGAACGATCCTATACCCTGCAGGAGGAGCAAGCCAGAGCGTGTCCGTTGTACCCCCTTGGGCGTTAACAAGGTCGCGGCGCCAAAACCTGGTGATTTGTCTTGTGCTGGTGAAAGGTGGATCAAGCGCTGCAGACACGCTGCCTACCTTTGTGCCCGTCCTTACGACCATGAGGTCCCTAGAGAGGTCTATGTTGAGCGGGATCTGACGATTATCCAAGTCCCTACTTGAATAGCGCCATAAGGTCTGACCGCGGTTAAATGTGCACACTAATGGCCTCAACCTCACCACTAATCGCCCATTCGAAGGGTTGAAAGTGTACCTTTCGATGGCGTCTGGAAGGAGCCCTCTTGGCAGATTGTATCGGTCTAAGATGTCGAACACCGTCTCGGTCAAGTTGAGGGAGGATGATGATAATGATGAAGATAAGGAGGGTATGGGTAGGGAGGAAAGGGAGATGAGGAAGAGGAGAAGAAAGAAGAAAGCTGTGATGTTCTTCATGGTAAATTGTTTGTTATTTGAGAAACTGTAAGCAGGTATACCACATGTATGTAATTTATATCCACCGTAATATATCACTATTCACTATTCACTATTCACTGGTGCTGGAATTTGAAAGCTGTGTAACGACTAACGACACTTCAATAATATCCACATCAGAAAGCAATGAGTGTACCTACAGAAAGCCAACTACTTGATTTCGATAGGTCATTAAAGCTAAGACACGTGGTTCATATTCTATATTTAGGTCATGTTTAGATAAATGGCTTTCTCATTGGCTTTTGACTTTTCAATTTGGTCAAACAGTCAAAAAAAGTGTTTGGTTATTGGTTTTTTGGTTGGCTGAAAAGCTGGTTTTTAAGCCAAAATGAAAAAGCTACCTGGAGCATCTTTTTGGATTGGCTTTTGGCTTGTTGGCCCACAAACTCTCTAATAAACCGCCAACAGCCACAAATAATTTTAGCTAACACTTTTACAAACAGTTGGCTTAAACAACCAACTTAAAAAGCCAATACATACAGTCAATGCTTCCAGCCAGTCAAACAAGCCAACTAAACCAGCCAACAGCCAATTGCCAAACAACCCCTTAATATATGGATATTTAAACCAACTACCTACCACAACAGGCCAGGCACGGGCCGGGCCGGCCCGCGTGCTGGCCCGACCCATGCCCACCTCTACCCTCCATAATCCATGTATCTTCAAAATGGGTCTAGCCACTTTCTACAAAGCTCAAAATTTTAGCCCAAAGACAAAGAAAATAAAAAGGTAGAACTTGCCCTCATATTATAACCCGTACCACTGATATTTCCCTCCTTTATAACATGGCCACCAATGATATCAAAAAATAATAAAATTAACATCTCTTTCTCATTAACTTTATCTCTCATCTTATAAAAGTTAATCATGTATCATGACCTATTTTGACAAATACACTCCACCCATGACTACAAAAATAGCATGATCCCAAAATAAAAACTCAAGTGTATAAAATTGAAAAAGAGAATAAATAATATTAGAAAAGTGTTAAAATATAGCAAAATGTAGAGTTTTTTGCGGGGATATATCAACGTAATAGGGCATTTTGTGGGGATATACCTCACTAAATTTTTTTGCGAGGATATACCAACCTAAATTTAAGTTTTGTTAAAAGGTAGGAAGAAAAAGTCGTGGATCCTTTCTTGTGTGTTGCCTTGATTGTGAATGCCAAAAGCATGAAACCAACTTCTATAATCTATATAGTTGATGGAATGATGGCATAATTTGTTAGGCAACCTCACATTCTCATTATATTTCCATCTAGATAATAGCTAGCTTGAAGAGTGGAGAAGCTAGCATATACAACATGAACATAGATTTATTAAAGAGAGACATCACATAATGTATGACAATAACAACAACAGTACAAAAATAAATAAAAAAGTTACAATGGTAGCCGATTTTTTGCCATTTTACTTGAAAATGATTGAATTTGAGTTATTTTAAGTGAGTTTAAGTTATAAACACCTCAAACATCATATATATACTTTGCTTGATGAGTGTAATAGTTGTTTTGATTGAAAATACAAAGTATACGCATGTTAGAACCAAATATAGGCCATTTTAGCCCATTTTTTGCCATTTTACTTGAAAATAAATGAATTTGAGTAGTTTGAAGTTAGTTTAAGTTATAAATAGCTCAAACATCATATATATAGTTTGTTTGATGAGTTTAATAGTAGTTTTGATTGAAAATACAAAGTATCGGCATATTAGAACCAAATATAGGCCATTTAGCCCATTTTTTGCCATTTTACTTGAAAATGAATGAATTGGGTAGTTTGAAGTTAGTTAAGTTATAAACAGCTCAAACATCATATATATACTTTGTTTAATGAGTTTAATAGTAGCTTTGATTGAAAATACAAAGTATAGGCATGTTAGAACCAAATATAGGCCATTTAGCCCATTTTTGCCATTTTACTTGAAAATATGAATGAATTTGAGTAGTTTTAAGTTAGTTTAAGTTATAAACAACTCAAACTTCATATATATACTTTGTTTGATGAGTTTAATAGTAGTTTTGATTGAAAATATAAAGTATAGGCATGTTAGAACCAAATATAGGTCATTTAGCCCATTTTTTGCCATTTTACTTGAAAATGAATGAATTTGAGTAGTTTTAAGTTAGTTTAAGTTAGAAACAACTCAAACATCATATACATACTTTGTTTGATGAGTGTAATAGTAGTTTTGATTGAAAATACAAAATATAGACATGTTAGAACCAAGCAACGCAAATATAGTTTATTTGGTGTGTCACATAGTAGTTTTTACTTGAAATTGCATGAATATGAGCACATTATTTAACCAAATGCAGAAGACATACAACAAGAAGCTGGATGATTGTACCACTCAGGGGTCACAGCCGAACCCTGATCTGTTGTATTGGGAGACTGTGGGTGGGAGGAACAGAGGAAATTGCAGGGGTTGGGTCAGGGAGATCATTTGTACTGCAACTCTTCATCTGGGCGAGGAGGTGGAGGCAAAGGTTGCTGCACGGATGGAAGAGGTGGAGGTAAGGATCGCAGCACGGATGGAAGAGTCAAACCGGGCCCTCCTGTAGGAAATGATGAGGAACATGTCTGGTTTCGGACACATGTTCTCAGGTTGCAACACATGCCCCCCTCCACAACGCAAACCAGAAGATGACCCAGGGTTTGGTGGTGGCAGTAGTGGTACAGAGACACCTCTAACATTGTAGTTTGTCTAGATTTGGCAAGTAGGTAACTAACTTATAGTTTCTATATAGTTAGTCTAACTATATGCATTTAGTGTATATTTTTTTGGTTTTGGAAACTAGGTAGATGTGTCGGTATAATTTTTGGAACCCGACTTCTACTTTAGTTGTAGTTTGTCTAGTTTTGGCAAGTAGGTAACTAACTTATAGTTTCTATATAGTTAGTCTAACTATATGCATTTAGTGTATATTTTTTTGGTTTTGGAAATTAGGTAGATGTGTCGGTATAATTTTTGGAACCCGACTTCTACTTTATTTCCCGATACCGGGATCCATTTTGCATACATATATTTAATCTAGGTAGTTTGTCTAACTATAGGCATTTAGTGTCTATATTTATCGGCATCTAGCTTATAAGTTTCTAGATTTGTCGATATATATTTTTGTAGAACCCGACTTATACTTTATTTCCGGACACCGGGATCTATCTTGGGTACATAATTTTAATCTATTTCATGTAATTATTAAGTATCTACGCAAATTGTGATATATATCAAAATTGCATATTTTTGTAGTTGAAAATATTGAATGCGATGGAGGAACAAGTTTAGTGTAGTATATTTAGGTGCAGCCGTGCAGGTACATGTTTAATTATAATTTGGAACATTACTATTTAAGTTAATGTAATTTAAAAAAAAAAACGACGGCTATACTTGAAACAACGACGGCTAAGCAGTCGCTGCGAAGGAATGTAATGCTGCCAAGGACATAATAGTCAACGACTGCTGAAGCAAAATAGCGACCGCTTTTCACCGTCGGTGATTTAACGACTGTTTTAAACCATCGTTACCTCACCGACGGTGTATCGCCGTCGCTAAATCACCGACTGTGAAAAGCATTCGTTGTTTCAGCTACAGCTCCAAACAGACGTTGAAAAATTATCAACGTCGGTTACTAAAACGGTCGCTGAAGGTTGAATAAACCGTCGTTGATTATTCACCGACGGTCAACCGTTCGTTGATTTCTATATCAACGACCATCGATACAACGACTGTCATTCAACGACCGTTGACCGTCGTTGAACTCTTTAGTGACTGTTTTCCATAAATCAACGACGGCTTTAAGCGTTCGTTAATCTCGTCTTTTCTTGTAGTGAATAGGGCATTTTGTGGGGGATATACCTCACTAAATTTTTTTGCGAGGATATACCAACCTAAATTTAAGTTTTGTTAAAAGGTAGGAAGAAAAAGGGTATGTTCTCCCCAGCTTATTTTCAGTTCAGTTCAGTTCATTTCAGTTCAGTTCAATTCAGCTCAGTTCAGTTTAGTTCGTAAATGGGTAATCGTTACTATTAATTAGTTATAATTTAATTCAGTTCAGTTCAGTTCAGTTAAGTTTTGTTCAATTTAGTTTAGTTCAGTTATTTTACGCCGAAGAGAACAGGTCCAAAGTTGTGGATTCTTTCTTGTGTGTTGCCTTGATTGTGAATGCCAAAAGCATGAAACCAACTTCTATAATCTATTTAGTTGATGGAATGATGGCATAATTTGTTACGCAACCTCAAATTCTCATTGCCATATAGTACATAATAGCTAGCTTGAAGAGCGGAGAAGCTAGCATATACAACACGAACATAAATTTATTAAAGAGAGACATCACATAATGTACGACAATAACAACAACAGTACAAAAATAAATAAAAAGTTACAACGATAGCTCTAGAAGTAGTAGAAGCAGTAGCATCATGATTTATTATTAGTTGCAGTAACATTAACAATGTTACATTACATTTACATCCACATCTGTATTAGTGTTGGTGTTGCATTTCATGACCTGGCGGAACGGAGCAGTATAAACGATCCTATAATTTTGAGGAGGAAAAAGCCAGAGTGTGTCCGTGGTACCCCCTTGAGCGTTAACAAGGTCACGGCGCCAAAACTCGGTGATTGTTCTTGTGCTGGTGAAAGGTGGGTCAAGCGCTGCAGACACAGTGCCTAAACTTGAGCCCGTCCTTACGACCATGCGGTCCCTAGAGAGGTTTATGCTGAGTTCGAGCTGACGACCAGTCACGTCCATAGTGCTATAGCGCCATAAGGTCTGACCACGGTGAAATCTGCACACTAATGGCCTCAACCTCACCGTTAATCGGCCATTCGAAGGGTTGAAAGTGTACCTTTCGATGGCGTCTGGAAGGAGCCCTCTTGGCAGATTGTATCGGTCTAGGATGTCGAACACCGTCTCGGTCAAGTTGAGGGAGGATGATGATGAACATAAGGAGAGTAAGGAGGAGAGGGAGATGAGGAAGAGGAGGAGAGAAAAAGCTGTGATGTTCTTCATGGTAAATTGTTTTTGTTATTTGAGAAACTATATGCAGGTATACCACATGTATGTAATTTATATCCACCATAATGTATCACTATTCACTGCCACTGGTGGTGGAATTTGAAGGTGTGTGTACCTACACTTATAATTCAATAATATCCACATTAGAGAGCAATGATTGTAGCTACAGGCTACAGACAGCCCAATACTACTTGATATCGATAGGTCATTGAAGCTAAGACACGTGGTTCATGTCCTATATTTAATGTATGGATTTTCAAACCAACTACCTACCATATGGGCAACCGATTAGCATATGACAAGATAAGGCATGAATCGCATGATAGCAGTCCGACTAGAAGAGCCCTTACACCGTTACACGTAGACCGTAGTGTCTACTCAGAGTGTGTTAAAAATTGGAGAACAATATGAAACTGACTGTAATAATTAAACTTGTATTGATTTTTTTAATGATTGGAGTATAACCCTATATGGTTTGAATTTGTGGTATATGGTATGAATTATGGTTAAGTTAACAAGTCAAAGACCGAAAATGTGACTTTCTCGTCGGAAATAGTGTTTTTGGTACCTTTTAACAAAACTTAAATTTAGGTTGGTATATCCCCATAAAAAAAAATTAGTTAGGTATATCCCTATAAAATGCCCTATTACATTGGTATATCCCTACAAAATGCCTTATTATCCTAGTATATTCCCGCAAAAAAACTCCAAAATGTATGTCTATTTATAGATCTCAAAAAAATATGACCATTGGTATTTTTTTTTTTTTTTTACTTTATAGTTTTTAAGATATTTCAATTACAAATTTTAAACTATATATTGTTCCATGACTTTAATTATATTATGATCCAATTTGCAATTGATCATGAAATGACCCACTATAAGTCACACAAAAATCATAAATGTCAGGCCATGCATTTTTAGATCACCCATCATAATATGTTTTCATGACAAAAGATGAGTGGCAATGCTCTTACACAACAAGGCAGGGCCAGCTAGCACAGGGCCTCAGATTTTTGGGGCCCCAAATCATTGAGCCCAATTTATATTTCTTTGAGTTTGGACGACGCTGTTCAATCTTCCTCCATATATTAGTACAATTATTTCTCTCTCTTCCATTAATCCCTCAACAATTATTTATGTACAATAATTCGAAAATACTCTCAAAAATTTTATGATTTCTCTTCTTTAATAACTCTTGTTGTCTTTGCAATTCCCATAAAAATATTAAAACTTCCCGGCCCGTACACAAATCGTTCTTCTTTAACTCAAGTTTCCATTATACATTTTGGAAAATTTATCAAGAATAAGTCAACCTTTGGGTGATTTGCTCAAAATAAATCAACCTTTTGATTAATTTGGAATAAGGGCTTGTTCGCACAATCTTTTTAAGTAGCTTTTAGTGTTTTGACTCGGTCAAAACACTAATTAAAAAATTAGTAGTGTTTGGTAAGGTGGTGGTGTAAGTAGCTTTTAGTGGTATAAGTAGTGTTTGTCAAAAGCTGCAATTTATAGCATTTCGAGTAGCGTTTAGTGGTGCATAAATCATATATTAAAGTTTTGTTTTAGTTTTTTCTTGATCAAATGAATTCATGACCAAAAATATAAATAGTAGTTGCTGCAAAAAGGGCCGGACCTCCAATATTTGTGGGTCAGATTTGGGGTTCCCCAAAGATCATAGGAAACGTTTTTTGGCATGGTTGCTGTAATTTTGTCATGATTGACTTTAACTTCATAACATATTGAACATTCTACACACATCTCATCATAATAAACAGAAGAAAAAACACAATGGAAACTGCAACTGGCCAGTGGCCACTCTATCTGCAAACATCAGCTTCAAGTTAAATAAAATATGAAAGTGCTGAAATTGTCATAGAATCTAATTAAAAGATCAAAAATAATGTTATGACGGTGGCAACTGTCATCAGCATAATGTTGCAACTAACTAAAAACATAGGTCAAGCCCAAGATTAGAATAACCAATACATAAACTCCCTACTATGGCAATCCTCCCCTTACAAAAATGTTATATGTGGTCAGCTTCTACATAAAAGAATTAAGATTCCATATCACTTCAATTACAACAAATTCTTAGAACTGCGTTAAAGTATATTGCATATTAATAATAGCACTTCTTTCCAAGCCAAACAAGTGAGAGAGAGCGATAAACAGTTGTACTCGTACCCATGATGAATGCTTGCTGCACATATAGAGCTCACATTCAACTGCCCTCTACATAGGTCAATTTCTACAACATCCAGAGTTGCACAACTCAAAAGTCATTGCAAGTTGAAGGCCATGATCAATGTTAAAAAAATTGCAACAGTGACAACCACAAAAACTAAAAGAAAGATAAGAGAAGAAAGGATAAAAAGATTAACAATATGAAATCAGCTTGTCATCAAAAGTATCATAGTGACCCTGAATATATATATACTGGTTGTCCAAGGGAAAACCAGATCCACACTAACAAGTAAGAAATCATCAACTTGCATCATGTGCATCTAATAATCGAGTGATTAAACCAGTAGAGATGCCAATTACGCAGTTTGGACAAAGTGCACTTGTACAATTCAACAAATTCTCAACAAGCCGGCATTTAGACAACTAGTGGTATAACTGATAACACTTGCATCATTCGTACCTACTTGTAAATAGCGGTCAAGGACACCGATAGTCATCCACATAGTTTAACCACATACAATGCTATTGTCAAATTCTTCACCAACATTTCCCTTGAGAGCACATTGAAACTGCGTTTACATATCTCTTGCTGAAGTGATGCTATGCTTAACACTCGAGATATGTGTTGCCCAACTAGGGTAGTCTCTAGGTCCCCCTCAGCAGACGAGACCATGAGCTTATCCCAAGCAACCATCAGTAAGGCAGCATAGTCTATGACATGACCAAAATTAATCGAACGAATGCAAAGATCCTCGACTTTCTTACTATTACTATGTGACGCCAGCAGTCTGATAGTATCAAGGGGTTCTTTCTGCCAAGCATAAGACTTAAGTCAAAGTAGGAACTTTAATTTCAGGAGTGTTAATAAAGAGACTGGAAAGAGCAATGAAAGTTGATGATCACCAACTATGGCAATCAGAAAAAGAAGAACAACTTGAGGATGGATTTTTCAGCGGTCCAATCCCGACCTCTGAAATATTTATGCGACCTGTGACATTGGAAACACAAACCCAAGAGTAAGGCCATGTTCTTTTGGACTTATTTTCAGTTCAGTTAGTTTCCTCTCACAGTTTTCATTCAGTTCAGTCCAGTTCAAAAGAACGGAGCCTAAGGCTATGTTTGGGAATATGAGCTGAAATAGAGCTGAAACTGATAAGGTAGCTGAAAGAAGCTGAACTGATAAGGTAGCTGAAAATTTCAGCACCTTAAATTGAGAAGCTATATTTGATAACAACTCAATTTCAGTCAATTTTTGAGCTTAAATTTTATTTAAGCTCTTACCCCAAACACGACTATTTATTTTAGGTGACTTAAACTTTTAGCACCTACTCATTTAAGGTGATTTAAATGTGTTGCCAAACAGAGCCTAAATCTCCTATAAGTCAAATAAGGGAAGCATGAAACATAAAGGTACGCACTTGAATTCAAGGAGCGCTGTATGAAGTGGGGTTTCTTTACCAAGAGCATGGAGGTCAGCATCAGCTCCATGCTCTAAGAGTAATTTATTCTTGCCATTGTCGTATAATGATAATCCAAATTTATATCGACATGGAGTGAAGATTGAAGCAATGCAGTAGCATAAGCAACAACAGAATGGGCGCAGAGCAGATACAACAGAATGGGCGCAGAGCAAATACTATGAATATTTTAATTAGCCATCTGTGATCTGGCCCATTATATTATATTCGAATTGAATGAATTGAGTTGTGGATAATCTGAGCCCACACCGGCCCAGTCCGTTGTCGAACTGGATAAAAAAAAAAAAGGTGCAATGATTTTTTTATTATTGTAGGCCTAAGTTATCTCTATTATATAAGTGAAAGGGGAGCAATGGCGTCCCCCTATTAGATTACAACTCTACCCTCAATAATAAGAGATAATAATACCATATATAATGATCATATACAAAACATTTCAAAATAAATTCTCAATCAACTCAAAACCTTCCTCAATCAATGCATATCAACAAATTTAAAGTTCAAGCACAATCACGTTTGACAAAGGCAATGAAAAGTTATCATGTACCAAAATATACAAAATACGGAGTAATACATTGAATAACTACAACTTCAAGAATGTTTTTATCTGAAAAAAAAAACATTTTCAACTACCAACACTTAAGGAAAAAAAAAACTCAAAAGGCTTGGAACATTACAACTTTTACGATTTGCGGATGCGTTATATACTTTCAATTAATTGCAATTTGTTTATCATGGTATACAACACATGCTTCCCTATTAAATTTGCTAAAACAGTATTGTGTCAGATAAACATAAGTAGTAAAAAAAAATGCAAAAGAATGAGTACTGCTCACAATCATAAATATACACAAGTCTTTAAAAGGCAATGCAAAATTACAAAAAAAAATTCGCACTTTCAGTTATAAAAGTCTATGATAATGATTCAATTATAATTATAATCAACCAACTGATTTTATGTTATGACTGAATGATAACACTAAGTAAAAGAATTCACGCACGCAAAGCGTGTATATAATGCTAGTTTGTTAGAAGGAAAGGGATTACAACTTTACAAGGAGTAAAAAAGGCATTAGCTTCCTCTTATAGAAACCAAATATTGGGTGTGTAATTGTATAAGCCCCTTTCCCCTTGGTGATTCTTTTCTTCTTCAACAGGATTCAAACTCTCTCTTCTTCACTTTCTCTCACCTGTCTAAGTGCACCTACAAGCATGGGACAAGGACCATCGGGTCTAAACCGGCCACCAAATTCCGGCGACAGAAACCAAAACTCCGAGAAGAAAGACAAGAAATTTGAACCAGCAGCGCCCCCATCTCGCGTGGGTCGGAAACAGCGCAAACAAAGAGGCCCAGATGCAGCCGCAAGACTACCTGTTGTTACCCCACATACCAAATGCAAATTGAGGCTTCTTAAACTTGAAAGAGTCAAAGATTATCTTTTAATGGAGGAAGAATTTGTGTCTAATCAAGAAAGATTGAAACCCCAAGAAGAGAAAACTGAAGAAGATCGATCTAAAGTTGATGATATTCGTGGCTCTCCCATGAGTGTTGGTAATTTGGAAGAGTTGATTGATGAGAATCATGCCATTGTTAGTTCTTCTGTTGGTCCTGAGTATTATGTGGGTATTATGTCTTTTGTTGATAAGGATCAGTTGGAGCCTGGATGTTCTATTTTGATGCATAATAAGGTACACCCCCTTCTTTTATTTTATTACTGAATTTCTCTAATTTCAAGATTTTGTTTTTCTTTTTGATTGGATCTAATTTTGGTATGGGGAAAGTGGAAATCTTTTATTTTGTTGTTAGATTAAGTTTTATGTTGTATTAGATTGCTTAAGATGGGTAATGGGTATGAAATTTGAGTTGGATGAACACTTTTGGTGGCTGAACTTTGGAAATTTGAGGTGGAAGGAATAGTCTTTGTAACTTGGGGTGTATTTGTTGTTTCAGTTATTGGAACTCCTTGTTAAGAAGCTTTGTCTTGTATAGTTGTATGTATGAGGTTGATGATTTTGACTTCTTACTAAAGAAACGGGTATCTAGCTCTGCTTCCATTTGTTAGGTTAGATTAGGTTTCTGTGTTTGTGTGTACATAGGGAAGTGGGTTTAAGTAAGTTTTGAATCGAGGGAAGACCCGTTTTTTCGGAGGCATTTTAGGTTATTTTGTCTACTTTGATTAGTTGAAGTTCCGGATAATATTTGGAGTGATTTGGATTTGGGAACTTTTGCTTGAAATGAGTAGTCTAACATATGGTGGGATTGTGTAGTTGAGTTTCCCTGCCTTGTGAATAATTTTTGTTTAGTAAAAAGTTAGTTAAGAACTTTTCATTAGTATAATATGGAATGATGGTTTGAATTAGATAGTTGGTTAAAATTATTGGTTGGTTCCATCTTAGCATGTGATAGTGCAGCATGTAATGATGAAAATGTGATGGAGCTTCATCTTATTGGTTTGAGAACTGCAGCTTCCTGCTCTTCTTCAATTTGAAAAAAATTCAAAGTAGCATGTGTAGATGATAATGTGTTAGATATATAGTTTTAGTGATGTGTCCTTTTTGATGCTTCATTCTTGTTTCTCACTGTAATTTGTGTATAATGACATGTTTATTGTGCTGTAGGTCCTTTCAGTTGTTGGAATACTCCAAGATGAGGTTGATCCAATGGTGTCTGTGATGAAAGTTGAGAAAGCTCCATTGGAGTCATATGCTGACATTGGTGGGTTAGATGCCCAGATTCAGGAAATAAAAGAAGCCGTCGAACTTCCTCTTACTCATCCTGAATTGTATGAAGACATTGGAATTAGGCCTCCTAAAGGAGTTATACTCTATGGGGAGCCTGGCACAGGGAAGACTTTGCTGGCCAAGGTAACTCATAAATTTGGTTTCATTTTGTAGATGCTTACCCAGTTACCTGTGGTTTAATGTGAATTATTTTTTATCATGATGATGTTCATTGAACGAGTGTTATATTTATTGAGTACGTGCACTTTAGAGTAGATGACTTGGCTAAGAGCTATGACAATATTTTACATGTCATCTACTGGCAAAGACCCCTTTTGTGTCTCTTGTCCTCTAATTCACTTGTTACCAACTTATAGTTATTGTATTTCATTTATGCAAAATGATCAGCTTTAAGTTGGTACCAAAACAATAGAGTTGAGACTTGAAAGTACTCTAAGACAAGGCTAGATTAGGTAGAGCCTCTGCCTCACTTTTGAGACCATGGTGACGGGACTAGGAAAGTTTTGGAGCTCCTTTTGGTTTGGACTTCTCTTTATCTACAGTCCCTCTTGTGCCCGTCATCACTTCTCTTTTTCTTTTTAAGTAGCTAGACTGGTTATCTGGGAATGATGGAGATGTAATGTGTATGGTTTTGAGATTGCTATGAGGACAGTGTCTCAGGTTGCTACAATTATGAGGGGTTGATTAACGTAATAGGGATTTTCATCCTGTTGATATCCTCAACAAGGAGAATGATGGCATCTAGGTTTGCTAGTTCCTCTATAATGTTTTGGGGCAGAAGTTTCCTCAATTGGCATACTTCCTTCGTTTTTTTTAATTTGCATCATTTAGCTTGGATACAGTTGTTTAGGAGTCCATGTGAAGAGGAGAGAGATATTTAGGGAAACATATATGCTAGGAGAGATATAGAGAGAACCCATTGCCAATTTACGTAATGATGCAAGAATTATGCAACTTCAATAAAAGGGAAATGACGCAAGTATAAGAAAACGGAGGACATATTTTATAGGGAGAAGGGGTGTGCCAAATCACTTATTATCATCTAAAAGGCTTGTCTTGTACAGTACTAGGGTTACTCCCATATCTCATCACTTTAGGAATTTGTGGCTGTTCATCATGGTTCTTGGATCAAGGTTTTGAGTGGTGCCTAGAATGTAATGTGGTATATGGAGAATCTAAAGTTTGATTAGGGATCTGGAATTTGAAGATGATTATAGTGTTTTGAAGGAGACACTAAATGGTATGGAGGGTGAAAATATGGTGACTATGAAGTTAAAGTGGAACAAAATTCTTTATGAAGGGAGATTATTTAGGAAGAGGAATATGGTTTAGGAGAGTCAAGTGAAATGGATTGAAGAGGTTGTTATATATATAAATGTTAATGTCTTTTTTAGTTCTATATAGTAGGAGAGGGAATTGAATTCCATTCATATCTATATAGGTCATATGAATTTATTTTTAAAAAACCTGCAAAAAAATCTAAATATGTTTTTGAAGGAATGAATAGGCTTTGCTGTTTTCCCTTTCAAAATGGATATGATGGCCTGGGGATGCTGTGTGTGTTTTGTTCACAATCTTCTGTAAGAAAAGTCTTAATTGAGAGTTAATTCTTTCCAGGGGTGCACAAAATGTTTCTCTAGTTTTATTTAGAGAACTCCTTGTCCTCTAATATCTACTCTTGCTGTTTGAATGTAAATTTGTGAGAAGAGCCTTTTGGGAAACCTATTTACGAAATATTGTGTGAAAATGAGATTCAATGTAAGTGATGAGAGGATGGAAGTAGGTTGCTCTGTTGGTTTAAGCATCTTTCTTCCCTGGCACCAACCTTACATTTGACAAAGAAACTGAGATACACTTTATTGGTGACAAATTTCAAAGAATTAAAGCAGTTCCATTAATTCCGCTTCAAAATTGTACATACTTCCGATGACTTGCACAAGGGACTCTGGCTTTCTGAAGGGAATCACCAAAGCAACTTCATCATCAAGGAGATTTGCAAACATCACACTTGAAAAATCAATTTTCAACTCTTATGTTTGCAGCCTCAGATGTAGCTGAGGGTTCTCTCTTTTATCCTCCTGTTGTTGCACCCTTGTCTAAGATCTGGTATAGTATTTTCAATTTCAGTAGCCTCACTCGGAATGATTCTAAAGAATGACACATACTGCTTTAAGCATAATTAACTTAGGGGCAGGTTAGTAATTTACCTTTAATTGGGTGGTTAGCCAGGTTCTAAGTGGATTAGGGTCAATAAATATAATTGCTTAAAGTAGGATGTCACTTGGTATAAATATTTTTTTGGCTTGCCACCAAGTAGAAAAATTGAAAGTAGGAGGCTACCATGTAGAATTGTCCTTAATACCTGGACTCACCCACGTTTTCTTTTTACTTTATTCTCTAGTCTCTCCTAATTCCTTAATCTTTTTTCCCTTTGTCAATATTACCTTGAGCTGGGAAGGAGGGAGTAACTGGGAGCAACTCTACTTGCTCACAAATTTCTTCCAAGGGTTTTGTAATTTTGAATGTAGCTCAATCGTGTGAAGGGAAAGCCGACTGGCTTAACTGCCATGCCATTTTTGATATACTGCTCTTTCAGTATATGCTGCAATACTTTTACATTTATGCAGATGACATCACTTCTCTTATATGTGTTTTCTTTCTCTGCTGTAATGAATATGGTTGATGCTGTCTGATCTAGGCTGTAGCAAATTCAACTTCAGCCACATTTCTGCGAGTCGTTGGAAGTGAATTGATTCAGAAATACTTGGGTGATGGCCCCAAATTGGTGAGAGAATTATTCAGGGTTGCAGATGATCTTTCACCATCTATTGTCTTCATCGATGAAATTGATGCGGTGGGCACAAAGAGGTATATGTGACTTTGCTTTATCTAGTGCTGTAAAATCAATTGGTTAAGTTCAATGTTAATATTTTAATTTTCCAAATGTTCCTTATTTTTTGGTTTTCTGATTCGGTGAATTATGCAGGTATGATGCTCACTCGGGTGGTGAACGTGAGATTCAGAGGACTATGTTGGAATTGCTGAACCAATTGGATGGGTTCGATTCTAGAGGAGATGTGAAGGTCATACTTGCAACTAATAAAATTGAAAGTCTTGACCCAGCGTTGCTTCGTCCTGGGAGAATAGACAGAAAGATCGAGTTTCCTCTGCCAGATATTAAGACTAGAAGACGTATTTTCCTGGTACTTGTCTTAACTTTGTAAAAGTTTCAGAATTTCTTCTGTTAAGATGTATCTATCAGAACTGAAACATTACTGTATTAACAATGGGTTTGGTGTATTCTATAGATCCACACATCAAAGATGACATTGGCAGAGGATGTCAATTTAGAAGAATTTGTGATGACAAAGGATGAGTTTTCAGGAGCAGACATTAAAGCAATCTGCACAGAGGCCGGATTGCTTGCTTTGAGAGAGCGGCGTATGAAGGTAATGTTTTTATACACATTGCTTAGTGAATGAATGTACTCTGTTTTCAAGTTTGTTGTTCGGTTAGCTATCGTATTTTTGTCTGTAATGCTTTCTAATGGATGAAGTTCAGTGTCTGTTGAAATGTAGACATTGGAATATACTTTATGGTGTGTTTGGATAGCAATGATGGGGAGAAAGGGAGGGAGAAGTGAGCTCGTGTTTTCTCTCCAAATCCTTCCAACTTTGGAAGGAGTTCTATATTTACAATTTAACAGGGAAAGGAAATTAGACTCCCTTATTTTTTCCCTTTTTCATCCCCCGATGACAAGATATAGGAAAATATTAATCCAAAAGTCTCTCTCCCCTTCCTTTCTGAGTCTTCACCATTCTCAACTGAACATATCATAAGTTCTTTTTAGACGATAAGAATTCTAGATTATCATTGTTGTCACAAGCCTGATGTGAGTAACATCTCTAGAATAGCTTTTAACATAAGCTGAAGATCTTTCTCATGCAAAGCATCCACAATCACCTCTTATTTTCAATTAGAGCTAGATCTCATTATGCTTGGTGTAATTTTTTTTTGCTTTACTCTCTTGCATAATTCCATCAGTGTGTTATTGTGTAATGCCTAATTATAATCTGAATGTGCTACATTCCTAATGGCTCGTTTGGTCAGTGGTCATAAATGTTGGTGATAGTGATGCATATTACTTATTAGTGCAATTTGTAGGGGAAGCCTATTACCACTAGGGAAAGTGGTATTGAGTAGTAATACAAATTTATGAAGAAAATACATGTTTGGGGATGAAATTCCATTACAGTGGACTTTGACAGTTTTGACATGGGAAATTACACTAATATTTAATGTTATTACCATGATACTTTTTAGCTAATCTTTTGAAGCAAACTCTTCTTGTGGATGCATAATTCAGTGCTGCAACTCTAGTTGGGATTCTGATTATAAGTGAATACTTATGGTTCAGGTAACTCATACTGATTTTAAGAAAGCCAAGGAAAAGGTGATGTACAAGAAGAAAGAAGGCGTTCCAGAAGGGCTCTACATGTAGAATTGTTTCTGGAATTCATATTTCTTATCAGAAAGTCTGGCTGCTTATCAAGTCTCAGAATTCTCATACCTTTCTATTTATTGTTTCTTCTTGATACTCGGCAATGTTTTTGAATAGGTAATCAACAATTCAATATACGTTCCATTTAGATGAGAAGTGACATTCTTTGAAATTTGTTGTCCGTTATCAAATGTACAACTTTTTTTGGTATTGCTATCTTGATTGTTTCTGAATAGGTAATCACAAGTTTACCTAGCAGCTTCAATCTCTTAAAATTACTCTCAATTGAGTTGATTCTACCACAGAAGTATAAGCTTTAATTTGTTGTAAATCCAAATTGGGGAGAGTGTGGAGGCCGGAGGGAAGGTGGGGGTGGGAAAAATTTGATGTGGGCCCTACTTGGCCAAAATTTTCACTGTATTTGCTTTATCTTATGAAAATAAGTTTTATCAAGTCCAATTAGGGCTGATCAGGTCTAATCAGGTGTAAATATAAAAAAATCAAGGTTGATCAAGTCCCATTAGAGATAATAAATTCTGTTCAGACAAGTTTAGGTGAAGAGAATAAGTGGTGATTTCTAACAAGTCAACATACTTTAAGTGGTAAAATCCAAGAAAAAACTAAGGTAATAAAGGGGCACAGTGACCAACGGGTATCCTTGATGTAAATATATTACTCATTTTGTTTCAGGATAGTGTGAAAATTTTCTCTTTTTTTTTTTGTCCCGAATTAGTTT
This sequence comes from Beta lomatogona, assembly GCA_947646795.1. Taxonomy (NCBI): domain Eukaryota; kingdom Viridiplantae; phylum Streptophyta; class Magnoliopsida; order Caryophyllales; family Amaranthaceae; genus Beta; species Beta lomatogona. The sequence continues at coordinate 203,878 of CANSNZ010000272.1, forward strand.
GAACACTTCTATTTTGACATGTTTCTATTAAATTATTTTTCTAACACCCCTTTGGCCACAAAATGTAAGGTGGTTGTTTGGATGGCTTGGATAGTCACAATCTCGAACGGCTAAGCAAACTAAAAAACGATCATATATCCTCGTTTAACGTCCTTTTTCGCATATATGACCTACAGTGGGAGCTACCGAATTCTACCTTCACTTCCTAAGTGGTTCTTTCCTTAAATTATTGTAAAGGAGAAGATATTGGTCTCCAAAGTTGCCAGTCCACAAATGTTCAAAGAGCATCAATTTCAAACCCTAATTCCATTTAATCCTCCATGACTAAATAAGCCTCAACATGTATCAGGTCATTAGAAGCTTGATATTCACCAAATCCACACCATTATAATAAAATCAAGCCAAACAATTACCGAAATGAAACCAACGTCCGACCTCTGTAAAGTTCAAAAGGGGCATAGATGCTCCCACATTACATGTCTAATTAGCTAATAGGGGAAGGGAAATGTTTGAAAGATTACTCTAAAATATTGATGAAGTTTTTAGTGCAGGCCACTTAAAACATATCATTTCACATAATATATCCAGGCTGGAGCCAACATTAAAGAAGACAAAAGACCATGATCGAACCACAGAACTAACACAGCAAAAGGAATTCCAGAAATTAAACAAAATAACTAATGAAACTGACTGAAGGGAGAATAGGGAAAAGAAAAATATCTATACAACTTCAATGGGTGGAAATTCCTCTCTGACATTCAAGTGTCTGAGAGCAGGTAACAAAAACTGCTAATCGAAAGCGCTTCAGCATCCTTGTCTGGGAGACAGAAAGATACTCCTAACGTGCCGCCTAAGCCAAAGCTTCAGCCATGATTGATCGATATGAAACTTGTTTTTCATAAAGGTCGCGGAAAATTTTATACTTGGCATCGTGGTACTTCTTCACATTCGGGTCTTTCGATGGATAAACGACCTACAATATTCAAGGGTCAACAATGGCCAAATAAAGAATGATACAAGTAAAATTTTAATAACAGGTACAAAATGTAGAAACAAGAATAAATCGTTCATTGTACATGGATAACATGCATGATATAATCAGATAGCGCATATCATTCAGAATAAAATTAATACAGATCTATCCAAATGAGAAAGTTGTATTTTAGTCAGCCTTGGTTTAACATAAGTTCCTCATTGCATATGGTTGACAAAAACAAGGGACAAGTAAGAGAGATGCAAAAGCAACAAGTCTATGCTGGCCTTTCTCATAACAATAATACTCCCCTTGTAATAGTAAAAATATACTCCCTAGATTCCCTTTTGATTTACTCACTTTACTTTGGGAAAAAAACCAAGGACAAAGAGGACGTACAAAAGTGAGAGAGAAATGGAAAAAGTGAGAAAAACTAAAAAGGTGGAGAGAGAAATGTTAAGTTGGGTTACTAAATTAAAAAGTGGACCATATGGGTGTAAAAATAGGAGAAAGTAGATGAGACATGTTACCAAAAAAAAAAAAAAAAAATTTGTGTAAATTAAAAAAAAAAAGGGACCAAAAAGAAAAGCATGTAAATTAAAAGAGAACGGGGATAGTACTCCATTACACAAAATTATCCCGTTTCAAGCTGCTTACAAGAAAAAAGAAGTGTCACCTTTCCCATCATCTCTTTATGATTTGGTGGGCTGTTTGGGTCAAGAACATGTATCAGATAGCAATTTACTGTAACAGACTGTAAGAGTTTTATTTTCATATCTTTCTTAAACTTTCCAAAACAAGGTAAAAGGTTTCCTACCTCGCCTGCTGCATTCAGTGCCTTCATCGCCTCATGAAGGCTGGGATATTTTTTTGCTGCAACAGCACCAAGAATAGCAGCACCCAATAGTACGGACTCATTTTCTCGTGGAAGAATTACCGGGTATCCTGTGTAAGAAACAAACAGTAAGAGGTGTACAACTCATTCACATATCATTAATGGAGTAAAAGGTCCAAAAATTTAGGTGTCTTGATGCAATTCCTGTAACCGTCGAGAATAATCAACATCACGTCAAGATTCAATCATTATCAAGACACATCGATTAAAAAAAAAAGAAGGATATAATATGTTTTATAACATATAAAGATGATGAAGTTAGTGATTTTGCTGTTCATCTCTAACTTCCTCTTTTGAGGGAAGGGGTGAAAGGAAAAAGCACAGGGAAATTCATAGCAGAATGTAAAGATGGTAGGATCAACGTATTTAGACAAAGAGCAGACAACAGCAATACCTATGAATTATGATCATAAAGTAGCTGAATAGACATATCTAGTAACCATAAGGCTTGTAGCAAATCAAGCAGGTCAACCATTAAGAATATAATAGTAAGATAAAATAGCTAATGTCCTAAATTTTCGGACAATGTTAATAAAGAATATTATAGGGGGTCGCCAAATTAAACTGCAGAGACATTGCAACTCCTTTTTGCCCAACTTTTTTTTTTTTTTTTGGGGGGGGAGGGGAGGGTAGAAAAGGATACTTAGGAACAAACCAGTAATATCTGCATGCTCTTGTATGTACAAAGGGTTCTTCGCTAGTCCACCGCAAGCAAGAAGAGTGTCAATCTGTAACAATGGAAAAAGACAGAATCAGGATCATAGCACGATCAGTGAAGTAAAGATCGTAAGAAAGCAAAGCAAGCGTTTCTACAAGTCGAGATCTCACAAATGGATTCTGTGAAATAATATAGTGCTAAAATTTACATAAAAAAACAAAAGGTTCAACCAAGTTCCTCTATACTCTTGACATACAAAGTACAATCCTCAAGGACAAGGCTAAGAGTAACAATGAGAATGCCTTAATCAACCCATATGAACTATGAAGTTTGCAATAAATGCTCAAAGATAACAGAGATACTGTGATTTATTTCTAGCTTATGTAAAATTGGTCTTAGCAGACATGTAGAATTGTTTTGTAGTCATGACAACAGAGAAACCAAAAAGGAGTGGCTTGGAATTTTCATCTTCCTACTTATCTGGCATATTCACAGCCATCAGCAGTATGCGCAGTAGGAGGGCCATTAATCTCCTCTACTGCAGCTTATGAGCCTGGTAACTCAAATAATGAACCCTCAAGACCTCGAGAAAATTATGCTATACTATGTCAGTTGGCATATTTTAAGCATAATTTCCTCCATTTCGAGTAATATATCCTCGTTGAGAGCTTCCCATACACTAATTCTTTTCAAAAATCACAACTTTTATCTATATGACGATGTACACAAGTTTCCATGAATAGTCTGCACCGTTGTTCATCAGAAGCCTATGTAAGTGGAGATAAACAGCATGAAGATCTGCAGAAAAGGTTTTTATGAGTATAGAACTACAGATAATCCAAAAACTAGCGATTACTGTATTAAGAAAGAATACCAGCCAGCTTAGTGGAATTTAAAAGTGCAAGGCGCAGTTGCTATGAGTCATGCATGTATATGTGTTTGTATTATGTATGTGCCTATGATGTAGAGCAGTTTTTTGTTAAAGCGACTCAGGAAAATAAATATATATTAGAAAAAGAAGAAACAATATTGATGACTTCTTTACAAGACTTTGTCTCAAAATGTCAGTGTGGAATACAGGGTGGTAAGCATACTGCTTGCACAAGCACAACTGTTCTGCTTGAGGAAATTTAGCAGACCTCAAAGTGAACTAACAAGAATGCTCCATACAGTGGAAAATGGGTATATAAAGTGATATGAAATTTGTTTAAGAATGCATGTTTTTAGCTTCATGGAAGTAGTCTGATGACAGTAATGTAGGATTATCAGTTGCAAGAACTATAAACTAGATTAAATTCAAAATAAAAGTGAAGGCCCCTTATTTTACAATGGTAAACAATGGAGAAATTGCATACTTACTTTATGGCCGTTGGCATTGCATTGCTCAATAATGTGGCGTGTGCCATATGCAATACCTTGCACAGTAGCAAGATATAGTAGAGCAAGTTCTTTTTCACTTGAGCTAAGTGTAAGACCACTGACCATCCCTTTTGCATTGGGATCTGCAGTTGGAGATCTGAGCCATTTGCCAAATTTAATGTTTGAAATTCTAAGATTATAAGATTTGAAATTAATGACATGAAAATTGAGATCTGATATACCTATTTCCATGATAGTCAGGAAGGACATGCAAATCCTTAGTCAGAACAGCAAGAAATACAGAATTCAGCTCCTGCATCATTGATTCTAACATCTTGTTCAAAAGTGCAAACACTGTGGTCCCTGAAAAATCACATAAAGCCAATCATTGAAGATGAACTTGTAAATGTAGTCGGTGATTATGATTAAGCCAAGATCAAATAACCAACATCATACCCTGAGAAGCAGCATGATTAGCCAATTGAGGAGAAGCTACATGGTTCTCGATTATGTGATCCAATAGTGCCCCAGTGGCACTTTGGCCACCCTCCGTAAGCCAGTATTGAGGTACCATTGCTGAACATGTAGAAAAGATAATGCGGAGTCATCTCTCCAGTTTTCAGATAGAAGATGAAACAGCAACTATTTGAAGCATTAATAAGTCTTTTACACCAAAGATACAATCTTGTTCTGTATACTGTGTATACTTCACTTGAGAACTTCTTTTTACAATATGTTAGTATAACAAAACACAGAATAATTTGATTCTGGAAAGCAATAATTTACATGAGCAGGAACACACTAGCTTCAACATCAGGAAAATAGCCTACTACTAGAAGGGCTCAAGTTTCAACACTTAGTAGTAGGGAAAAAAATGAAAAGAACATGGTGAAAAGTGTACCAGACCAAAATGGCCCCCAGACCCCTGGAATGAACAACTTTGTTCGAGACACAGCCATATGACAAGTGGATGTTCCACAAACCAAAACCATACGATGGCAAATACCTTCATTCTCATCAGCTGAAAAAATGTAAATCTTGTATCAGACAAAGCATAGTCTGCGAATAACATATGCTTGTCAGAGAAACAAGATTTACATACCCTCGCATTTAAAATCAGATGCTGGCACACTTTCCATGACCCCAACCCCACCAGCATGGGCATCAATCAAAGATGTTCCTACTGGAATGCCCGCCTCCAAGCCTAGTTCCTGAAAGACAAAATTCCTGAAAATGGTGAAGCAACAACATTTATCTACAATTTGCATGTAAAGTTCCCTCCCAAGCCCACCAAAAAATAAAAAAATAGCTATATACTATGTTGGATGGACCTCAAGGAAGTGGCACTTGAAATCAATGTGAAAGCTTCAGTATAAAATTTCTTGCCTTTGCAGCAGCTGGTGTTAGACCAGAGCCCAAAGGATGCCCAGGGAAAGCTACACTTCGGCCTGTTAACAAAGCCAGAGAGCAAATAAAGTTCATAAGACACCAAAAAAAATATATTGAAAAAAGAATCACAAATCTCAAAAGCATAAGAAATGAAAAAGGTAAAACCATACACTTCTTAAGTGCAAATAATAATTAAAGTATGAATATCCCCATCTCATCAAATGCAACAATAGAAATTTAGAGATGCCAAGCAAGCCTTCAACATAGGTAAATGAATGAACATCAATATGATGCACATTTCAGAAAGTCCTTGGATGACTCTGTTAATGATCACCTCAACTTTGACGAATATACGGAGTACAAAGGAAGGTTTGGGCAGGAAGATAACCATTCTTTCAACACTTAGAATACGTAAATCTCATTTTTAAGTTGAAAGGAAGAACCTAGTTACTCAGTAAACATTATCTTTATACAAACAGAATGGCAAAATTAAGAGTGACAAATAGGGTCTGACACAGAGATGTATATTACTTGCAACATTGAACAAGGCAGTGATTAATTTAAATAGCACTTGGTTTCTATCAAGTTTACTGTTGAAACTCCTTTAGAAATCTTTACATTAATAAGGCACGCATATTGCTTGAATTTTAAACTAGAACTTTTAACGTTACTGATCAAAGACCAATGCTGTCAAGTCAGTATAAGCTGTCCCAGACTAAGGAATATTGAGTTGATAAGCTTTAAAAGGGTTTAGAGGTATCATAAAGAAATTTAGCAAACAAAACAATAGCATGGATTATACCAATCTTGGCATGATGTCCGTCGATTAAATCACCTAAGCCAATTTCCTCCCAAAAGTCGTCATCCCAACCACATGCTTCCATATCACGGGAAATGTTCTCATTTAATTGCTCTAGGTGTGCGTGACCAAGATACGTCCACTTGCAAACGGTGGTGCACAGGCTCCTTGTATCATCACCAGTTGCCCTAGAAAAATATTGTAACTTAGTGTTAACTTGTTAAGCATAATATTATAACAGATTGATACAAGAACAAGGCAACCAAGTACCTATATGATAGCCAGTCACTTAAGTCCATCCACCGAAATGCCATTGACCAGGACTCCTTGAGGTTTTCCTTTACCCACAGAAGCTGCATGGAAACACTCCTAAACATAATGTACCATGTAATCCACAACTCATACATATAAATGCATTTGAGGGGAAGAACATTTTAATACAATTCTAGCTGAAATCCGCCTTCGAAGCAAAGCTTGGCCAAGAAGATAATTCTAAAGCAGGAAAATTAACAATTCAAGGATTTCTTTAGTGGTTCCGGCGCTCAAGAGTCAAGACATGTTCTACAGTCATGATCATAACAGGATGATAGAGATATTTGCACTTTATACAATCTCGATATAATGTAAACATGATCTTTTAAGGTACAAGATTCTGAAACCTTTCTGTCAGAACTTCCACCTCTTGCAACCTAATTAGTAGTTACTAGTTATGTTCTCAACAAAAGTCTACCTGCTTGTTTGATTTTTTTTTAGTACAGGAAAGAAAGGGAAAGGAAGGGAAGGGAAAAGAAAGAAATTAAAGAGAAGATAAAGCAATTATTTTTTCCATTATTTGGGGAAGGATATATAAAGAATCCAATGGTTGGTTACAATTAATAAAGCCAAGACAAAAAGGGGAGAATAAAAGATGTTGACAGCTTCTATTTTGAAGCTCTCTTTCCTCCCAAATTCCTCCGATTTGGGGAGGAAACGAAGGTGAAGATTCTATTAATTTCTTGTCCCATCACTTCCTTCCCCTTCCTCTAAAATCCCATATGATTTTGAGAACCAAACATTTGTTTTCCTTTCCTTCTTTTTTCCATCCTAATCCTTCCAATCAATCAATTTGTACGTATCTATAGTTTATGTTATCGCCCTAGTCCACACCTTCTCAAATCACTTAATTATGTTATTTCTGTTTTTTTTGGTGCTATGCCTTTAATGACTACAGGTTGATCTCATCAAGAGCTCGAATCGTCGCTCCACCAGCACCCTCAAGCTCTAGCTATAGAAACTTGATGTTTTAGTATATTGGCAAACATGAAGGATATTGCAGAACAATGTGAAACTATTGAATAAACAGGTACCTTTGGTGGCTCCATCTCAGGCGAAAGAGATCCCCCACAGTATTGCAATACAGGTGAGTTGGAAGCGTTGATCCTTTCAGATTGATTTACAGCTCTATGGTCCATCCAAACAATAACATTTCTTCTTGAATCGCCACTCCAGGAAACTGTCACCGGGGACCCATCAGCATCCACCGCCACTGCAGAAAAGAGAAAGCCTTAGTCACAATCTTAGAATTCTTAGTTAATAATGGAAATCTATATAAGTGTGGAGCCTGATTTTTTTTTTTCCAGGACCAATAAGGAGAGCAAGAAATTTTACGCACCAAGGGAACATGTTGCTGCAAACCCAATCCCCGCTACTTCTTTTCCATCAACATTAGCAAGAGAACATGCTGATTTCACAGCTGAACAGACAGCATGCCAGATATCGGTAGAAGATTGCTGGTTGAAGAGTAAGAAAATAAAATGCCCACAAAAAAGAAGTTTCATTAAAGGAAGATCGAACCTATGATAACCAATAAAATAGAAGTAATCTTACATAAATTTCTTGTAGCACAGATTACCATCTAAAATGTATAAATAAAAAGGAATAAAGATGGCATTTTTCACTAAAAGTTAAAAGATAGACGTCCTTAGGAGTTACAATATATTTTTCACTCTTTCTCACCTCAATACAATCAGCCTCCTTCCAAATTTGTATGGCACAACTACCGAAACCTAGAAGCTTCCCTTTCTCATCAAATAAACCTGTATCAGCACAAATGTGTTAGAGCCAGGCCAGGCAGAAAAACCAGACTACAGCTTGACATCACAACTGAGAAGGAAACCTTGCTATATTTCCTATAGTTAATAGAAATAACAAAAGGCAAAACTATTGATCAGAAGTATGGACACGTATATAGCATTGTGATTACTCTTCTTCCCATTAATGATCTTTCCAATGTTGTGACACATACACACCAATTTTTATATTCAACTCTTCTTCCCATTAATGATCTTTCCAATGTTGTGACACATACACACCAATTTTTATATTCAACCTAACATCACCAAACTCATTCAATTTGCAAACCAAAATGATAGCAAGTAAATTATAGAAAGGAAAAACAAAAATCTCCACTTAAACTTTCCAGCAAAGGTGTCTATCAAGGCGATCACTAAAATCTAAAGGCCTTCTAATGTTAGGAAATGGAAAACTTTAATCTCTAGTTCTTTACTAGAAACATTACTAGTTACCAAATTCTAACCAATTCAGCGGACGACAAAAAATCCCATTCTTCAATTTACATGTCCAAAAGCTAAGCATGAGAAATAGTTAAGAAACATTTTAGACAGCAAACTGAAGTCGTATTTTAGCTTCACTCCTCAAAGACATCCAAACTTCTATGCTATTATATGAGGAATAAAAGATAGATCTAAGAGATTTGTACTATTTGCACAGCTCAGGGGTGATTTCTCTGAGTTGTACTGGAGTTTTAGACTTTTTCTTTGGGGCTGCGATTTGTTAATAATTCCATCTATTGTCAGGGTCTCAACTCCCTTGACTAGCATAAAACTTTGTAGTATATTCACATAATACCAATCCTTCTAACCAAAGACCAGTGTATGGATTTCAATTGGCCTATTGAGGCGGAATTAAAGTATATCCCTAATACTTCATTGATATTATCCACCTAAAGTTACTCGCTTCACTAGCAAAAGTAACACCCTGACCAAGGGTCACACTATTGGAATCCTGACCATATCAATGTTCAAAGGGTATGAATGTAACTGAAAATTGGGGAATTATATCTAATGAGTAATGACATGAACGTTTGGCTGGACTGCAACCACTAACACAAACTTGGCACTGAACTTAGCAACTCTATTCAGTCAATAACACATTGAAGCTCTGAAAATTTCAACAGAAAAGTAGCATTTAGAGATCGTATTATTTTTACTATTCATCCAGAAACACTATGAATACCCTAAAAAACTGTTAGTCCATATAAAAATTAAAGAATCCCCTACATCTGCTGCTTCCCACCCTAAAAGGGAGGGAAAATTCGCATCTTGTGTTCCAACGTATAAACCCCAAGAACTGGTTAAGTGTGAATGTTTCCTTCTTTTTCATCGAGTAAAGTAGTTAGGAAAAAATTTTGGGCCCTAAATGGTTTTTATAGATGAGTAAAAAGATATTATAGCTAACTATATCCCTACCAAATATCACTTTTCCATCTAAATTTCAGAGCTCCCTATGACATTGGTTGCATAAATTTGCCAAAATTGTGTTTATTTTACCTAAACAGTGTCGAATTCGCGTCAATGGTTGCAGTGCAGCTAAAATTGCTGTCACTAAATTAATTTTCCTTGGAAACCATATCATCTATTTCAAGTTAGTCACTCTACTACTACTACCTCTTTAGTCTTTTCTCATCAATTTCCATTGTTACAACCACAAAGCAGAGAGAGACCATCAATGAAGCACACTAAGCTTCACATAAAAACAGCAATGCATTACAATTAACAACAACAACAACAACAACAATTGTTCTTCTTCCATAAACACCGCAAACATAAAAACAATAAATTTACAAATTAGTACAAAAACGTACAATAAAACAGTGATTATTGTATAAAAGTCAAATAACAATGAACAAACACAACGGAAAACAAAAAAAAAATTCTAAAATGAGTACGAAAACAAGGAAGCAATCAAATACGAATGCGTAAAGAAACGACGTCGTATTGAGGAGAGAGAAAAGTACCTGCGCGAGCGCTGCCGGTGCCGACGTCGACGCCGAGGTAGATGGAGCGAAGAGTGGCGGCAGAGACGGCGGACGCCATTTTTAAGGCGACGGAAGGTGGGGCGGAGGAAGAGCGCGTAGGAAGGAAAAAGCGTCGATAAAGGTGGCGTTGTTGCCCAATTAGCGGGGTTTTTTCTGTTAACTGTTTTTGTTTTTCCTCGTTTTGGCTCCTCAATGAACCATACATTTTTTTTTCTTTTTCTTTAATTTGTCCTTTTGTTAATTTTTGTTTTTTTGTTTCTCTGTCGTTTTTATTTGTTGATGGGGATGGATTATGGATTAAAAATGACTTTTTATCTTTAAGTTTTTGAATAGCCACTAGTTTTTGGGTCCGGATCATGCTCTATTTATTTTTTTTCTTTTTATATTTTTGCAGTAGGATCTAATGTAATCGATTTTATCTATAATTTTCATTTTTTTTGGCATAATAATCTTACCTTGCTTGGTTGAAATTGGTTGATTGCGTTCTCTCAGAATGCAACAATATATTGGCAACAAGTTCCCAATTTAATTTTATGGAGTTTGTTGAAGAGAATTTGAAGAGATTTGGAAGAAATTATGTTCGTAAAGGGAAGAATTGGGTTATGAGTACATTAGTCGAGGAAGAGTTTCAAGGAAATGGGGAAAAAGGTATAAGTGGCCCTGTCTATATGATACTTGGACTGATTCATTTATTAGTAACAAAACCAATAATTTATTGGGAACATGATGATTTTGAAAACTGATAACTAAAAAGTGAAAACCACTTTTTCTGGTTTCCTGTTTTTGGTTTTTGGTTTTCAAAAAAACTGAAAACTGAAAACAAAAAACGATAACGAACGGACCCTTAGGAATATGAAAGGTAGTTAAATCAAAGAAAAATTAAGAAAGGTAACTATATCAAAATAGTTCTACTCACTCCATTCCGTATAAGTTCTTTCGATTTTCGCTTTTCATGTTTGTCAATGCACGTTTTTTGTCACTAATATCTTTAACAATTAATATTATGTGCAGCGGGTGAACAATAAATTTATTATGAGACATTTCACTTTGAGCCAAAATGGATCTTTTTTAAGTTGAAAGGAGTAACCTTGGAACAAAAAATAACTTTTTCACCTTAAATTGGTTCATTATGTACTCCCTCCATTTTTTTTAATGGTTACACTTTGAGTTTTGACATTATTACAAATTTATGTTTGACTATCATTTGTGATTAATGATTAAGAAAAAATATAATCATGTAAGATCTTGTTTGATTCGTATCGATCGATATGTATTTGTGGAATATCAACTTTTTATAATTTTTATAAATGCAAATTTAGAAATATTAATAATGTTCAAACGTATACTTTGGCAAGCGTGAAAAGGTAAAATGTAACTATAAAAAAGAAACGGAGGGAGTATAGGTGAAAGTGACTTTACCCTCTTCATATGGTAACTTTTACCTTGAAGGGGTTACCAATTAGGGGAAAAAGTCACCTCATCTCACGATAATTTATATGCAGTGGTCTCTTTCAAGAATTTGTGTATCTTTAATTACATATTATAAAAGTTTATATTCCTACTATATTCATTAAGATAAAGCAAATAAGATCACACATGACTATGTATTTTCTCATCTATATTGGAAAGAATTTAGTAGATTATTTTTATTTATCGACAGTGCTAAGATTAATCAGAAGAAGAACTTTATAAGACGGTGGGAGTATAAACAAATTGTAATGAAAATCAAATAATCCTAATTTTAAATCATTAAATTTGGTGACTTTACCCCCTAGAGTCCTGAATAGGTTGTACAACTATGCGACATTATGATTTGTGACTGGCCAAAAGAAGTAGAGTATCCAATGGTTGAAAATAAGGAGTAGCTTGCAAATATATACTTGGAGCTACAAGTTCAACCATTATGGAGCTACAAGTAGTTGTTGTTTGGTGAAACCTCGTAGCTTTTTGACGCTACATGGTTTCACACAAACTAATCCATGCAAGTGGTTAAATATAGTGGAAGAATTGTATGACACATAAAACTATATATATATATATATATATATATATATATATATATATTTTTTTTTTTAATAAGGTAAGGAGAAACCTTGACAAGTTGGGGGAAATAAAGGGGATTCCAACTTGCCAAGGGTGAGAATTGATCCCAGGACCTCCTGAAACCGGAAGGGAAACTCTAACCACTAGGTTATCCCTCACTTTCACATAAAACTAGTTGTAGCTTACATTGTGGTTGCTAATACGACTAGACGGTGATGCAGCAAATGGAGGTCAATTCACGACTTTGTCAAAAGTCTACCACAATTCCTGGCCTTTATCACGGTACATTTAGCAAAATCATCGGCATGATGAACTGCAACTGGGAATATTAAGATGGAAAACAAATAATACGACTATATACTTGAATTAAGTACGTATTTATGACTTAATCACCCTGTATGTCTGTGTGTTTCATCTCCTTAAGTACGTACCTCTTTAGCTGAATGGTTGCCTAATCTCTATTATATATGGAAACTCTTGAGAATTTTGGTATTCATCTTTTTTGACCAATATACCCCTAATTAGAAAAGAAAACTACAACACTTACCACTCTATTAGTTTAAAAATTAAAATAAAAAGGGGAAAACCGATCTAACAAACTGCAAAACACTTACCACTTATCCTTCGACTTCGCACGCATAGCTTGCATATAAAAAAATACCTATTCACAAATATGAAAATCCGATCTAAATCAAGTTGGAGCCTACATATAATCCGACAAACCTAACCCGAATCCGATTACTAATGTCACCTTTAACAACTTATAGACTAAATATACATTGTAATAGGACAACTACGTTAATATTATTCTAAAACAAGTAGTATATAGTAGTTTTACATTGTAAACCACTAATTTCATGAACTTAAGTGATAAAATAGTCCGAATCCAACTCAATCTGATCCGATCCAAAGCAAAATAGGGTGACATAAATCTGATAAATAAAACCTGAGTCCGATTCATTTCTAATAAGATACAAATAAAGGTGGGTTGAATATGACGTTTGTAAAATTCCGACCTGGCCCGACTAGTTGCCATATCTAGTCAAAAACTCTATGGCGCCGTTTCACAAGTGATTTTTGGTAGATATTTATGGGTTAAAGTATTATTTTGACACATAATGAAGTAAAAATAATTGAATTCTATTATTTATTATATGCGCCGGCTAATATACGGAGACTAATTGGATGATGGCATGATCCAAAATTTCAAACTCATTTGTAAAGCCTGAAGTTTAGTAAATTTACTTTTGAATGGGACACGAAAGTCAACTCAAATTGTATTAAGAAACAATACACATTAAAAGTCTCCAATTGAAAATTTCAGGGGAGAAAGAAAACATCATCCTATACACATTTTTGGAGAGAGTGCATCAGATTTGACATTAGGTTAAAGATTGTGCTGATCATTATCGAACATGGATGCCACTAAGTTCTACAGTTTTTAAATTACTTTGACAAATTATGCTTGATTTGCCTTTATAAAAGGCAAAATAAGTTATCCCTTGTTAGCAAATTAAAACCAAACATAAACACTCCCTACAAAGTCCGAACCAAATAAGAAATGTCTCTTGCAACGTTTTGTGTTTCTTTCCTATTCTTCATACTAGCCCTAACTTCATATGCCTCTACCACATATAATTATAGTCCTACTCCTACACTTTATAGAACACCATATCTTCCTCCGCCTCAACCTACAACTACAAGCGACATTTACCTTTACTTAAAGGCTCAAAACGCTGCTCGGGCCGCTGTTGGGGTGCCCCCATTATCATGGGACAGCCGGTTAGCGGCCTTCGCGCAATGGTGGGCTAATCAAAGGCGGTATGACTGTGCCTTAAGACACTCTAGCGGGCCTTATGGGGAGAACATATTTTGGGGGAGTGGTAGTAGTTGGTCACCAGCATTTGCCGTACAATCTTGGGTTGTTGAAGGAAAGTATTATAATTATTACTCTAATTCTTGTGCTTATGGCAAGGATTGTGGACACTATACCCAAATTGTTTGGAGAAATTCTAGGAGAATTGGTTGTGCTAAGGTTGTTTGTTATAATGGTCGTGGTGTTTTTATAACTTGTAACTATGATCCACCTGGTAATTACATTGGCTCAAGGCCATACTAAGTAGGCTCTAATTATTGTCAAACCCAATCTTAATTATCCTTTGGCCCGGTAGGTTTCTCGGCCCATTCTGTAAGCCCGAGAACTACAATGTAGAGCCCAGGGATCATATAGGGTTTGTTTAATTAATACTAGCCTTCTTTGCACGCGATGCGTGCGTGGATTATTTTGGCGATTATTCTTAAATTTCATCTAAATGTATTCTGAAGGATGTAAATTACAATCATCATTAGTTCTAATTAAATATCATGTGGTGTAAATACAAAAAATAAAAATTACTTGATGAAGAAGTTGTTTTCTCAGTATTTCTATGACTTATTAATGGATGTTAGTATTGTTATTGCATTTCAAAGTTTAGGTAGAATTAAAATTTATGTCTTTGATTTTGTAATTGATTTGAAAACTACTTTAGTTATGTTAATTTATTCTTCAATCATAAACTTTTTCTTTCACTACACATATTTTTATGTCAGTTTATTTTAGCTACTTTGAACTTCCTTTGATATACATATTTTAAATTAGGAAGGGCTATGATTGAGGAAAATCTCAAAATCTTAATAGGTAATAATTTTTATTGAATTAAGGGTTAAAGAGTCTTTTCAAATGGAGACACCATAGCTCCCCCCTTGGCTTATATAATAGAGATAAACTTATATAAGATGACTAGCTTTTAACCCGTGCAAAAATGCACGGGAAGTTTTATGTAGATTTGATTTGGACTCGCGCATAATGCACGAGAATTGTTTTGTTTATTAAGTAGTTGTTTTTGTTCCAAATTTGTTGAATCCATAAATATTAAAATTCATGTATTTAAGGTCGAAAGAATATAAAATGTAAAATTATATTTCATGATATATAAAAATCCTTTGTTACAACATTTTAAACTTTAAAAATCTTATAATCATGATATATACATCTATAAGTACGTAAATGAAACAAAAAAATATATTAAAATGTGCCAGGAATATTTTATTTTATAAACTTCAAATTTTAGGATGTTTCTCCTAAAATCATGGTTTGAATATTGGCTCATAATTTAAAGTTTTTTATATTTATATCATGTATTAAAAATATATTTTCAAACTGGCTTATGACCCGTGCGTTCAGAAACTGATGTAGCTAATGTCATGATAAAGTGCATGGGAAGTTTTTTGTTGATTAGAACTGGCTTATGACCCGTGCGTATTATTTATTAGTACTATTATATGAAAAGTTACTGAATAGGAAAATGGTACATGTATTGTGAAACATTCCAAAGTGGAAAATAGTGTATTTATTTGGTAACGAGTAAGTATTACATTTATAAACTTTATAAGATACATAGTTAACTCATTTCCAATAACAAATATATAAATCACTACATTCTCATTTAATTTTAAATAATATCCTATATCATTATCAAGGTATGAGGATTTTCAATAGTATTTTACACCCATCAATGTTTTTCTTATATAACGTTCGAGTCTAGCTACAAAATAGGCTATATGTAGGTGTAAAAAGAAGATTTGATTTTGGATTACTAACAACTAAATATTTGAAGATACTTTTATAGAACACTTACCATGTTCCATATGAATTTTCGAGTAAGTTCCTGACCGCTTATGTACTAATACACTCTAACATACACACAAATTACATATTCTCACGGTTTCACCCACACCGTATATAGTATTTTGCCCATACATTTCGCAAAACTAAGCAATTTGAATTGTTCGACCCAAATCGTCCTATCCTTAATATCACCTCGACGGCTGAACCAAGAGCCTACTTACCCAAATATGATTTGTATCCTATAGACCCATAACCGAAAATATCATCACTTGCATCTGACCCAATAAAAGAAAAGGGATTGAAATTGCTAGTGCTCAAATAATGACTCAATAGAAAACCTACTACTTTAATTGTGCGTAATGATCGGGTTCGTTGTAGACGAAGGATTAGCTCATATTCTATTTTATCATTAGGTAGTATAAGTATATTTTTTAATTGATCGTTTATTATTTTAGATCATTAAGATCAATTTAGCATTCATATCTACTTTCTTCTTATCTCTATTATATATGGGAACTCTTGAGGACTTTGGTGTCCACCTGAGTTCCCTAAAATACCCTTTATATTTTTATTCTTCCAGGATAACTAATGAGGGTAAAAAAAATCATAAAACTTTTTTTTAAAAAAAAAAACACTATTGTAATTGTCAGATTTCCCCCCCAAAAAAAACTACCACATTTTTTTTAATGAAAGCAACTTCCATATTTTTGAAATAAAAGAAACATGTACAATATCACCGTAATGTTCACGCACGCATCGCGTGTAAAAAATACTAGTACTATCTAACTAAAGGAAGTACTCTAAATAATTCACGATTGATCTTTGTATGAGGATTATTGCCGATTTTTCTTTCTTAATTAATGAATGACTGCTTTTTGGAATTAGTTTATGATATGCCGCCCTTAGCCATATTGAATGAGAATGAAGTTATGGATTCATAGTTTCTGTCTCCTCTTCCTATAAATATATGGGCAGATTGATTTCATAATTTTTATTTGGTTGGGTTAGGAGTGAGAAGCTATGCAAATGGATGAGTGAAAAAGTTGCAGCATGATGAAAGTTTTGGGAAGCAAGAACAATACCCTTATGAATATTATGAGAATGCATGCATTTCGTGCATTATATATATAGTAGCAAAGACCAAGCATTTGACAGCCAAAAGTATATTATGAATAGTTACATTATGAATCTATGGAAGGATTTGATTTCATTACCTATAATAATTCAATCTTTTGACATTAAGTGAGGCGTTGATTATGGCATTGTGCAATCAAGGGAAGTAGGAATCACCAAGCAACACATAGACATTCAATCTGAATTTCTTACATGTGGCAAATTTTTTTTTCCAGAGGATGACACGTGGCAAATTTGATGGTAGCTCGACACATAGGCAAATATGACTTAGCTTTATATATACTAGTCTTCTTTGCACGCGATGCGTGCATGGATTATTTTGGCGGTTATCATTAAATTTCATTTAAGTGTAATTTTGAAGAATGTAATTTACAATCATCATTAGTTCTAATTGAATATCGTTTGGTGTAAATACAAAATATAAAAATTACTTGATGAAGAAGTTGTTTTCTTGGTATTTTTATTACTTGTTAATGGATGTTGGTATTGTTATTGCATTTCAAAGTTTGATAAAATTAAAATTTTTGTCTTTGATTTTGTAATTGATTTGAAAACTGCTTTAGTTATTTTAATTTGTTCTTCAATCATAAATTTTTTCTTTCACTACACATCATTTTATGAAAGTTTATTTTAGCTATTTTGAACTTCTTTTGATATACATATTTTAAATTAGGAAGGACCGTGATTGAGGAAAATTTCAAAATCTTAATAGGTAAGTATTTTTATTGGATGAAGGGTTAAAAAGTATTTTCAAAGGGGGACACCATAGCTCCCCCCTTGGCTTATATAATAGAGATATATATAGATTTAGGGCCTGTTCTCCCCAGCTTATTTTCGGTTCGTTCCGTTCGGTTCGGTTCGGTTGATTCGGTTCAATTCGGTTCGGGTTCGCTTCGGTTGATTCAGTTCGGTTCCTAAATGATAATCATTACTATTAATTAGCTATAATTTAATTCGGTTCAATTCGGTTCGGTTCAATTCGGTTCGGTTCAGTTCGGTTCGGTTCAATTCGGTTCGATTCGGTTCGTTCGATTCGGTAGTTTTATGCCGAAGAGAACAGGCCCTTAGATTATGTTAACATTAATGAAGAAAGTTGTTGATTAGAAAATACCACATCTTGAAACGAGGGCAGACGACTAACATACATGTAAAATTAGTGGACTATTACTATATCTATTACCAATTGGATTTAGTATAAAACTCTACTCGACTTGAATGTATGCAAGCTCATCTATACTAATATATTAAAAGGCGTTCCTAAACAAGGAATGGTGCCACGTGGCGCTCTCCCTAAGGGCGTTTTATTCCATGTAAAACACAAACAATGAAAAAAATTAGAAATTGCATAGTATAGGGTTTGATCCCGCAACCTCAAGAATATATACTAAAGTCTTAACCACTAGACCAAGTAATATTTAGTGTTATCATATTAAAGTATAATATTAATAAATGAAAATATTCCTTACCCGGGGCGTAACCCGAGCCTAATAACTAGTGATATATTGAGCTATGCACGCCCTGTTTTTTTTCTCAGAGTTTTATTAGATTTTCTCTACAACTAGCTTTTCTCATCCAAAGACGTGGAAGAGGCTCGCCCCTTAATCTTCTCTCTCTGTTTTCTTCTTTCCTTTAGCCTCTCTTTTCCTTTATCATTTTCCTTAGTCCATAATACATTAATACTCCATATGAGATAAAAAAATGAGTAAGGCCCTGTTCTTTTGGACTTATTTTCAGCAAAAATAAGTAAAAATAAGTTCAGTTCAGCAAAAATAAGTTCAGTTCAGCAAAAATAAGTAAAAATAAGTTCGGTTCGGCAAAAAATAAGTTCAGTTCAGCAAAAATAAGTAAAAATAAGTTCAGTTCAGCAAAAATAAGTAAAAATAAGTTCAGTTCAGCAAAAATAAGTTCAGTTCAGCAAAAATAAGTACAGTCTTATCTAATGTTGTAATTATTATTTTTATTTTCAATATTACTATTAATATTGTTATTATTATTAATATTATAATTATAATAATGATGAATTTCTATTTTTTATTTTTTTATTTTTTTATTTTTTTTATTTTTTATTTTTTTACTTTCTTTATTTTTTTTATTTTTTTATTTTATTTTTTTATTTTTTTATTTTTTTTTTTTATTTTTTTTTTTATTTTTTTAATTCTTTTATTCTTTTATTTTTTTTATTTTTTTATTTTTTTATTTATTATTTTTTATTTATTATTATTATTTATTATTATTTATTATTTATTATTATTACTATTATTTATTATTATTATTATTTATTATTATTATTATTTATTATTTATTATTTATTATTTATTATTTATTATTTATTATTTATTATTTATTATTTATTATTTATTATTTATTATTTATTATTTATTATTTATTATTATTTATTATTTATTATTTATTATTTATTATTTATTATTATTACTATTATTTATTATTATTTATTATTATTATTTATTATTATTATTATTTATTATTTATTATTTATTATTTATTATTAATTATTTATTATTTATTATTTATTATTTATTATTTATTATTTATTATTTATTATTTATTATTATTTATTATTTATTATTATTTATTATTATTTATTATTATTATTTATTATTTATTATTTATTATTTATTATTTATCATTATTTATTATTTATTATTATTTATTATTATTATTTATTATTTATTATTATAAAATAATAAAAAAAAAAATAATAAGTATTGATAATATTATGTTAATA
Source organism: Beta lomatogona (assembly GCA_947646795.1). Taxonomy (NCBI): domain Eukaryota; kingdom Viridiplantae; phylum Streptophyta; class Magnoliopsida; order Caryophyllales; family Amaranthaceae; genus Beta; species Beta lomatogona. Next base: position 223,637 of record CANSNZ010000272.1, read on the forward strand.
TTTATTGACTATTATAATAATGAGTATTGATAATATTATGTTAATACAGTTTAGTTCAGCAAAAATAAGTTCAGTTCAGCCAAAATAAGTTCAGTTCAGCAAAAATAAGTAAAAATAAGTTCAGTTCAGCAAAAATAAGTTCAGTTCAGCAAAAATAAAATAAGTTCAGTTCAGTTCAGCCAAAATAAGTTCAAAAGAACAGGGCCTAAATTCTAAAAAGCTAAGACTGAAGACAATACTAAGTTACTGACTACTAAGATGCTTAAAAGTTTGTTTTTCAATCCGTGACTTTTGTGGTTTCGAGAGCTCCAAAACCTACAATCATTGAGTTCAAATAGCAATACATATAGTATTAGTACATTTGCTACCCCCAAATAATTAAAATACATAATAGTACACTTAGACTTCATGTGCTAATATTTCGTAATCACTCCCAATAATCTCAGAAAGAAGCAAGAATAATTCTGCTAGAAAAATACAACAATAATGTACATACTCTCTATTCTCACGTAATTCTAAATGTAGTAACGTATGAAACATCCAAATAATATTTCACATTTATAAGCCAAATTCTAAGCTTAGTAATATTGGTTATTTATAGAAGTATACTACCTCCGGTTTTTATTATTTGCAACGATTTGACATAAAGCAGAGAGGGAAAATGTCTAATCGTTGCAAATAATAAAAACCGGAGGTAGTATAATTTCTTAAAAATGAAAGCAAGATTAATAAGGTCTCTCACCCACATAATTTCCAGGAGGATAATAATTACAAGTGATAAAAACATCCCCATCTTGACAAACAACCCTAGCACATCCAACACTACTTGTTCTACTCCAAACAATTTGGGTATAATGGCCACACATTTCCCCTTCAACACAACTATTTGATCCATAATCATAATATTTCTCTTCATCTGCCCAATCCTGAACAGCATCCCTAGCTCTCCATTGTGATCCACTCCCCCAAAATATGTTCTCCCCTAGCTCGAAACCGCCCTCTGGGAAAGAATGCTGAAGCTTACAGTCTGGATACCTTTGTCCAGCCCACCACTTGGCATATTTCTCCAGTTTTGAGTCCCAAACAAGCGGGAGCTCGAGTTTTCGAGCTCGAACCAGGTTATGCTTAGCTAGGAACTCAATGGCTTCACCCAGGCAACCCCAACAAAGTTGCTTGGAAATGTTGTAGATTTGTGGGTAGCTGTAGTTTGGGTTTAGTGAGGTGATTTGTTGGGTGGAGAAACAAAGGTTTGGGCAGGAAGTGAGGATTATTAGTAGGGTGGAGAAAGAGAGAATAAGGTTGAAATAGGGCTTCATGGCTTTATATTGGTATGTTAGGAAGGAAGTTATATGTGCCAAAATTATAGTTAGGAATAGGATGGAAATGTTTGGTTGTTTTTGTTTTGGAACTGATGGAATGCAGAGGTACCCATATATATAGGCTGAGTAGCTTAGCTAGTAGTGTAAAATATATCTGGGGTGTGTACCAGTGTGTGAACAATTGTGGCATATCTATAGTGGTGATCTGATCTATCAACTGCTATCATATTATACATTTTTTTTTTACATTATAAGAAGTTAGGGAACCCTTCTCTTAAGGAAGTGACCTAACAAATCAAGAACGAAATGATCAAAGGTAAGATTGGTTCCAATGTCGATGTCTACCACGGCAGTAGAAATAGAGTGACCTTCTTTAGATAGATAATCTGCTGCACAGTTGGCCTCGCGGAAAATGTGATATAGTCATCTGACTGAGTATCAATCGGATATCATTGATGTTTCCACCCTCAAATATTAATATTAATAAACAAAAGACTTTTTAGTGAATTAATTTATTTTTGATTCTCTTAATTAGCTTGTTTGGTTACTTTTAAAGTAGACAAATATTTTAATATGTAAACCGACGATGTTATAATAATTCAAGAAATAGATTATTCGCAAAATACAAAATACAATATTTTTACTAAATCTCTTATAAAAATATTTTATATTTCTATTCAATCAATAATAGATTGTGATTTCAACCTATGAAGCATGGGTACTTCTGCTAGGTAGCGTACTCGTACCCGTACCCGTGCCCGATACGATACGTATCCTGTATGGGTACGCGTACCCATTCCTAAAATTTCAAAATCTTGCCGTTTTCCGTCCCCGTACCCGAATCCGAACCCGTACCTGTATCCGTCTCTGTGCAACCTAGATTTCAACCTTCTATGATCTATCAAATATATATATAACATATAAAATTTGTCTTACATCTTTTATTATGGATTGGATATTATTTGCAATCCTAAGGATTAACAATAAAGATTAAATGTATTTTCTAAATGGTAAGTTTGGTATATATAACAAAGACACACATTGATTGGCGTTATTAATTATAATTGGTTGTTATTGCTTAACATTTTCATTTTTAACTTCTTATATTCATCCCTAAAGACGGCATATATAACAATTTATCTTACTATAATATTTCAAACTTCAAGTTGAAATTGAAAATATAAAATTCAATATAATATTATGTATCTATATGTACCTGATAATTGATGTGTGGAGCATGGATAATAGGCGTTAGGAATTCATCATGAGAATGTGGTCATGAAGGTGCATAAAAGTTGATGTTTGTGGTAGTCCACATGTCCATTATCCTCTAAGTGCTCTATATATACAAATTTTTTCCCCCAAACATCGAAGTTATACAGTTTTTTAGTTTGGCATTTACATATGAGGACTAGAACACTTAAGAGTGGGGTGATAAGGGGAAACCTACTTAATACCAAACACCACATTAGCAAGATTCGAACCCAATACTTAAGATCTAAGGTGAGAAAGTCTTGCCAAGTGACCAAGTATTACTTAGTTTTTTTTTTTTTTTTTGGCTAAACTTTTGCTAGTTTATAGATACAGTACAAGAACTGAAGAACATATCTAGCTAAAGTTTAGGCCCTTAGTTTGGTCCGGTTACAATAGTGCTTTATGTATTTTCTGCATGAACAAATACAGTTATGTCCGATAGAAAAAATTAAGATCTTCTCAAATACTTACTTTTTTGGTAAACTCGTTGCACAATGCCAATAAGTACACAATGGTAAAATCGTTACACGACATAATTACTAGAGTGTGAAAGAAAACATAATTCTCCCAAATTCCAATTATTGAACGATGTATGATGCAACCATGTACTTATTATTCGTCCCAATTTTGAGTATCCTATACAAAAACTTAATTTACCAACTAATATAGTTAACATCCGTTCTCTCTCGATCAAAGTTCCCTAGATAGCGCTACATACTAATTAATTTAGCTTATGTTCTATATTGATTTAGTATTAAGTGGTGTGTACATGTCAACAATCTCTCGTGATTGTAGGCGTCTAGCTAATTCCATGAACCCGTGAAGCTCTAATTTTCGTTTGTTTATTAAGATATCATTGTCATGGACCACCTTTATTATTAAATCTAGAACATCATCATAGTGATCACATGGCAACAGAACTCATTAGGAATTTGAAAGACGATCACAATCCGTAAATGTAGTTTCAACACCACATCAACTTTTGCGTTTGATTTGTAGTGGGCTTTTTCTCCTTGAGGTTTCGGTCTTTTTTTATTATTAAATACTCCCTTCGTTTTATTTTAATTTACTCACTTCACTTTGGATGAGAACTAAGGAGAAAGTGCAAAAGTATGAGAGAGAAACTGAATAGGTGGAGAGAGAATTTGAAAAGTGAAAGAGAGAAATTAAAAAGTGGTTAAAATATTAAAAAGTGGATGACATGGGTGAAAAAGGAGGAGAAAGTATATGTAATATGTTACCAAAAATAGAAAAAGCAACAGTGTGTAGATTAAAAAGAAACGGACTAAAAAGGAAGGTGTGTATATTAAAAAGAAACGGAGGGAGTAAGAATAAGAATATATACTTAAAAAGGAGGAATTTGTAGAGAATAAGAAGAATCCGTCTCACATGGACCTTTCTTTATACAGAAGTATTTTTTTATAGAAATGCTCTATATATATTCTGATAAAAGGTGTACAAGCAAAACTTAAAACCCTTTCTTCAAGGGTGAAATCAAATGTTACATGAGCAACTATTCTGTCCACTTGTGCATTATTTTAATGAGTAGAATCATAGAATCGTTTGCTAAAAGAGTGGCCTAATTTCTGATAGATAATTAGTAACGGAGTTCGGGTTGTCAAAAATGTGTTGGATTTACAATATAGTCTTTAATGGAAAATTTTAGTGATATTCTGAAGTTGATTGATAAACTAATTTTGTTACAAATTTTAAACAATTAAGAAGATTTAAATCAAAATATTCAAATTCAATCTATAAAGAAACACGTACGTAATAAATATATGTCGAGCTAAACTTGGGCCAAAAGCTAGCTAGTATACTACTAAAAGGGATTTAGAGAGAAAGAAAGGACCTTCTAGTAAGACCATTAACCATGACATTGATTATGAGATTAAGATCTTATAGAAAATGTATATAATACTTCATTCTTAGCCCTTAGGGATGCATATATAAAAGCTAAACATTTATTACGGCTATACTTCAATGTATAAATCAGGACCCCTTACTTTAAATGGACCTCAAACGCTTGTTATGGTCCTATGGAGAAAGTATTGGTATCTGTCTATGGGGTACTTACAGGGCCGTCTCAATGATAAATGAGGCCCCGTGCAGTAAAGATAAAAGTGGGTCCTTTTTTATAAGTAAGAAAAAACAAAGAAGTAAGATCAAAATAATTCATGCACAAAATATAACAAACAACTATTGAACTTATATGCAGTAATCTACCTTTATCATTCCTATAAATAAAAAGCTATTGAACTTATAAAAAAAAAAAAAAATAGAGCATGCCTTACAAATTACAATCAATCCCTAGAAATAAATGATGTGGAAAATTTCACCGAGGAATCTTTTATTTTAATTTTAAATCTTTAGTAATAAGAAAGCAAGAGAGGTGCAAGAGAACTTAATTGCATGTCTGTCAAGTTGAAGGAAAAAAAATGGGAAATTGAAAAGCTTGTATGGAAAACGCAAAAGACAAAAAATTCATATGAGAAAAGAAAAGCAAATAGTTACTCTCATCAAAATCGAACTTGGAACCTCGGCAAACAATATGATTTATTAGACTTGACAAAAACCACTAAGCCAAGTATGATTCAATGTGTATTTAGTGTAGTTTAAAGTATGATTTAATTTTTGGGGCCTCCCAGTTTCGTGGGGCCATGTGCGGTAGCTCACTTTGGACTTGCTAATCGACGGGTCTGGGTACTTATTTAATATCGACACATCCATATCAGAATGGTACCCAAAACTCTTAGAATTAGTACCAAAAAAACGTGCATTTATTTTGATGATGCTACCCATCTATTGACTATTGTCATACTACTTGATCTAATTAGTACCCATGTGAGTAGTATCCAAAATTCAATTAGATAAATCAGTACCTAAATTCCTTTTAATTAGATCAATCAGTAACCAAAATCCTTTCAATTGGTACTCTACTCGTGCAATTTATGGTACTAGTAAGTAGTAAAAACTTGAGAGAAATATGTAGTTATTTTACAGAATTTATTATACCATTAGATGCTATAACAATCGTAGTTAGAAGGCTAGAACAATCGTCACGAAGAGATACCTCATACGATGAATGTCGATGATAGATCTTCTTTCACTTCAAGGGTGGGACGTGGGGTAAACGTAAATCACAAACAAAACTACCAAAAGCAGCCAATAACCTTTTAGATCACATGTTATGTAAATGTTCATCACAATCTAAGCTTTAAGCAGCATAATGTTCAACTTTCAAGCAAAGACAGCAATAACAAAAATAAAAAAGTGCCATTAACATTCAGCATTACTTTCTACCAGAAAACTCCTCAATTTTCTTCTACCAGAATTCCTCAATGAAAGATCCCTCTTTTTCTTTACAAAAAAAAAGCTTTCCTTTCTTAAATTAGTAAATGAACCTCTTTATTTTCCCTTGTTTATTTCTCCTATCTCATGATATTCTTGCACCCAAATCCTCAATTAATCACCAAACCTTCCAATATCATTTCTTGGAGATCAAACTGTAAGCAGAAGAATAACCCTGTTTTTGTTTCTGTCAATTCTTGTAGTTTTCAGAAAATAAAGGGTTTTCTTCAGTATAAATTTAGTATAAAAAGAGGTGATTGTATTGTTACAATGGAATATTTAAGGAAAATGGGAATTGGGTGTTTTGGGAATAGTCAGGTGAAGCAACTACAACATCTTGGTGAGAAAGTAGAGACTGAGTCTGTTGTTGGAGGAGGCCAGGAGATTACGGATTCTGCCATGGTTGAAGCTAAGCTTTCTCCTCAGCATCTTGTTGTCATGGTTAATGGTCTTATTGGAAGGTCCTTTCTCTCTCCTTCTCTTTTAGTAGTATAGTCTGAACCACTTTTAGGTTTGTACTATTCACGTATTTCAATCCAACCATATTCTTTTAACATGTAATATGTTATTGGATTTGTCTCAGTTTAGATAATAGGGTCAAAGTTGTGTATCGGCAAGTGCGATAGTCATAGTGGTGCAATTGTCTTGAAATGGAGGAGGATATTTTAATTCTGTTTGGAGCTTTCATGTTTTTTTATTGTTTTATTGAGATGAGTTAGGTTGATTGTTTATCCATGATTACATCTAGGAGATAACATTGAATATTACATTAGAGGGTAAAAATCTAATTACTGTTGAAGAGAACTAAGTTGACTAAAAGTGTGAACTTGTGGATTAAGCCCATAATTCTAGCTTGAGACTTTTTGGTCTTGCTCTTTGTCATGCTAGTTTATGATTGCCAATTTAAGTTAAAGTTCAAGGGATGCTTGTTTAATGACAATGCTTGTCTATTATGAGAGTTGAGACAAACTACATTGATGATAATATGATATCATTGTGTGTTGAAGTTCTGAAGGTTATGCAGTATATTTCTTATAATATTACATGTTATAAGATGAGGCAAGTTTACGTAGTCTTATGAACAAACTGTATTGATGGTAATATGGGCATGCCTTTCTAGTTGTTCCGTATTAGTTAGGCTTGTGTGAGGATGAGACTGACTATGTTATGTCTACTTTGGCAACATTTATCTTGTAAACAATGAAATCAAATGATATTTTTTTATCAAAGTTGCGCAAAACAAACAGAAAGAAAGGAGTTGAGTTCAGCCATATTTGGGTGGGGAATTTTTTATAATTAATGAGAAATTTTATGGGTAGGCAATTATTAGGCAATTCAGTGGGTTATCTGATTGATCATTTTGTGGTAAGTGATAAATTGACATGTATGCGAAATTTATTAGGAAATAATGAGATAACTTCATGCTCCATTAAGTGCTACACAGGCTCACAGGATGAGCTGATTACTTGTGTTGATGTTATGTACTAACTTCACTTAGCAAACATTCAGTTTATTTTGGGATTAGCAGACAATAGTTGTTAACTAATGTTCAAAGAGATCAGATAGCTTTCACTTATTATCATCGTACATTTTCATACGTGCTTCGCTAAGCAAAATTTGCACTTCTTTTCTATGTATTGTTTACTAACCAGAGTGGTTCATTGTTCACTTGAACCACTGATTAGTCAAGCATGCACTCAATCTATTACTACATGTCCCACAAAAAAGACAAAAAAAGAGAGTCATCCTTTACTGGTCTTGTATATGTACTGCTCTTATTATCAATACAAAGGGCAAGGGATAGAAGGGGGGAGGATTCAGATTATTGACATCTTTCTAGTTTCTACTTTCACTGAAGGATTTAAATTGAGAAGATTACAAACTATCTGCCCTCTAGCCCTCTATTGCTTAACAATGAATCAGCCAAAAGATTGACGTTGATAATCCCTTGTCTTTCAATTCCTCCATATGCCTCCATTTTTGTGGTCTTTTGCTGCTAGTACTTCTCAAACGAATTCTTGCAAATTTTCAGCATCAGAAAGGATGTTCCTCTTGTCTTCCCTTTTACCCTTTTTGTTTCTGGATAGAAAAGGAAATAGGGTTCTTTCTAGTGAACTCTGCCTGCTGTCATTTATGATCTAGTGGTTCGTACTCGAAATTCTTGCTTACGTTTTGTCTTCCCTTCTTAATCCTTTTTGCAAGTACTTTAATAGTGAATTCTTAGTTTCTTGCTGACTTCACTTGTGAACACTTATGATCTAGTGCTACAGACTGGAAATTTGCTGCTGATCAATTTGTGAAGCAGTTCCCTGACAAAGTAATGGTGCATTGTGAGTTCTATTTCATGCCTCCTTTTTTACTGCTTATTCATTTTTTTGTGATATTTTGCTGGTGAGCATAATGAAATCAGGTTTGCTATCCATATAATAGGTTTGACTGTACTCACTTTGTGCTCTACTATGCATTTGTAGCTAAGATTTTATTTGGAGATCATTAATAATCTGGCATTCATTGCTTGTCATTTTACTAATCTATTTGGAGAAATTATTCTGGAATAGATTGTCATTATCAGCTCTTCTTTCTAAAAATTTTCATAAGGAACAGTGTAATTTATTTGTGATGGAAAGCTAATATGCTTTTTACATCCATTGGAAAATATTGGCAGTTGGAAGATTCTCATAATTCTCTTTGCTGCAGGTAGTCAATGCAATACTGCTAAATTGACATTTGATGGTGTTGACTTGATGGGAGAGCGACTTGCTGATGAGGTATTTTGGTAATAGCTATCTCATCTTCACTGCATAAGTTCTCTATAGTTGCTTCCCTTGTCTTCCATGTGAATGTTTTTTGAATGCCGCTCCTTACAGGACCTCCAGTGATGACATGCTCATACTCCTTAGCACATACTGCAGGTATCAGATGTTATCAGCCGTAAGCCTGGGTTGCAGAAGATTTCATTCGTTGCACATTCTCTAGGGGGTCTTGTTGCAAGATATGCTGCTGGAAAGCTGTATGAACCTTTGGAAACATCGAACCCTTTGGTTGCAAAGAGAGATGACATGGAAGAAGAGAATTTAAATATCAGGGTAGAAAGGATCGGGGAAGATCACAAAGGTAGAATTGGTGGCCTGGAACCCATGAACTTCATAACTGTTGCAACTCCACATCTGGGTTCACGAGGGCACAGACAGGTAGATAACCCAACTGGACTTGCATGATATTTCTTCTAATACTAGAGTCAGTTGCTGCTGAGATTTTGATATGTTTAAAATTTCTTTTAGAATGTTTGTTTTTGTCGATGCTTGCGATTCATTGACTAGCTGCATAATTAGTCAGTGTGGCCTGAACTTCACAGCTCTGTTGATCGTCCATCTAAGGCTAGGCCTCATAAAGGCTCCCCCTGGCCATCCTCAATGAATTATATTTTGATTTTGTTTCTTTATATTAAAGGGACGTTTTTGGTGCTTTCTTGGAAGCGTTTCCTATTCTCATCCAAATCTTGTTTAAACTACAGTTGCCCTTCCTTTGTGGCGTTCTTTTTTTGGAAAAACAAGCTTCACAAACTGCACACTTGATTGCTGGAAGATCGGGGAAGCATCTCTTTCTAAATGACACTGATGAAGGCAAACCTCCACTTCTTGTTCGAATGGCTTCTGATTCATATGAACTTAAATTCATGTTGGTATATCATTAGTTGTCTCAAGATTGACTAATAGTTTTTGACTTTTCCACCAACATAATCTGGTTACTTGTTTGGACCTTCACAGTTCTGCTTTACACTCTTTCAAGCGGCGTGTTGCCTATGCCAATGTGAACTATGATCGTATCCTCTCCATACTTAAAGTTTGTTTTTGTCTCTTTAAGTTATGTGAACAGCAATATAAACCAATTATTTGCAGTTATTCTGTTGTTCTTGACTGTTTGTTAAGACGTTGTTGGGTGGAGCACCTCATCAATCCGCAGACGGGATGAATTACCAAAGGTATACAATGCAGTTGTCTCTGATGGAACAATATATACATATATATACTTCTTAAAATTGTTCTCTTTATTTTAGGCTAATTTACTCGCAAACGATGACAAGTACCCTCATATTGTTTATGTTGAGCACGAGACTCTGGGCAATTTTCACCATAAAGTGTCTTCATATCCTGAAAACCAGAAAATTGACTATGAAGGTTTGTTTTTACCTGCAATTTTGCTGAGAATTTGGACAATTTGTTGTGTTGGATATATCCTAGAATTTTAAAAGATATTCTAGTATAGATAAACTTTCCTCGTACCTGGATGCAATTTCGCTAGCTATTCTGATTTTCTGTGGTCTGATACCTTACAACACATGATGAAAATGAGTTTTCTTCAGTCTATATTTTTACTGTTGTATCAGATTCAATCTTTTACTTATTTTTTCTTTTCTTTTCTCTTGTAGAGGAGATGATCAGAGGTCTTAAACAAGTACCTTGGGAACGTGTAGATGTCAGCTTCCATCGGAGCAGACAGCGATACATTGCACATAATACCATTCAGGCAAGTGACTGAAACTAACTGTGTTTGCTATTTGATCCATTTGGAGTGTATTTCGCTATTTGCTCGGTTCCCCCTTAACCCCATCCCCCCCCTTTTTCTTGGCTCCCATCTTCTTTATTTATATATCTACAATTTTAGGAAAAAGAGAAAAGGAATGAAGTTCATACAATGCCGTGGTTTGAGTATATGACTTCTTTGATATATCCTTTCCTACCCCCTTCCTTTCTTTAGAAAGGTAGTGTTTTGAAAACTGTAATTGAGTTTATGGCCCAGAAACACAGGCTTCCACTTCTTATTGAAGTTGTAACTATTATGTATGTCTCAGGCTAATTCATGGAAATTTTTATGTCATAAATTGAAGTTGTAACTATTATGTGTGGATTCTTAGTTTTTTGAAGTTATATTTCCATATAGTATAGAAGTATTTGGTTTTGGGAAGAGAATCATAAGTTTTAATTTGATGACTGGATAAGTCTATAGTGTTGATGCAAATGGGAGAGTGCTATGTGGCGCATATACTTGCTTCACAATTCCCTGAATATAAATGTATAGATTTTGTTTTTAAAGTGCTTTAATTCCTTTAAGAAATCGTGCATAATAGTTGCTTTTTTTCCTCCAATAAATCTAGGTGAAGAGCTATTGGTTAAATTCTGATGGCGTAGATGTGATCTACCACATGATGAACAACTTCCTGGTTTGATCTTCTTCGTCACTCATGGACCATGGTGTTGCTATGAGATGCAAATATATAAGATGTCATTTTTCTGGGAGTTCAATATGTTTATTTCTAGCATATTAATGCCAGTAAGCATTCCCTTTTCGTTAATCAGTCAGTAGTCAAAGGACATCTGCTGTGCGAAAGCATTTTTTTCTCCCTGAAGAAGGCTAGTTTTTTATACTCCATTATGACAATGTATGAAAGTATTCAATCGATTTCAATAATATGCATTTGGTACATTTCCGGATTGTGTACATTGACATAGTCGATACTGAATGATGTACCTTTTTTTCAAGAACTTGACTAAAACCATAATTATTCTCACCAGCAAGTGCTTGAATCAACAGCTAAGGAGTTGTTCCATCTTAAGCAGAGGTTTCGGGTTTGGGGTTGCAACATAAGTTGTTGCGAGAGCTTTACCCCCATTTGGGCATTCCCGGCTCAAATCCAGATTACTCGGAGCCTAGTAAGCGCTGGATTATAGGGGGGCATTATCAACAATAAAAAAAATTCATAAAATTGTTGTCTTTATAATCCTGAATTCTATGCCGTTGTTGCTGTGGATCATGTTGGCTTCAGCAAACTTTTTATCTTTTATTTCGTCCTAATGATGTTATCAATTTATCATCCCTTGACATCTTTTGTCAGATCTTCATCTGATTCTTCTGATAGCAGACTAGATAAACTGCGGCAGAACTGTTTCAGATAAGTTCTAATTGTTAGTTCATAACTGTTTAAAGATTTTTGAGAAATCCCAAGAAAATTTAATGGTGTTAGATTTCTGAAATACCTCCTGATATATTCCTGATTCTCCAGAAGATTTTGATACTTCCACGACGCAATCTGTTGGTGCCACTTCAAGCACTTCTATCAACAGATTAAAAGATGAACGAAATTTCGATTTTAATTTGATGTGCAGCTTGCTATTACTCATCCTTTCAACAGAAAGACTTGCATCCCTTGCAGCTGCTTCTATCTTCTGTATTGTTTCAGGGAATGTGTACTTGGATCCCAGTCTAATCTTGTTCTCCTTGTCATCCTGTTTTTTATGATACCATTAGTATACAAACTTGAAAAGGGATGAAAAAACTTGAAGAGGGATGAAAAATCAGTATCAATTAATAACAAAAAAGTTCTATTCATAAAACAGTTACTTGATCAGCAATATCGTTTTAAAGGACTTACTTGATCTTCGAATAGGGCCGACAAATCAAGGTCATATGACATTGCTATCAGTTGGAAGGCATTGATAAATCCTTGAGTTTCAGGGAAGGTTTCGTCTTCTGAACTTTCCTGCAAGATAGTCTGGGGCAATTAGCTAGCTTGTTTTAGCATGTTTGTCATATACGAGAAACTTCTACTAATGGTTTATTCATTATTACCCTCTCAGACTCGAAAACTGCTTGAACATCTTCATCAGTCTCGTTCTTTTCTTGGAACTTAATTCCTGCAGAAGGTGCATAATCTCTCTGAAACCACTCGTCTTCGATAATTTCTGCAACTGTAATTCGCTGCAAAAGATAGAAGATGTTAGGTTTACTTCTTTTTTTCTGTGATCATGTAGTACAAAATTTACATCATCTACCTTTTTTGGAATGGGATGCAATAAACGTCCAATAAGTTTGTTATGGCTTGGTGTAAACCATTTTGGAGATTCATAGTCAGCTCTCCTTATCTACAACATAGGCAAATATGTTGAATTAAGGCTTCTTCACTTAAGTTTAAGTAAAATAGTACTTAAAAAAATTCAGTTCTCTTCAGCAAAATTCAGTTCTATACAGCAAAAATCAGTTTCAATCGGTAAATTTTTCGTTTTAATCATGGAAAGTTAGTAAACTACATAAGAGTAGGCGAGTAGCACTAGATAATCATCAACAATCAGTTTCAATTTGTAACCATAAGTCTTCATAAGCAAAATTCAGGACTGATGATTCCAGTTCAGTAAAAACCAGAAAGACAACAAGGCCTAATGTCATAGTAGTACTACATCCGTCTCACAATACACGCATCATTTTTCATTGAGGCACTATTCACCAAGTAACTTTGACAATTTTTCTCTCACCATTACGTAAGCAAAAACATAGTCAAGTGGGATCTTGTCAAATTCGTCTCAATGCTAGGATTCCGAATATCAACTTTTTATAATTTTCACTTATACACAATTAAAGATATTAATGTCCGAAGAAGAGTGTTGGAATGTGTGAAAAAACAAATGGTGCATGTCTTGTGAAACGGAGGAAGTACATGTAGAGGTGGGCATGGGCCGGGCAGAGTCTGTTCACGGGCTCGGCCCGCGGGCTTGAGGAAATAGCGGGCCGGGCCCGAGCCCGTGAGCTGCGGGCCATGTCGAGCTTGAAATTTTCAGATTTTGTCCACGGGCCGGCCTCGTGCCTCCTGCTGGACTAGCCCGTGTTTTATGTTGTTTTTTTTGGATTCATGGCAGTTTTAGACTAAAAAACAAAGAAAAAGGGCGTTCGGCCCGTTGGCCGGCCCACTGGCCAAATAGGCGTGCTCGTGCCGGTGCGGGCCTAAAATAAAATTTCTTGACCGTGGCAAGCCCACGGCCCACTGAGCAGACAACGGGCCGGGTCGGGCTTCGAGTGTGCTGGGCTCGGACCGGGCCGAGCTTTGAGCGGGCTCTGGCCGGGCCCAAAACATGCCTGGCCGGGCCGACCCGCGTGCTGGCCCGGCCCATGCCCACCTCTACAACGTATATGCTTAGAAGCTTCATTCTTGTTTGAAGGGAGTTAAAATTACCTTAGAGTACAAAGCTGATAGACTGTGGTCACTGAATGGTAGATAACCAGCAAGCATTTCAAATAAGATCACTCCACAAGCCCAAATATCTGCAGCTGCCCCATCATATCCTTTCTTCTTCAGTAGCTGTCAATGATGTGAGCCATTTTTAATCAGCAAAAATCACTTGTAGTCCGCGAATAACACAGATTTAATCATCATTAACCAGTAAACATTTGCAATCAAGTAAAAATCTTGTGATGAAATGCTAAGAACCTCGGTGTCACAAGGAATTAATATTGTCAGACCGTCTCATACAAGTCGATAAGAAGCTAAAACTTCTTCATTCATTTGCATTTCTTTCTTTTTTTACACATAATTTGAACTAATAATATAGTAAATGACTAAGATAATATCTTCCTCTTACCTCAGGTGCAACATAGCTTGGAGATCCACAAGCTGTCTGCAATAATCCTCCAGGCTGTCATCATTACTTCAGAAATTAGTAGGCAGAATAACTACAATTTCATTCAGGAATAGAGCCTTGTTTTGATGATCTGTATATATTTACCTTTTCTAATGTGCTGAGTCCAAAATCTGATACTTTGAGGTTTCCTTTGTTGTCCAGAAGCAAGTTTTCTGGCTGCATAATTGATTTTTTTTTGTCAGAAAACGGAAATAGTTTAGTACAGGTACATCTTTATGCTATGCATGTTACGTAGATAACCATAAGGGTGCTTATGATGTGAGCCGACTGGTTAACATCTCAAGTCGAACTCGAGTTGAGTCAAGCTCGCTTGAATAGAGTTTTGACCAAGTCGATCTTGATTCTTGAGAAGCTCACAGATTGTCTCGTATCATTAGCACCCTTAGGGTAGACAATATGTTGAATTTAGACATTTTGCTTTTGACATAACTTTATAATTGCGTTTTTTACTCGAGTCTCACGCGAGTTTTTGAGTCGAGTTTCGAATAGCTCAAAACTCGCCAACATCTCGAGCTCATATTCGATAATCGATTCGAGCTCATTCGAGGCAAAAGTCGATCTCGAGTAACTCGCTATGTGTCATGCCTTGTTGACCCCTAGACGACGACCATTCCAAAAAAAAGTTGGTATACGGCATGTCAATTTTCTCAAAGGTTAAATGAATACTTCTATTGGGCAAACCTTATGAGATGAGAGAGAAAAGTAATCAGTTTGGTGTTTTTTTGTTCGGAGTTTTGAGAAAAACACTTTAAATGAGGTATGGTAAACCTCTAACAGGTAGATGTGTTGACACTAGTTTTTGTGTAACAAATATTGTCTGTGTATGTAAAATTATTGTTTGTGTTGTTTTCCCCTTATTTGTTATACGAAATACAAATAATATTTTCACATACACAAACATTATTTGTTACACGAAAACTTGTGTTAGATACATCTAACTGTTAGAGATTTATCAAACCTCCACTTTAAATAGCCTACTGAATGACACTAGCTACGTACCTTTAAATCTCTATGATATACTCCTCTGGCATGACAATAGTCTACTGCATCAATCAACTGTTGGAAGTATTTTCTTGCGTCCTCCTCACTTAACTTCTTCGCGTAATACTGAAATTCAATAATAATTCAATCAGGTTAACCAAACTAATATAACTTAGAGAGGACAATCGAGTTGTGAAGTGTTGGTTACCAGTTTGTCAGAAATCTGTCCTCCTGCTACATATTCCATAATTATGTAAATCTTTGTCTTTGTGCCAATAACCTGTGATCAAATAGTTGGAGAGTTAATTATATATATATATAGTTGATATCCACTAATTTCAATCTATGTTTCTAAAGTTTATCTTAGGCTGAGCTTGTGAAATTTTTTCATAAAATAGGCAAGCTCGTTGGATATTTGCTATATACATACGAATGTAAAAAACAAGTACTTAAGTCTGAGTAGCGTAGTTTCAAATCATGTAAGGGTGAGACTAAAATATGGTATACGAAAACTTGCCTCATGTATCCTTACAATATTTGGATGATCTAAAAGCTTCATGGTACTGATTTCTCTTTGCACCTGTTGCAAACATGCCAGAAAGTTTCTAGTTAGGATTACATGGGATATATTAGCCTATATATAACAGGCACTTGTTAGCGATTTATATGATAAAACCGCTAACGGTGTTAGCAGTTTTACACTCACTCAAGCTTGTTATTACGCCTGTTATAAATTTATCACTCCTCACGTATTCTAAACTACTCTAGGTATTATATTAAAAAAATATGTAACTCACCTGAGACATAAGATTATTAGACCGAACCATCTCCTTGTCAATGATCTTAACAGCAACTATATGGCCATTGTTGATGTTTTTAGCAAGCTTGACCTTGGCAAAAGTTCCTTCCCCAATCGTACGACCAAGTGTATACTTCCCTACATTCGTCGCGAACCCCATAGTAGCAGCAAGTTTTACTCTCTTTGATTGTTAATAACCTCAACTTATTCTACTTCTTCCTCCTTGCCCTCATATATATGTATTATATGTTCAATGTTTTGTCATTTATATTTGGAGTCTGGAGGCTATTTTCTCTGTTGCTTTGGCCTATTTCCCATTTTGTTTTTTTGGCGCTAAGTTCATTTGAGACCAGATAGATGTTTAATCTTTGGCCATTTGTTTGCAACTTCCCTTTCAGTATTATTCAGGAGACTTAGATGTTATTGCTAGGAAAGTACTGAGAGTTCCTGTTTGCTAAGGAAGGTTCCTTTATTAGGTTTATTATGGGATTTTATTTTATTTTGCATGGGAGTTGAAAGGCCGGTGAGATTGTGGGGTAAGTGTGAGTTTGCCTTAAATGCTTTGAATGGAAGGTAATGGTAGCTTTCACTTTAGCCTTCCTTCCAATTTTTTGTGCAAAAATGGATTTTCTTTCTTTTTAAAGCCTTAAACTCCAAATGACATTGAAATGAAATTCAACTTGGAGTAAATCTAAAATAATATCACAAACTTTTCAGTCTTAAAAAAACTAATAAATTATTATATATTGTATATCCGACCTTCATGTGGGTGATAGGTGAGAAATATTTATATTATGTACTCGTTGGGACGGAGATGGAATTAGATACTTCCCTCGCCATGAGTGGAGCATAGATGAGATTTTTAGGCAAGTTCGAGCGTGGAGAGATCATCCTCCGCGCCTACCAACTCCAGCAACATCTAGAGTTGAGGTTGGATTGTTTGGGTCGTTTAAGATTAGAGGTGGCAAACGAGTTATTCGGGTCGAGTCATGTTTGGGTTAGGCTTAATTCTGGTTAAGTTTGGATTGGTTGAAGTACGTTTGGTTTGGGTTTGGGTACGAATCTGGTTGATAATTTTTTGGTTTGGGTGGGATGAGTTGAGTCAATATCAGGCCAATTTAAATTGCGTCACTTTAAGTTTTGCCAGGTGAAATATGAGAAATTATATATTTTTTTGTTTGGGTCCTTTTTGGGACTAATTCATATTGAATCGAGCACATATGTAATTTATTTTTGGTTGCCGATACTACCATGAAATTAAAATCTGTGTTGATCTTTGAATTCTTTTAAGGAAATATAGAGTCGATTAGAGTTAAGATTAATATTTACTTACAACGAATCGTGTTTGAGTTTATTTCGTGCCGTGTAAAACTATTTCGGGGCACTTTATGTAGGAGTTGTTTTCGAATCTGACTAATTCCATGTTGAATTTGGGTCATTATCATTTCGATCTTGTGTCGTTCGGGTTTTCTGACCATATTTAGGTCGTGGTCGGGTCATCATTATTTGAGCTAATTCTGGGTTGAGTAGAATCGATCGGGGTTACCTTCGAGTACCTCGAGTTTGGTTGATTTGGGGAAGGTTGATCTATGTTGGGTTTCGATTGAAGGCTTTCGAGTAAAAAAAATGGGTCTCGAATAGGATATTTCAAGTCGGCTTAGAGGGTTTCAGGTGTCTAACTAGGGGTGTGCACCGGTCCAAAACCGGACCGGACCGGTTGGACCGGTGGACCGGAATCCAAATTTTTTTTGGACCGGGACCGGACCGGAAAAATTCCGGTCTGGTCCGGTTTTGGACCGGAATTTATATTTTTCTATAAAAAAAAACTTTTTCTTAGATTTAAATATATTTATAAATTCAATATATTAAAATATAATAATTCTAAAAGCAATAATCTTAAAGGCAATAAATATGAGGTTTTAACTTTCTAACTTTTTAAGTTTTAAACCTTTTTTTTTAACCTTTAAACTTTTTTTTTTATAAAAAAAACATGAATTCCGGTCCGCCGGTCCGGACCGGAAAATTCCGGGTTTGGACCGGGACCGGACCGGAAACCCGGAATCCCAACTTTTCATGGACCGGGGACCGGACCGGAAAATTCCGGTCCGGTCCGGTTCCGGTCCGAATTCCGGTCCAAAAGTGCACACCCCTAGTTGTATTAGTATTAGGCTGTACTTCCTCTTTTAGTTGATGCACGATTTCTTGTTGTCAAAAAAAAAAACTCTATATGGATGATGGATCAGTTCATTTTGAATTACAATGTCTAGGATAATTACAATATCTCAACTGTAATTTGTAGCTTCGTTAGAGGTGTTTGTAACTCGTAGCATTTTCAATTGGAATTAAGACAAACCAATACAATTTCATATTTTCATTCCATGTGAAACCTCTTGAATAAAAGAAAACTCCCCATATGACCATATGAGGTGGTTGTAGTTATGTTTAATTTCATAAATTTTGTCCCTTTCTAGAAAATGAATTTTCATAGGCATTGCAACTTGCTCAAGTCATATACCATAAAATAGATTTAAATAAATAGAGTCCTCCAATAATTATAATTATTGCTTCAGAATAGTAACAATAATAATAATAATAAGGAAAATTTGCCAAAAAAAACCTTTTAAAAGATCAATTTTGCGAAAAAAAAACTTTTTTGCAAAAAGAAACCACAAACTTAATTTTTCTTGCAAGATGAAACCTATTCCCATTTTCCGGTGTGGTTTTTGAGATTCATAGGGGTGGTACTGCAGTTAATGCAAATAGGGGGTTAAAAGAAGATAGAAGGGTCAATGTCGAAATTGAGATAAATCACACCGGAAAATGGGATTAGGATTTATCTTGCAAGAAAATTTAAGTTTGTGGTTTCTTTTTGCAAAGAATGCTTTAAAAGTTTTTTTTCGCAAAATTGAACTTTTAAAAGATTTTTTTGACAAATTTTCCTAATAATAATAATAATAATAATAATAATAATAATAATAATAATAATAATAACAACAACAACAACAACAACAACAATAATAATAATAATAATAATAATAATAATAATAATAATAATAATAATAATAATAATAATAATAATGGTGCAAACCTAATTAACCTAATTGCTTAAGCTGGCATAATTGCGCAAGCTTATCCAAATTACATCATCAATGGACAAAATGAGCTTGTCATGACTCACATCAGAAGCCATGTGATGAAACGCAAGAATAATCTCTCGCCTAACCCAATTACAAGCGACTCATACCGGCCCTAATCACATCTTTTGCTGTTTTGATGTCCATATAAAGAAAACTAGATCTTTACCATATGACGAAGTGGCAAATTAACTCTTTACTGTGGAAATATGACTGAATTGACCCTTTAATGTGGAAATATGGCCAATGATGGCTAAATAGAAAGAAATAATATGTTCTTTATTCTTTATTTTTGACCTGTGCATAGTGCAGAAATATTTTGAATGGTAACTATAATTTAATGGTACCTTTAATGGTAACAATTAAAATAAATGTTGGTTACTGTACCAATCTATTTAATTTAATGGTACCTCAATAGTGGATAGTATAGACGTAGATGATACTTTATCCTTCGCAAGAGTATTGGCAAAAAAAAAAAAATAGTACTACTGTATAATGTCCATTTTTATACTTTGTACTGCCTTCGTGGCTCATATGGATTAAAAAAAAAATAATGCCCATTTTTGCGAAAATATATACAATATTTTCAGATATATAATAACGGATAACCATTACCTCACAAGTCACAACACTCAAATATATAGTTATTAATTAATGTTATAATTAGATTTTGTGAATGTTCTAAATTTCTAGAGCTGCAATTGCTTTTTCTAAATCTTTATCAACAGGAACATTATTATATCCAAAAACCATAGAATAATCATCTATTTCATCGGATGAACTATTTTGGACACCCCATTTCCTAGCAATCTCAGAGTCCTGACCGTTCGATAGAAGCTCCAACACCTACATACATGTACAACATATCCAAACTAATTAAGCTTATAAATATTTCAGAGGCAATATTTATTAGTGCCAAGGCAAATAATATTGAAAAGAAGTCCACATTTCCTATCAACTATAATTGCCTTGGTATAGCTATAAATATTGCCTTTATTTTTATTAGTTTGGCATCTTAGAAATTTATGTATGTACCTCAGTCATTGAAGGACGCCAAGCTGAGGAATGTCTCACACAATAAGAGGAAACAAGTACAATTTTGTGTA
The DNA here is from genome assembly GCA_947646795.1 of Beta lomatogona. Taxonomy (NCBI): domain Eukaryota; kingdom Viridiplantae; phylum Streptophyta; class Magnoliopsida; order Caryophyllales; family Amaranthaceae; genus Beta; species Beta lomatogona. Next base: position 244,049 of record CANSNZ010000272.1, read on the forward strand.
ATTGCTCAACGTCATATTCACCTGCTAATCTTGTATCAGCTAGGTCTGAGATCTTTCCGCTCTCCATTAATGGCATAGCCTATAGAAGAGATATACAAAGTTTAAAATTTCATCTTAAAGAAATTTGATTTCATTAATCAACTATATATTCCCTCCGTTTTATATTATTGTATACCATATCTTTAACAAACTTTTCACATCTTATATTATCTTTTATTCAAAATATCAATGTATAATATGCAATATTATGTTGTTTGTCGCAAGTATCAATGGAATGTTATTGCCACTTTTAAAAGCTAAAGGATTAGCTAAGTAAAAACTTGCACATACTCCTAGAAGACAATTATTGATTAAAAATATGCTAGTAATAATGCTACATATATTAAGCTCGATTAATCAAACATATATAGATTTGCGGCATAAGTTGTTTATTTCAAGTATTACTTGTCAAATGTCAACAAGGAAGGAAGGGAGTGTATGTATAGCTAGATATATTAAGCATGATCGATTATTATTTATTACCCATAACAGAAGGCTTTGTTTGGAAGAATCAATAGGTCTTCGGCCAGTGACAATCTCTAGAAGAAGAATGCCAAACGCAAAAACATCAGTCTTCTCATCCACAATTCCATGCAAGAAGTACTCTGGTGCTAAATATCCAAACGTGCCTTCTATTTGTAAGACAGCATGTTGAGTGGATTTATTGCTAGGGATCCACTTTGCTAGGCCAAAATCTGTAATCTGCACTCCAACACAACAAGGACAAAAAAATTTGATTATGATTATTAAATCTTGCTTAATAAGAACACTCTACTAAATTGATTATTATTATTGGAGAGAGACAGAATGTGGTTGACATCTTACTTGTGGTTCATAATCTGGTCCAAGAAGGACGTTGGAAGCTTTGATATCACGGTGTATGATACGATGTTTGCAACACTTGTGCAAATAATGAAGTCCTCTTGCTATACCTAATGCTATTTTGTACCTCATTGGCCACTCTAGTACCTTGCTTGCATTACCTGATAAGAAATCGATTCATTATTAATTTATTATACATAATTGATCCAAAGTACAGTGTAAACTGTATACGAACACTATTTTAGACTATTCAATTGGAAATTTCTAAGAAGAAACAACTTATTCTAGGAGTTTCTATTCAAAAATATCCTTAGTTAAACATAGTAGTGGTGGAGAATGAATGTGAAGGAGACAAGTATCATAAAATCCTCGTGTCTAAAACAATGAGTTTCCCCATTTACCATTGATTGGTTGGACAAGTAATTTAAAAAGGAAAATAAAGGTGGAAAAGAGTTTTCTATTCCTTTGTAAACACTTTCCTCCAAAATTTGAAGGAAAACCATTTTCCTCCACTCTTTCGTTCCCATCATCTCCATTTTTTCCTTCTTAGCTTAATACTTCTCAATCAAACCAAACGAAGGAAAACTAATATTCATTTTGCGTTTTCTAATTAACGGAAAATATTTCTCATGGAAAACCATTTTCCACGGAAAATGTTTTCCATTAAATCAAACAGACTCTTAGTAATAGAAAGTTGGTTGAAAAGTGTAGTAGAAATTACCATGAAGGGCATTGAAGAGATTTCCGTTAGAAGACAAAGGGAAGATGAGGTAGAGACCATTTTGAATGCAGTAACCAAGTAAGGTTGCCGTGTTAGGATGAGAAACATGAGTAATTATGCCCAATTCCACGAGAAACTCTTTCTCTTTGTTTGGGTTAGTGTTGTCTTTGGTTAATCTTTTGACTGCTATGCTGTCCCCATTACGCAGATCTCCGCTGTATACCTCTGAGTATCCACCTTGTCCTACCATGTTATCTGCATGCATATACAGTGGCGGATCCAGGATTTAGAGTTAGGGGTAGCGCAATTTTGTGATACCATCGAATACAAAAAAAAACTAATTCAGAATGCTACAAAATCCAAATAAAACTCTAAAGTACTTTAATAAAAGAAAATTACGATTGTTCACGACGTGCTCACAAATTTTAGAACTGATTATAATTAATTAAGCCATTGACGCAGCTGATGGTAACATGATCTGTTGCTGAAGGGGCACTCAAATAATAAGTGCTGATGAGTGATGACATTCCAATGCTAGCTTCCCCATATCTATCTACTAAAATTTTGGCATACGAATGTGGGGGTATTTTTGTATTTTTTTTCATTTGAAGTAAGACTTATCAGTTTCTCTATCTCACATTTAGATATCTAAAAATTAGCTGTTTATTCTTTCTCGTTTGAAGATACATTTATTTACTACAATTATTATTTGACCATGCATGGAGTTAGATGTGCATGGTCTTTCACGTTATTTCAGGAAATGCAAACGTAGATGTGGTATTATTATCAAAAATCATTATATATCCTCTAACTTTCATAGTTGTAAACTAGTTTAGGTATACGTTTAAAAATGATTATTATCTATAACATTGTTCCTTGTGTCTCTTTATAGCCATTGAATAATTTTTCACTAAAATTGAGACCTAATAAAGAAAAATTACCATGCATGCATGTTTCTTGGTCATATTAGGTCAGTTATTTGTTTCGATTTTGTCTTAAATTTTAAGTGGTTAAAAACATCATACACCTTTTAAAATAAAGTTTGGGTTTCATCTCTAACTATATTAGCATCAAATTTTCTTTTCTTTGTGGGGTAAAGCAAATCCGAAAGGATAGTAATGAAAACGGAATACAATCCATGCCTTAGATATATCAAGTTACAAGTAAGGTAACTAAGATCTACATCAAAGAGCAGCACTTACATATGGCATTAGGACATATACTTGCATTCGTAAGGGGATGATGAGAATTAAGCTTAGATTAATTATTTTATTCATACGTTTTATCATTTCAAAAAGGTGGGAACCTTGCCAATTGCCATCAAAGAATTTTAAAAGGTGGGACCCTTTTTTTAGGATGGTAATTAGTAAATTTTTTGACATGCACTATCCCATTCCCATAATAATGTATAAATCTTGCAGACAATTTTTTGGGTTCTAAGTGAATACAATGATGCAAAAAATTATAATGGGTGGGAGATTTTGAGAGAAACCCAATATTGCTTTCTTTATTTTCTTGCTTGCAAATCACACTTGTATAATTTTTTGTTATTAATCAGACAATCTTGTTTTTGATTTACTGAAATAGACCTCGGATTGCCTCCAATATGGAGTATGGTAGGGTGACTAAAACTTCTTCCTCAATTATTAGGTTCTTGTACATTAAGTAAGACATGATCAGAGATCTTAGTCGTTCATTGACATTTATTAATTATTAGTCATATGTCAAAACTTACAATAAGGTTTTATATACATATATATATATATATATATACATATATATATATATATATATATATATAATGTCTATGTAAGTTGGTAAAATCTATACTAATATATTAAAAGGCGTGCATAAACAAGGAAGGGTGCCACGTGGCGCTCTCCCTAAAGAAGTTTTACTCCATGTAATCCACAACAATAAAAAATTAGAAATTGCGTAGCATAGGGTTTGATCTCGGGACCTCAAGACATATACTAAAGTCTTAACCACTAGACCAAATAACATTTAGTGTTATAATCTTAAAGCATAATATTCATAAATGAAAATTTTCCTTACCCGGGGCATAGCCCGGGCCTAATAACTAGTATTGATTAAATTAATGTACGGTGTAAAATGTATGCATCAAGACTTGATATACTATATATTTATTGTTATTGCAATTAAATCAGGATTACTTTGACATGCAGTATGATGAGACGTCCTTGCCAATGATAATTTGGACCGATTTAGGAACCACACCGCAAATTATATGAAATTAAAATTAACTCATGGCGTATGTTACAAGTTAACTAAAGCATCCACCTCACTAATAGGTGTATATATTACTTGTTACTTAAAACTACACGAGTACACGTTTTCACCCCCTCAAAAAAAAATTGGCATTTTAAAGTAATCGGTAAATTTGAAGAGTCTTATAATAATATAATTAAGGTAAAACATTGCTTCATAGAACTATAGCATAGCTGTTAGGGTGAAGGGAGTAAATAACAAAATATGTACGATTGCCTAGTGGAAAAAGCTGTGTAACTAATAAGAGGCACTGATATGATGAAAATTAATGATAACCCCACTCCAAAGAAATCTTCCATTTACTTACAACACAATATGTAAGATTAATCTTTTCTAGCATGTTCATATCTTATATGCTATGCTAGTCTTAAATCATTTGTAGTGATAATCTATGTAGCATGAAAATATGTGGGCTTTTTGGAAACAAAAGACATTTCAAAAATGGAGAAACTTGAGGTGTTGTCCAATATTTATTTTTGGCTTCATTAGCACGCAGATGACAAAAGTTGGGGAATTGAAGTAAAATATTGTGGAAACCAGGAAATATCATTATATCATATCCTAGTGTTGTTAGTGCTTGATGGATGATAATTAGTCATACTTTTCACCCAAAAATAACAAAAGGAAAAGAATGAAACTAAAAGAAGAGCTTAAATTGGAAGAAAGCATAGTTGATTCAAGTATCTTTACCTGGATGAAAGTCCTTGGTAGCTTCTGAAATCTCATCATAGCTATAATATTTCAAAGAAGGTTGTGGGAGCTTTTCTACTCCACCAATGCTACATTTCTCATTATTTCTTCTCCTTCCACTTGACGTGTTCCTTAAGAAAAAGGACGCAACACGTCTCAACGGTGACTCCTTATCCTTATTCTTATCCTTATCCTTGGTTGTTGTCGTCGGTGCTGGTGCTGGTGCTGGTATTGGTGCTGGTGGTATGGATGAATCAGAGTTGCTACTCGAATCGCCAAAACTGGAGTTATCATCATCTTCAGTATTACAAGGAGCAAAGTCTCCTTCAACTCCATTCAAAACTGTCCTTGGAGACTTCTCCTGTGATGATGGTCTTCCCTTAAAGATTGATGAATCTAATGCTGCTTCATTTTCTAGTTGCCCGATTGAGATAATTGAGCACCCTTTTGGTGCATATTTCTTGCAATACTTTCTACTGTTTCCTATTGTTCTGTTTCATGATTAATTAATTAGTCAAGACCAAAAACAAATTAGTAATATGCACATCATATATATATATATATATTGTATGATAGATATCTGATGTACGTTTACCTCTTTCGTTCAAGTTTCGGCCCTCCAAGAACTAGGAATTCTGTGGCTGTTTTATTGGCTTCTTCGACTAAGCCGCTCCCCACACTCGAGCTATATGTAACTCTAGCCTCTAAATGTACCTAAAACATCATTCCATAACAAGTGTCATAAAATGGAAAAAAGATACACCACGTCTGTGTGGATGTAGTTGCCACATTACACTATCAACGTGCAATTAACTTCAGAAAGAAGTGTTGTACCTGTTTAATTTGGCAAGTCTTGGCAAATTCTCCCATGACAGAAAGAAGAAAAGATTTAGCTTGGCGAAATCGTTTATAATCTCTTGACTTTGGTACAAGTTTCTTAGGCTCCTTCCCTACTGTTTTAATTATTTGAACAAGAATAGTTTTAATAAAACTGAATCACTTAATTCCAACTACTCCATAGTAAACAGATAAAAAAAATGCAAACATAATATTTGGCTTATAAAAAAAAATTGACATGAACTCACTAACTCAGCAAAAGATGAGATGTAATAATAAAGAAAGAAATTGCACGTAAAAAATATGACAAACCTATAACATGTAGTGCTATAATGGTGTCGTTGGGATGAGAGAGAATGGTAATTGCCCAAGAAAGAAGCTCTTTAGCATCATCAACTTCTAAGGGAGTTGCTACTACTATTGTTGCTGGAGCTGTTGAAGGGATCATCACTAATTAATTGACAGCAAAAAAATAGTGTTATTTTGTTCTGCAAATATTACTATTTGTTTTGAGTTGTTTGGCTTTTGCTAAGTTTGCAGGTTACATATATTAATTGATCTGACAAGTACAAGAGTGAAATGAATTGTTTGATTTTATGTATAGGAAAAGAGAAGTGAGTAGTTTGTGTTTAGGTATAGTGGGAAGGAGTGAGACCACCACCACCTTAGCATGCCTCACATCTACATGTACATCCTTCTCAAACAAGCATTCTAACTTCTCCTCTCTCTCTTATTTTTCAATTTAATTTATATTGCTCCTCTTTTTCTTTACTTTGTTCACTGTATTTCTAAAGATTAACTAACAAGTATAATTACTCTTAATAAAGCTATCTCATTAGTCTGTTTAATAAGCTCGATTAGATGGAATAATGAAAGTGTAATTAGTTTCATCCTTTTGGAACTATTAATTATATGACTTAGTAATAGAATGATCGTATGTATATCCTAATGGAGTATAACAGAAAGTTATATAGATTAAAATTTCGGATGGAAATGTGCGATGCGGGGATGTTTAAATGGTACTCTTTAACTCAGTCTTGAAATTATTAACTCTGATGACATTACCAATTGACGCTTACCTCAAAACGGCTTACGGTAATTTGAAAAACACATAAAATATACATGGTTATATGGGGTATATGAATTTGAAATACAAAATAGAACGGATGGAGTAACATTCTGACATCTAACACATGAACAATTTATCAAAAGTAGCATATACAATAAGAAGTTTAACATGTACATTACACTTGTCGTATTTTGCCACAATTAACTTTATAAAGGAGACCAGTTGTAAACTTCATTTTATCCCATCTTGGGTTAGTTAGCTAATGCAAATTAGGCTTTCTATATAAATAATATATTTTTTGGGGGTAAGATAAAATTATTAAGTGTTTTCTGGTAGGGTGCTTTAAGGTGTAAGCAAAGGTGGTGGGATAACATTTGCGTTTATTTGATTTTTTCTTGCTGTGAAAGCGAGAAGGTGAGAAAAGTCTCATCTCTAACTGGCTGAATAAAAATAAGCGTTTTGAAGAATTTGGTAGGAGAAGAGCAAATGTGGCACTCAAAATCCCTTGGCTTATTCTTTGCTTTCTATCTTTATTTTCTTGAATCAACACTTTGAATAGGATCTAACTGACGCATATGATGAAATTTTAGTTAATTAGTATGATTAAATAGAAAGAAGAAAGAGGAAAGAGAGTGATTTAAGAATGATGAGATTTATGATTGCTCCTGGAAATTGTTTGTCTTAGACTACATGTTACGTGTAACATTACTGAGTACATCATCATTATTGCTCTTGTTGTCATCATTATGATCTAAAAATTGCTATTTTTTTTTTTGACATCGAGAAAATTGTCAGGTAACTAATGCATATCCTATTATCCTATATAACCACGAGCTGAGTTCAATATCATAGGCATTTTAGTTAATTTTAGAGGGTAAATTTACGGTAGTGTTTGGAAAGCTATAAAAAGATATTGGCATTTAGTAGGAATATCTGGGAATACAATTTGAACACTCCAATAGCTTAGCTAATTAAGTAGATACTAACTGGTTATTTCCACGATGATTGTGTTCAACAACGAACATATTATCTTACTAATTTGGTTACATAAAGATTACAAGGAACATAAGCAATGATGAAGTATGTGAATGGAACTAAAGTTTGGTGTGAGCTATGTAGTTGAATGATGGCTATACACCAAGTTAATTAAACTTAAATAAATGAGTGTTTATATTGTTTAAACTTCACTTGAAGTACACTAATTATTGGCCAAAATGTATTTGTATCCTATTGTACTTGTTCCACTTGTAATTAAGAGTCCATTCTAGGACTTTCAATTAGTTTTATCTTATATTAACCTAGTACATGAACATGTATATATATATCTTAGAAGTTGGACTCTTATCATATTTAAAATTTGGAAATTTTTTTTGGAGTTTATGATTTTATATAGTAGAGTTGGTTTTACTCTTGTTATGACCTTGTAGTATATAGATTAGTTATTGTAATGATTAAATTAAATTAAACACACATTAAGGCATTCTAAGAGGTGCAAGAAAACTAGCACCCTTTATTCTCATTTCTGTACAGCAGACAGAAAAGATGAGAACTTTGAGTTATTGTTCATCGGATGTACAAAACTCAATTTTTGACGGGACCTAAGGCCTGTTTTGGTATTTGTTAATAAATGATGGTAATGAGAATGAATATTAAGTGTAATTTAACAAGAAAGCACCCTTAAAATCCTTACGGAGAAGCAATCTCTCACCCTCAAGCTCTTGCTTTTTTTCTCCATGGGAAGCAATTTCACCTTCAAGCTTGTGTTTCTTCGTTCATGAATTTTCATTACCACCCGTTACCATTTGGGGGAATATATGGTATTAAGTGAAAATGGAATATATGGTATTAAGTGAAAATGAAAATCTATACTAATATATTAGAAGGTGTTCCTAAACAAGGAACGGTGCCACGTGGCGCTCTCCCTAAGGGCGTTTTATTCCATGTAATCCACATAAAATAAAAAAAATTAGAAATTGCATAGTATAGGGTTTGATCCCGCAACCTCAAGAATATATACTTAAGTCTTAACCACTAGACCAAGTAATATTTAGTGTTATCATCTTAAAGTATAAATGTATAATATTAATAAATGAAAATTTTCCTTACCCGGGGCATAGCCCGGGCCTAATAACTAGTTTAAGAAGAAAAATGCGCACTCTGATATGAGTTAGCATTACCATGGGAATGAACATTGATTTATTCCACAAATTTTACATACAAATTCAATCTCATTATAACCGACTACCAAACGGGCCGTCAAACTTAATCCAGTTAGCAATGTGTGATATTGATTTGATATTTTGAGTCTTATGGGCCGGATCAGGCAACTGACGACATGCCCTGTCCATCTCGTATGTCTGGCACACGGCACACCAATCTATATGTCCTAGCCAGTAGCCAGACCATGCCAAGCCTACCCCATTGAACAAGGCTAGTTTTCATATATTTGTGGACTAATGAAGTTAATTTATTCGTTGATACTTGGTCTGATTAGTGCAATCCCTACTTAGGTCTAGGCCCAATTTTATGCAATCAAGTTTTCATCTTCGAATCTAATACTACAATTTCACAAGCCTTTTAGGTTTTGGGCTAATGATTCAGCCACCAAATATGATTTTGGGCCATTTCAGATTTTTTATTGATTTTAGAAAATGCTCAAAAAATACTCTACTAGTACCAAAAAGTGTGTTAATGTCATTGTTTGTAGTATAATATTGATTTTTTGATTAAATCTAGTGAAATATGAAATATATAGTGTGAGATTAAATTAAGTTATTTGTAGTTTGAGATTAAAATTTTATTAAAAAATAGTTGCTAATTTAAGATTACAATGTATCAGAAATTTTGTATAAATAACAATTAAGCAAACTAGTATTGAAAGCAATTTTCACTTCATTAGTATACAAGTGGATTTTTTATTCTTCAATATTATAAAATATTCTAAAAATTAACCCCTTTGCCCTAGAAACATCTGAAAACTGGTTGGGAAATGTAGTTTAAAGCAATAAATTATAGGAAAAATTCACATAAATAATCCAAACTATTGACCATTTTCTCAAAATAATCCGAACTATTGATTATTCTAGAATAATCCCAAGTTTCAAGTGTACCTTCTCAAAATGATCCGAAATGTTTTTTTTCTACCCCAAAATAATCCCAAAATGGATCAACGAAAATAAGTAAAATAACAATTCAGATTATTTTGAGAAACTCACCCCTAAAGTTGGGATTATTCCTGAATAATTAATAGTTGGGATTAATTTGGGAAGATGAGTGAAAGTTGGGATTAATTATGTGAATTTTTCCTAAATTATAGTGTGGTTATCAAATGTTACTCCCTCCATATATACTACTCCCTCCGTCCCATAATATAATAATTACCTTTTTTTTTCAGGAATTAAGGAAAATAGAAGATGTAGTAGGATTTCTCAAAAAAAATATTTTAGAAAGTGTTTATTTGGTACTTTTGTCTTGGACCAAATTTCTTTATTTTATTTTTCCTTTTAAAAAAAATCAAAAAGCAATGAATGTTTCTTGGAATGGTGTAAAACAATAAATAGGGGCACATATTTTGAAAGAAAAGTAGGGGTATTTTGGAAAATTTGTGTAGAAATTGAGGATAATTTATTCCAAGCAAATTAATAAAAAAGAAAACAAGCACAACATTTTGGGACACCCAAAAAGGAATGTGAGCACTATATTATGGGACGGAGGGAGTAGAAATATATGAACACTTGTTGAGACACGTAGTTTAAGGTGATAAGTTGTATTGTAGTTATATATGCTATTTTTTTTTTTGAAGGGAGTTATATATGCTATTTTATTGTAACAACAGTGGAGTGACCCATTTTTTGATAGATAATTTGCCGCTATTTGCTTCATTTTTTGTTATATACTACCTCTTTTTTTTTAATATAAATAATTACATTGTTTAAGAATAATAATCTATGAAATGAAAGAGCAATTTATGCAAAAATTAGATTGGGACTTGTCCTAAAAATTATGTAAAACCCGTCATAAGAGGTGAAAAATTGGGTTATAAGATCCACCAAGTGGTGGGTAGCCTTAACCGGATGTGTGGTAACAAGAAAGCTCGAAAGCCATTCCCGTCCCTGTCAGGGGAGATGCCAACCATCTCTCCTTCTTACGAACACAAACTATTGTTCTGTGATTCACATTAATAAAGGGCCGTATTGGTTTATAATTCTCCGATGTGGTACAATATCATGGGACTTTGCCATATCATACGACACAAGGCACAACACAAATTATAGCTTAATGTCCAGTTGTCCGCTATTATAACATGTTGACATCTTTCATAGAACAGCGGTTAACGGAGTGGATGTCTTGGTCACAGGATGAACATAGAGCAGCGGCATCTGCTTTGCAGGTGACAACAGCAGGTGCTTGCTCGCAGACTTCGCACACCCACACACACTCATGGCGTGAATAGGAGGTTGGTAGATGGATCTTAGCGTCGCCACCCTGATAGTAAGCCTCTGATGCTGTTGCTGTTGCTGTTGCTGTTGTTATCATCTGTTGCTGCCACCATTTTTGATAAAGAAGGTTGAATTGAAGAATGAAGAAGCAAAATGGCGTTGGAGTGAAGTTTGATTTTATGGATTGTTTGTGTATTTGTGTGGGTTCATCTAGTCTATTTCTTGGTGTTAGTACCAATTACCCAAATAATGTGATGACGAGGTCAAACCCGACACGTGGATCAACTATGGCCAAGCATTAGGATTAATGCTAAAATGCGATTAATTCCGAAATTTCTCTAGAATTTTCATTTAAATTATCAGTCTAGGCACGCGAGAATTTTGTTTTTTTTTAACAAAGCGCTACTCCAAGTAGCGGTTAATACCAATAATGTAAAGTTGACCGCTACTTCAAATAGCGGTTATATGATTCCCCAAGACAAGTTATAAAGGCCATGTATATAAACCGCTATCAAGTAGCGGTTAATAACAATAATGTAAAGTTGGCCGCTACTTCAAAAAGCGGTTATATGATGTCCTCATGAGACAAGTTATAAAAGGGATACATACTTGAAGTTAAGCGGTTACTATGAAACAAAAAAAAAAAAAAAAAAAAAGTAGCGGTTTTGCCTAGTAAACCGCTACCTCCAGTAGCGGTTTTGCCTAGTAAACCGCTACCCCCAAAGTTTTTACTTTATTGATCTTTTCAAATAACTTGAAGTTAACCGCTACTCGTAGTAGCGGTTTGCTTTGAAAAAAACAAATTTCTGGCGCGCCGTCCTACGTGGACGGTATTCATGGAATTAATTTGAACTTGGGCACATTTCAGGAATTAATACTCATTTTAGCATTATTCAAGGAAAAAATTATAGGATTTTGGGAAATCAATTTCTCTATTTTCGTTTATTATCATTTTTATATTACATGAGAGGGGGATAAACGATGCCCCTTCGGGGACATCTGATAAAATTGGAACGATACAGAGAGGGATAAACGATACTTGCATCATGCTTTTATGGGGCTGTGCTAACATCCAAAAGCTTAAGGGTGAACTATCAACAAAAATTCATTAATTTACTGCTTCTTCTTCCACGCCTTGTCTTGCCTCCTTGTATTTTTTTTACATCAACAAGGTGAGCACACTAATTAAAACTTAAAAAGGATTAATTTTATTTTTAATATACATATACATCGCTCATTGTATAATAATCTTATTGTAGATTTGTAGTTGTATGAACAATTTGTAAAATTAATAAGGTACATGCTGACAAGAAGAGGAAAGTTAAGGTGATTGATGATGGTTCAACCAAAAAATAAAGATAAAGGTAATATAGATAACTTGCCTTCAGGGGTTTTTTTTTTTATTCTAGAAGTTTCAGCTAAAATGTGATTTGTTTGTGTTTAACCAAAAAATAAAAGTCTAGTGATCAATAAGACTTTCTTTTATGCCATATAGCCTTTTATTCATAACCTAAGTGGATTAGTCCTCGTATTGCTATACGGTTTTACAATTAAACCTTAATTAAGCTTTAATTTTTGGGCCTTGATTTTGGGCTTTCCTCATTTCTTTACATTAGTAATTAATACTAAGTACAGTTAGTATCATATTATCACGTATTCATGATCAGACGTCAACAAGTTTAGATTGCCCACGTCAGTAACGAAATACAACAATTTGTTAGGCTTAGATGTTCCATTTATTACAAACTCTTAATTAGGTTTGCGCAACTATTGGTCATTTGAGACCAAGTATCCAAGACAATGCCTAATACCTTCTAAACCTTCTTTGTCCTTACTCTTCTTTTAAACAAACAGAAAATCATATCATTACTTAGGCATATGTGCCAGTAACAAAGTCAAAGAACATAACACTGAATAGAAGAGAAACAAACACAAAACTTCGTATTTGTTTAGGTCAAAATTTGCTTAAGGACGAGGACTGATTGGGATCTCGACAACTAGACTAAATCAACGTGACGATACAAAAAAGGAATCAAGCGAATAACGCAATGGTCAAATACTAGCACTTGGCACGGGGCACGAGTAGGTGTGATTAAATGTCCTAATTAAGTAAAGATTATCAATGTTTTTGGTTCCCTCGTTTTTCACTTACTTTTATCATTCTCAAAAAAATGTTCTTAAGGAAATTTGAATGAAGTTGCCACCATTTGGTTTAACAATTAGGGAAATCCTAAGGGTGTGTATCAACAATTAAACCCTTAGCAATCGAGATAGTGGGGGATCACATATAACTATAATTCTTACAAAGGATGGATGAGAGTAGGAAAAGGGTCGGAAAATATAAGGAATATGGAGGAATATATATCATCCAAGTAAAATATTATCTACCATTAACAAATCAAACAAGGAGAAGTAAGAAAACTACTTCCCTTGAAAAATGATTTCCTTCATTCAAACATTCTCTAATTTCTTTATTCTCTTACATAAGGTAACAATGCAAATTTGTATCACATAAAACTTGCTAAATAGATCAAAAAACAAATGGTTCGATGAGATTTTTTTTATAATTTAACATTTCCATTAATAACGGCTTGGAGCCAGGTTACAATAGCAGCATTACAATAGATAGACCTCAAACTCCCGACTACGAATCAGAGAAGTAGCATACAAATTAAAAAGAGGGGAATCACAAATGATTCGAGGAGTTAGTGTGGTAAATAGTATTTTCCCAGTTTGCCAACTTAAAAGTCATTACACCAACTCATTTATAGATTGGAATCACAATACTTCTTTCCTTTTTTTGGGAGGCTCCCATTGGGGACCCATGGTAAGACGAAGTACCCTGCCAGACCGGAACCTCTCACAGGTTAACCCGACCTGAGTTTGCGGGCAGACACTTTGAGAGTGGGGGGGATGAAAAGGGAAAACCCTCTCCCAAAGTGCCCCTAGTGGGGATCAAACCCCCAACCTTGAGGTTGGAAGGTTCTTTCCTTACCAGTAGCCCAAGCTTAGCTTAGTACAATACTTCTTACTTAGTCACAACGTTTCTCATTTCTTACATAAATATATATTCTCATATTGGAAAAAGAAAACATACATTCTCATGTGAACTTATCTCTATATAACTCTCAATTGACTTGTACCTATACGATACTTCATCCGTTCTATTATTATTGGAACATCACCCTTGACACATTTTTTTAGAAAGTCATGTAAAGAGGAGAGAGGTATAGGTAGTCAGATAGATATTAAGTATGACCTATGTAATAAAAGAGAGATAGAGATAAGATATTAACAAATAAGAAAACGTTACAATCAATATAAAACTTTCAAATAAAGGAAATATTGCAATTTAAAAACAACGAATTGAAGGAAGTACTACTAAAGTTAGGTGAGCCATGTAATGTACTAAATTTAGGTATAATATAACAGAAGAATTTATTCAGATTACCCAATATTGTCGCGAATCATAATTGTAGCAAATGGGGCAGTAGTGAAGAGATTTGACTTGGGATACTAGTAAGTAGTAACAGACTAAGAGCCAATCATATTTCATTTTCGTTCCATTACTTCTCCTGTTCTTTTTTTTTTTTTTTGATAAATCACTTCTCCTGTTCTGGTTGTTGTATATTTATCTTTAGACTAAATGTCCCTTTTTTACTTTATATATTGATCAAGAAGTAGTGGTGTCAAAAATAGATCTGACCGTTGGGTCAACTTGATTTCGACCTGACTTGAACCTGGTTCGACATGTGAGGGTCAGTCCTCAGACCTGACCGAAACCTGACCTGGGATTACCTAGACCTGACTGACACCTGGCAAAATTATATCCTGACCTGACCGACTTACATCCAAACTCGAAAAAATAAATTACATTTAATTTAAGAGTTAAACTTTGAATATCATATACTTGTTTATATTTTTATTTTCATTTATTTTTGAATTATTTGTATACATTGCTCTCTTGTTTTGATTTAACATCTATTAATGTATATATGTATATATATTTTTTTTTTTATATATAACAAGATGAAATCCCTTGTAACTAGGGAGGAAATTAAGAATCCTTTTTTTTATAAGGTAATTTTGCCAAACTTTAAGCTACTATGGAAGTCAAATAGTCATGCCCACTAAATAAACTAGGTCCAACTTTCATTTGTTATAACAATCTATATCCGTATTTAATACAACCTCTTCACCCATTTCTTTGCTTCCTCACCGATGTGGGACGTTATCCGTATTTAATACAGCCTCTTCACCCATTTCTTTGCTTCCTCACCGATGTGGGACGTAAGAAATCTCCAACAACAAAACTCTGCCAAACAAACGTTGGATTCAAGATCAATTTGCTGCAAGTTTTATTTTTTTATATTTGTCATTAGTGCTGTGCCACCTGTTGTAATGTCTTCTCTTTTTTTTTTGGACAGTTGTAACTTGTAATGTCTTCAATGTTTATACTTTATATACATAATTTTAAAATGATTAAATTAGTTAATTGAATGCTAATTTTATATACATAAATGAAAGACTATAAATAGTCCAACAATATAATTAAGACGTAATCTAACATGAAGTATAGTGAAAGGTAGTAAGATTTTATAGAAAAAATAAGGTTGTTGTGTTACCTTCTATGTCGATGTGGGATATTAATATCTTACATAAAAATTATCTAAAATGGTTTCGAGCTTGTTCACGAACTCTCGAGCCGAACTTAAGGAGGCTCACGCTTGGCTCGTTTAGGTCTCGAGCCGATCCCGAACTCGAGTCGAGCCCTCTCGAACCGAGTTTTGACCGAGGTTTGACCGAGCCGAAAAATTATCTTGAATCTTTATAATGTAATGAGCACAAATGCTAACCACTAAATAGTTATACTAGGTATATTGCTCTAAGGTCTTTACTTATGAAACTATACTTGGATTACTTATACAACTATTACTTGCTTATTTAATGTTTTGATTATAGTCATTTACGTGAATAGTATAACAATATAATTATATTGATGTGTTATAGTATTCGTATACTTATGCTTATATTCACTTAATTAGTGAACTTAAGTTATAACAAACTTTATAGTTACGTCATTTTGCTTCGTATCAAGATCTTGTTAATAAGCTAAGCAATAAGATTTAGTCGATTAATAAGATATTGTTAATATGCAAAACGGTATAGTAATTTAACAAACCTCCCTATATGTTATAACGAACTATGTTATTGAAATAATTAGATTTAATGTCTCCTGTTAAGTTACTAGCTTTATACCTCTATGGTTATTTACTTATTAAGCTATACTTCTTATAGTGTTACGTATACAACTATCACCCAATTATGTAATAGTTAGATTATATCTATATAAGTGAACTTATTGTGTAACGATATAACTTATATGAATTTCATTGAGTTGATAGTGACTTCTTATAATTTATGTTTATTATTATTATTATTATTGTTCTCATTGTCATCATAGCTATTTATCGCACACACGAGTTGACTAAGAGTAACTGACTAAGTGTGTAAGTTACCATATGGTTGTTAACAAGGTACTATCTAGTAACTAGTAAGTATTTGTTAACTTATTTACTTATGGTTGTTACTTGTTAACAGTTAACGTATTGATTATACTTTTTAATAAGTTATTTAGCTTTTATAGGGGAGAATGATTTGGGGGTATGTTATTATGTTTATTATTATTGTGCAACATATGAACCATCTTTATAACCACTTAGGCCTCATATGAATCGTTGTTGTAAACATATGAATGTATGATTGTCATTTATTATAATATTGCAACATATCAAGAGTCGTTATACTAATTTATAATCAATAGAGTATTAGAGTAGTTTTACAATTATTTTGATAGCAATGTACTGCTAAAATGATTAAACATATTGATAAAATAGTTTGTTTATACTTTATCATATATAGTCACAACATAATACATGTATATCGCGTTATGTTTGTTATTGTTATTGGTATTATTAGCATTGTTGCTACTATTACTATTAGTATTTGTATTGTTATTGTTAGTATTCCTGTTCTTATTTGTATTACTATTGCTATTGTTAGCATTGTTATTATTTGTATTATTACTATTTTCATCATCGCTTTATGTTTATCATTAATATTATTCTCATTATCGTCATAGCTATTTACAAACTTATATATCAATCATAATGCTTATAATAATAAATCATTTATATAAAGTTTGGAATTGTTTGTCTACTCGATATTATCGTCGTTGGTAATAATATATAATATTCGAATATATGAAGAGTCGTTTTACTCATTTACTCATTAGAGTGGTTTGCACAGTTGATTAGTCGAAATAAGAGTTGACTAAGAGAATACACTAAACATCACGGTAGACAATATAGTGTTTTTATTAGTTTTTCGTTATCATCCATATATTTATCGCACACACACATATGTATATATATGTCGATCTTAATACTTTTAATAATATGACTCGGTTACAAAATTCATAACAAAATCAAATGACCCGACCAGGAGTCAACCGAAGTTGAATCGACGTTTAATAGCGAATGGACCCGATGCTTCACAATGATCGAACTAAGGTCATTAGTGATTCAACCCGAGTACACTTGACTCAACCTAAGCGTACATGAAACCAAATATGACCTGCGCAAACTCGGACAAAAAATGTCCACGGGCGATCATACTCGGGAATGGATCGATTTGTAAATAAAACGCTCAGACCTGTCCGACACCCGGCAATCCCATGATTCAAATGTGATCGACCCAGTTGAACAAAACATGACCAATCACGACCTGGGGCACTGACTGTCAGAATCCTGACCTGTCCGGGTCTGACCTGGTTCGCCGTGGGTATACCCAGAACCTGTTTTGACACCACTATCAAGAAGACGCATTTTTATTGTGCCATTCAATTCTAGGATAGACCCCGATTTCTTGTCCAAAAAAGAAAAAACATACGGATAGACCCCGATTTGCTTCGTATCAGGGATACATACATATATATATATATATATATAACCTTCACATACATATATATACCTTGTCTAAATTTATTAGAATCTAACTAGGTATGGTCAACTGTTTAAACTAAACTTTGGTTATTTTTTCATGCTAATTTATAAATGAAAATATTCATGTGAGATCTTATTAGAATCGACTCGGTGTGTACTCTTCAAACATCTAATTTTCATAATCTTTTTCTAATATGAAATTGAATAGATGTGTAACCATGACAAATGTTACTTTCAATGGAATGGAGATCTATGCTTCCCGGATGTAGTTGTTCCGAAATCATAATTTGTTTCATAATTGAGATTGATCTTGGATGACGAGCTCGAGCAATAAGTAATCGATAACTTCTACCACATAATACATTGAGGAAAACTCTTGCCAAGAGAGGCAAACAACTCCCACACGGAGAGATAATAACACACAAAAACAACAAACTACACTCGTAAAGTGTAGATTTATTAATAACTAAAGAAAAGATAAAACTAGTTGAAGAAGCTTAAAAGTAGATAGATCCTAATGAGAGAGGGGAAACAGGGAGAAGCAAAGCACGACTAGGCTTTTTTTAAAATCTAAAAATTATGTTCAGAAAATAATATAAAACATGGTCTTATCATTATTATCTAGGTATAAATTTTTTCTAAGATATTATTATTGTTGCTACAAAAACTTCTTTTTAAAATAACAAAAAAAACATTTAGGATATCAGAACCCGTGCCAATATATGCAAAAAAACATAATGGGTATTTTAAATTACATCATTTGACCTGACCATGTCTCTAGTTTTTTCCTATATGGTCACATGGTAGATTTTAAAATACCCATTGGCCATTGGGATACTCGGCTCAATAAACAGCGAAGCCTAGTGGGTTTTGTCTGTGCGCATAAGTTCGTGGGACCTCATATAAGTCGCGTGTTGGACTTGAACCCCCAACAAACATTTTTTTTGGTTTTTAACTAGGGATGGCAGTGGGACGGGTCGTCCCTGCCCAACTGAGGTTGGGATGGGTTTAGGTTTGGCGGGGATGGGGCGAGAATGGGGATTAAAATCGTACCCGTAATGGGTGGTGGAGCGGGTGTGAACTTTATGATATACCCGCTCCATCCCCGCCCGCCCCGCACCACCCCCTCACCACCCCCGCCCGCCCCGCGTATATATTATTAAAATCCTATTTATATACTTACATTATTAATAATTTTATCTTGCAAAAATATTAATTTGTGGGTACAACGCGGGTACGAATCGGGTGAGGGTACCCATGCGGGTGGTGGAGAGGGGATGAAGTGGGTACGAGACGGGTGCGGGTCCCTTTCCGGGTGGTGGGGCGGGGATGGTTTTGGATACGTACCCGCTGGGGTGGGGATGGATTTGGAATTTTTCCCTATAATGGGTGGTGGATCTGGGATGAGGATGAAACTTTTATGCTGGTGTGGGTATGGAGCGAGGGGCCATCCTCCGCACCCGCCCCACCCCGCCCAATTGCCATCCCTATTTTTAACAAATTCTAAGACGTAACATATACTACTATTAGTTACTTAATGCCTCTCACAAAGTCATAAACTAAAAAAACACAGGAAACCCTAACTCTACACTCTCACTCTTTTCTCCTCAAACACGCACACCCTTGCTATATATTTTTTCTTTCTTTCTGAGATATATGAAGATATTAGTAGTGAAACTAATTAAATCAGAGAGAGCACTACGTGGCAAATAGACTCACTTAATAAGGAAGGAGGTTATCTTGCACTTGACTTTAGAGTTTAGGTACGAATATAATTCATAGTTTGGTGATTTGATGATAACTTGTGGAGTTAGAGCGAGACCTCTTCAAAAAAAAATTATTTTTTTTAAAAAATATTTTAGAGGGTGCGAATGTGCGATTATGCACCGCCCATAATTTTAATAATAATTGATTATTACACTAATCATCATTATATATAAATGTAGTTTCTCACATTTCTTTTTAATTTATTCACTTCACTTTGGAGGAGATCCAACTAACCAAGGAGGAATTCCAAAAGAGAGGAAAACTAATAAGATGGGTTATTATATTAAAAAATGGATCATATGGGTGGAAAAAGAGGAGAAACGACATAATGTTGGTATTTGATAAATAAAGGATTGGAATAAGTTGGAGGTATTTCTATTCAATCGATGGTAAGTAGAGAATTAGGCACACGTTGGAGGTTTGATTTATTGAAGATAATTGAGTAGTTAAATTCTCTAGTGTTAGTAATTGATAAATAAAGGGTTAGAAGAGCAATTTGGACCCGAAACTTTAATTCTAAAAAAGCTAAGGGGTAGAGGGGGAAGCTTTGTGAGAGATGTTTGGGCAGGTTAAGGTAAAAACGATAGATGACGGAACCAAGCAAATCAGGCAAAAATGGATTTTCTTTCTTTTTAAAGCCAAACTCGAAATGACATTGAAATGAAATTCAACTTGAAGTAAATCTAAAATAGTATCACAAACTTTTCCGTCTTAAAAAAAACAAATAAACTATTATATATTGTATATCTGACCTTCATGTGGGTGATAGGCGAGAAATATTTATATTATGTACTCGTTGGGACTGAGATGGAATTAGATACTTCCCCTCGCCATGAGTGGAGCAGAGATGAGATTTTTAGGCAAGTTCGAGCGTGGAGAGATCATCCTCCGCACCTACCAACTCCAGCAACATCTAGAGTTGAGGTTGGATTGTTTGGGTTGTCTAATATTGGAGGTGGCAAACGAGTCATGTTTGGGTTAGCCTTATTGTGGGTTAAGTTTGGATTAGTTCAAGTACGTTTGGATTCGGGTACAAATTTGGTTGATAGTTTTTTGGTTTGGGTTGGATGAGTTGAGTCAATATCAGAACATGTTAAATTGCATTACTTTAAGTTTTGGCAAGTGGATATTTGAAATCATATATGTTTTGTTTGGGTCCTTTTTGGGTCTAATTAATTTTGAGTCGAGCACATTTTTTATTTATTTTTGGTTGTTGATACTACCATGAAAATCTATGTTGATATTTAAATTCTTATAAGGAAATATAGAGCCGATATTCCATTTATTAGAGTTAAGATTAATATTTAATTACTTACTACCAGTCGTGTTTGAGTTTATCTCGGCCGTGTAAAACAATTTCGGGACACTTGATGTAGGAGTTGTTTTCGAATCTGATTAATTCCATGTTGAATTTGGGTCATTATCATTCCAATCTCGTGTCGCTCGGGTTTTTATGACCATAATTAGGTCATGGTCGGGTCATCATTTATTTGAGTTGATTCCAGGTTGAGTAGATTCGATCGAGGTTACCTTCGGGTACCTCGAGTTTGATTGACTTTGTAGCAGGTTGATCTATATTGGGTTTCGATTGAAGGTTTTCGAGTAAAAAAATGGGTCTCGAATAGGATATTTCGAGTCGGCTTAGATGGTTAAGGTGTCTAATACTTTTTTGTATCATGCATCATGGATTCATTGTGGTGGTCCACAGCCTTGGTAGGCCCCCCTAAATCCGCCCCTATATATGACGAGATCATTTTAATTTAATTTTCTATGAAAGAATAGAATAACTTTAACCCCCGTAATTCAACTGCTTTTCAACCCTAATCAACGTGTGACCCGACCCAACAACATCACTTAATGTGCAGTTACGTGTCCGATTTTCCAACCCAACCCGCCTCTTGACCCGACGAGAGCACCCAGCACAGCCATCACTAGGCCCACCTTTAAGGTTTGCAACATTGTGCGCAGCACACGGAGGGCACGTGTGAGACTATCCACGTCACAAATGAGTCCGCAGTTTGTATATTGGATAAACTTTTGGATTTGGGTCTCTTTTTAAATCTCATCTTTAGCAACTCAGTTTAAGTATCTTAATTGTTCTTATCCAAGGAGTAAGGACTATTTCACTCATCTCACCTAGTTTAACTCAAAAACCCCCCTCATAATCTGCCTCATAATTTTAAAATTGGTTACATCTGTTTCACCATTTCGATTCAACTTCATCGATCATCAATTTTTATGTAAATTCTCTTAATTGCTATATTTTCACTCTTTCATTTTATGCTATTTTGATTTTATGCTATTACCAGATTTTGATTTTGCAGTGATTTATTCTTTATGGATCATTAATTTTGTGCGTAACGTAGCTATTTCTTTTCTCTCATTTTCGTTTCTGTATAAATTGCGCAACTTATTTACTCTTTTTTGTTTTCCTATACAATTTACCCTTTCGATGAAACATTGATTAGGTGTTGTTCAATTTGATGTTTTTTCGGTGAAAAATTGCGCAATAATTTGATGTCCTGGTATGATGATCAATTTTGGTGCACTTCCTCATTCGGATTCAAAGACTGGTTATTGATTCTTACATAGAATTGGAATATTTTGTTCTACTTTATATTGTAATTCTGTAACATCAACAATTTTACTATGAGTTCAATTTTATGATAAAAGGACTATAGCTAAGATGACAGAGTTACTTTATGCTCTCCGTTTGTTGTTGTGCCTTTTAAAGCACTAAGTACCAATACTGATCTTCTCATATTGTGCCTTTTATTTGCTTCCTTTTTGTGTGTGTGTGTGTGTGCGCGCGCGCGCGCGCAGCTGTGCTTGTGCGTGCTAAGATCATCTTGATGTCTCTGTGTCCAAATTTTCTCCATATGAAATTCTTACTTGTTGCTATATATTGTGATTGCTAATTTTTCTTACAATTATGCTATTGCTTCCATGACAGAACCGTGCAAATAAGAACAGAATGAGGATACGAATAAGTTTGTTACTTTTATGTTGTTCTACTCTTGTTTTGTCTGCAGTGGTAAGTATGCTTCTGCTTTATTTTTTTGTTTATTATGTTTCTCATTTTTGAAAATACGAGTATGCCTTCTTCTTATTGTACATGTAATTTGTTCATAGGTGGCAGTTGGTCCACCGACTTGTCCTGCTGAAGGCAGCGGATGTGGTGATGATGGATGGGAAGGGGAATTCTTCCCTGAAATTCCCAAGATTAAGTATGAGGTAATTATTTATCAGCATTTGTGTGAATGTAATATGAGATGATCATAGTGAAGCTATGAAAAATGATGCCTTATGCTTTTTTTTTTTATATGTGCCATTCTTAGGGGCCTAAAAGCAAGAACCATCTGGCGTTTAAATATTACAATGCTGAAGAGGTGATCCTTGGGAAGAAAATGAAGGTTGGTTTTTGTTATCTTCTAAATGTTGGAAGAATTAAAGTTTCTATGTGTAATATGTTCCTGACATTTCTGTAACGAATTAAACCACAGGACTGGTTTAGATTCAGTGTAGCATTTTGGCATACATTCCGTGGAACAGGAGGTGACCCATTTGGCGCACCCACTAAATTTTGGCCATGGGAAGATGGCACCAATTCTGTGGCCATGGCAAAGAGAAGAAGTAAGATTTATGCGTCCTATCTTTCTCAGTGGAGTTCCTAAAAGAAGCTCAAAATAAAGTAATAGTACCTTCTTGCTTGCAGTGCGAGCAAACTTCGAGTTCATTGATAAGCTTGGAGTTGAGTTTTGGTGCTTCCACGATAGGGATATAGCTCCAGATGGTAAAACTTTGGAGGTAAGTTGTCTTTTTATAACCAGGTATAAAGTTGATTACATGACTTGAAACTAAAATGGGTTGTAAAAGTGATAGATCCTGAATAGAAAGTAGCACAGTTCCTGTGCACTTTGCTACATCTCTCTAACTTATACCATAGCTAATTTTTTTGCTTGCTGTATCTTTGATATTGCAGGAAACAAATAAGAATCTGGATGAAGTGGTAGCTTTAGCCAAGGAATTGCAGGTATAATGCTTTGAGTTGTTGGCCCTGTTTGTTTGCTAACTGATATCATGAGAATCAGGAAGAATTAATGCTTTTTCAGTTGGTTTGCAGACTAGAGGAAGTTAAAGTTCTGCATTCAATTATAGTTGTGTTGGTTCTTATAATGGGTAACTAGAGCCAAGAATTCGAATATTAACCTGCCTGTATGAGGGGATAGCAAGCTAAAGTTATGAGGCAAAAGCTTCATTTAGCAGATCATTTATTTACATATTGCAACGAAATAATATATATATATATATATATATATATATATATATATATATAGGGGTAGGATCACATGAGAATGCTTGTTACATGAGAAATGAGAATGAATATCAACCACACGATTGGATTAGAGTTACAATACTTGTTCATTAGAGTTATACCCCCGAAAAAATTTCGAGCCTTCGAAATTTTTTTTCTAATTTTTGTTTTTTTGGAGTTACATCACTTTTTCATTAGAGTTACATCACTTATTCATTAGAGTTATAGAGTGTAAAATCATTCTCATTTCTCATGTAAGTATGCCTTCTCATATGAACTCACTTCTATATATATATATATATATATATATATATATATATATATATATATATATATATATATATATATATATACTCTCTAGGTCCCTTAGTAATTTTCACACTCACTTTCCTTTTTAGGCAAACCTGGCAACTTCTCTCTTCAACATATCAACCATTCCTCTCTCTATTCTAAACTTCCTCATTCTTTTCTTCTCCATCTCTATTCACTACCAAACTTTTAGTCTCATTTAACAACTATATTTAATAATTTTATAATGGACAAAAGGTGTCTACTAAATGTTTTGATTTCTCAAAATATAGAAGCTAATCGTTCCTTACGTAATCTTGGTTACTAAGTAGGGGCGCAGAATGCAGTTCGCTACCTAGTTGCATTAAACTCTGGTCATAGCCTCATAGGTAACACTGGGAAAGACAATTTAATCTTTAGGAGTTTACCACATTAACTCATTACGACTTCCTGTTGAGAAACTCTTCAACTCACTCATGATATATTCTGCTTTGAATCTGCTTTAAATCTTATGCTCATTGAGCCTCTGTGTAAGCCACAGTTGTGTACTACTTCAGTCGGAATCCTAAATCCGTCATCCATGTAGTATTATGGACATGATTATCAAATAGTAAGGAACAGCTGGGCCATCTAGGTGGCATTCAGTATCTGTGGACTGACTTCTATCTGGAAAGCAGGGCTCCAAGATTCATCCATTGTGGGGTACAGCTCAATTGTTCCATCATCCTCGTTACATGCACGGAGGGGCTACAAGGTATGGACAAAAAATCTTCTTGCTCCTTTATATTAAATATTTTTTTGTGGTCTTGAAACCTTAGAGCCTCCCTTTGCAGCCCTGAGGTAGGGGTATATGCATATGCTGCTGCTCAAGTAAAGAAGGCTATGGAGGTGAGTAATTTATGCTATGTTGACAGAAGAGTAGTGGAATGTTCTAATATGGAGAGTCATGCTAATGTCAATACTTCATACAGGTGACACATTACTTGGGTGGAGAAAACTATGTTTTCTGGGGTGGTCGTGAGGGTTATCAGACACTTCTAAATACAGATATGGGCAGAGAACTTGATCATATGGTATGAAACATAGCCTGATCTTGAATTTATTTTTTTCAAGAACCTCTTTTCTTCCCTCTGTGGCTTCTGTATTTCTATTTGTTACGGAAGCGAAAAAATGATCTTTATGGAAAAATTCATTTGGTATGGTGCATCTACCTTTTTTCTCCTTCCCTTGCAATATTTGAGATATTCCATCGGCATCATAATGTTATTTAATGATCATTGGCAGGCAAGGTTTCTTGAAGCTGCTGCCAACTATAAGAAAAAGATAGGGTTTAAAGGTAACTTCATTTCTCGTTTGGATCTTTAACTGAATGCAATGGAAGAAATTGACTATGTAGATTTTTGTAACATGACATTGTCTTTATTGCTGTATTCATGTCTTGCATTCACTCCATCACCAAAAATGATTTTTATGTGCCTGGTGTCTTCTATTTGTATTCTTTCTTACAGGAACTTTGCTTATTGAACCAAAACCCCAGGAGCCTACCAAGCATCAGTATGTCTTCCACCTTAAAACTGCAGTCTCTATTTCTTGATTTGCTTGATATCTGAACAAAGTTATTGTTGCTAGGTATGACTGGGATGCAGCAACAACAACTAATTTCCTGCGCAAATATGGCCTTATAGGTGATCTTAAAATTCCCCTCTTTTAGATTCTGTACTTCAGGCTTCTTCATATGCAGAAAGCTTACTTTTGAGGTTTTTCCTTTGCTAGTAAAAACAAGCAATGATAGAATCTCTCTGTTTTATTCAATATTCATTTTCTGAACCACTTTTGATTTTACTAAATCTTGTTTCTGGTTTCTCACTTTGTTTCTGATGTCATATATCTAAACAAATGAGAAAAAGAATTCTGAATCTTATGTTTTTATCTATTTATGAAGTGGTTCGAGTTTCAACAGCTGAGAGCAGTCACAAAAAAAATTGAACTTTTGTTTTGTACTTCATTTGACGCTAATGATATAAAGATAATTTCGACAGATGAGTTCAAGCTTAACATTGAATGCAATCATGCTACACTATCTGGTCACAGGTATGTTACCACTAGTCTGAAGAAAGTTGATTCTTAAACAGGACTGAGGCAAATAATCTTGATCTAAAATAACCTGTATGTTTTCAGTTGTCATCATGACCTTGAGACTGCTAGAATTAACGGCTTGCTTGGAAATATTGATGCAAATTCTGGAGACCCTCAGACTGGTATCTTTTCGTTTCTTTTTTGCTATTTTGGGAGATGAAGTGTCAAAGATAATTTTTGTTGTCTCACAATGTGCTGGGTTGCTACAGGCTGGGATACAGATCAGTTTATGACTGATATTGCAGAAGCTACCATGGTTATGCTCAGTGTCATTAAAAATGTGAGTCAAATGTCTAATACATCCTCTGTACGTATTAAGAAGTTGCCGTTTTGAGTGGTTTTGTAATTGTTTTTGTTCCTGCTGAAGGGTGGATTGGCTCCTGGAGGATTTAATTTTGATGCAAAGCTGTGAGTTCTATTTTTATATTTTAATAAAAATACTTTTTGATGTTAAATCAAGATTAGGTATATGCATAACTAGTAATTAATGTATAAGATTGCATTAGTGCAATTATCGATACTCAGACTCAAAACTAGAGGTCTGACAGTTTGAGTGAAGGAAGAGTTCATTCCCCACCATTTAGTTTTTAGGCAAATTTTAGTGACGCAGATGATTTTGTGTATTTCAGTCGAAGAGAGAGCACGGATGTGGAGGACTTGTTCATTGCACATGTTAGTGGAATGGACACAATGGCCCGTGGACTCCGAAATGCTGCCAAGCTGATTGAGGTGACCGTCTACTTTGTTAATTTTTCTTTTTCTTTCTACAAGTACCTCTTCATTTTCCCTTGAACCCTTTAAATTAATATTAAATAATATTGTGGTTCAAATTCCTTACTGAAGGATGGATCACTAGGGGAGCTTGTGAAGAAGAGATATCAGAGCTTTGACTCAGAGATCGGGGCCAAAATAGAGGTAATCTTTCTGCAATAATTGCTTCCAATTTTTTTTTTTTCTTTGAATGCCATATCTTATGTCTTACAAGGAATGCACATCATTCACTTGACAACCCCTCCCCATTGTCCAGGCTGGCAAGGCTGATTTCGAGTATCTTGAGAAGAAGGCTATCGAATGGGGCGAGCCTAAAGTTCCTTCTGGCAAACAGGTGTTAAAGATGTTGCATTTCAAGTTTATATGTTTTCTATTTTTCCAACTATTGGTTGACTTTATTTTCACATATTGCATATCTTTTTGCTCTACTACTTACATATGTTCCACTAATTTTGCAGGAGTTGGCTGAGATGATCTTCCAATCTGCATTGTAGGGTCAAGGGTGTGTATAGGAAGGAGCCTTTTGCACCTTTGTCTAAGATTTAGAATAACATATGTAAGGTTTTAGAATAATAGGGTCCTAGTTAGTGATGAGTAACGGTTTCGCATCTCATCTTTCAGTTCTTAAGGCCTAAAACACAAAGAAAGGCACATGTTTCCGCATCAGTTAGACTCAAACTTAGATTCATATTTCCAGCGGACTTAGCGGAGTGCATTGTAATTATGTTGACCGACATTGTTATAACAATGTTATTGGCAGTACTATTACAAAAACTTTATGCTTCTCTGTCTTCAAAAGTTTACTTCCTTTGTTGTGCTCTCTAGCTAAGTACGTGCATGTACTTACCATACCCCCCCCTCTTTTCTAAATATCATGGTTTTCCAAATGTATTATTGACTTAGTAATGTTGTGTATTTTTTTTTTTCAACTCTTATTTCTTTCTCACTGATAACCACACCTTTTAGTTTTATGCATTCCACAAGAGAAAAATGAGTATATATTAAAGGTGTTGCGATGTTCCTTTCAAAAAAAAAAAAGGTGTTGCGATGATAGGTGAAATATGTTAACAGTACCAATACCTCTAAGATGAATTTCACCAAACACAAAATGACTTTGACAACAAATATGTAACTTTTGTTAATATGAGTGGATCCAATATAATATTTATGATATGACAAATAGAATTATGAAAGTCATATCATTAGATTTTCTTGAAATTACTTCAATAACATTATTATCTAGCAATATGAATTGAGAATATGATTGGTTAATCTTGCCCTTCAATATTGTATATGTCCGTATAGAAAAATTATTGAGGGAAGTATGAACCAAATTGAAAGGTGTGCACACTAGCACTATGCGCACATAATATGTTTGATAATTACATACAATTGCTTTATTTGAAGGGAGATAACATTTAACCTATTCAACTCATCGATCTCTTAATACAAAGTCGGTGATTTTTTTTCTTTCATTCTCTCTTCATTGTTAAATAAGTTAGAATCATTTCTTCAAAAAATAAAAAAAAAGGTTAGAATCCAATACCTTTTTAATAATACACACGTTTATCTTGATTGAACAAAACATTATTATGTTTTGCTACCATGTGTAGTGTATCATTTAATTTTGAATTTGTCATCATCCTTTCGATGGTGGTGAGCCCCAACTCTTCTCTTTTCTTCTAGTTTTTATTGTTTTTGTTATTAATAATCTTCCATTTCTCTCTTTTTGAGAGTTTTCTACCCAATTTTTGGGTTCTTTCTCTCCTTTCATGGGAGTTTGGAGTTTAGTTTTAGTCTCTTCCCACATGGAAGTTTAAAAATTGGTATGAGAAATTGTTCCTATCGATTGAAGTTCAAGACCATCAACTTTGAAGTATTGAAAATTCGGATGCAGTCAACATAGTTAAATCAAGAATTTTCTTTCTCCATCAATAGCTGCGTGATTCAGCAAATACAAGGGAGTTGCGTTGTATTTTGCTCGATCTGGTTCATTGTAGTTTTTCCGAAAATGAATTTGATTTGATCTTGTCTGATTATATCTTATTGTTCTTTAATACTTATTGTATATGCCGTTTGACCTTCATTTAATGAAATTTCTTTTTTAAAAAAAAAATTGTGTAGTGTATCACAAATACACAATCCTGCACAAAATTACAATATTTTATAAATTACTAGCCAATAGCCATGAAATAAAAGAAAGAAAGAAACCCTAAAAAAAAAGATTCTTTCGAGAAATGAAAAATATAAGACAGAAAAAAAAGGAGAGAGGGGGATAGGGAATAGAAAAATGGGAAAGAAAGGATTTGTCAATTGTCAACACTTGTTCCTCCGCTTCAATTCTTTCTGCTAATCTTTGGAGTAATTCTCACTCCGAAGTCCAAACAATAAATATATAGAAGAAGAAAAAAAGCTCCTCAATTTATATGGTTTTTGTCGAAATATTGTTGCTCGCATTACTCAGGTAAACCCCTCTCTTCATCATCTTACTCATGCATGTCTTCCCAATTTTATTTTTGCCTTCAACTTTTTATCTTCTCTAATATTCTCTTTTCCTTTTTATGTTTTTTCTTTTGCAGTGGGAAGAAGATAACATACTAAAAATAAATTCTGCAACTTTTTTAGATCTTACATCATCTTGATCTATTCCCATTTGATGCACTGAACCTCAAATTTCAAATGGGAATTTTGTTTACTCGTCTTTTTTCTTCCCTTTTCGGCAATAAGGAAGCTCGAATCCTTGTTCTTGGCCTTGATAATGCTGGGAAAACAACTATTCTCTGTATAATTCTTGTGTTTTTTTTTTTGGCAATTTTTTATTGTAACCCATTTCTTAGTTTCTCATTTTGTGATCTGGGTAGCTGTTGATTTTCATTTTTTGTTGATGTTTTTGTGTTTGATCTTTGAACCTCAGATCGGCTTCAGATGGGTGAAGTAGTCTCTACTATACCAAGTTGGTATTCTGTTCCAAATTTGTCATGATTCATGCTCTAAGATGATTGTTCTTCTTCGTAATGAGATGTGATTCTTGTTGTTTGTGTTCTTTCAGCTATAGGATTCAATGTGGAAACTGTGCAGTACAAAAACATTAAATTTCAAGTGTGGGATCTGGGTATGTGACTTGCTCTATCTTTTCTTATGTTATTATGCTTGTTTTTGAATTGTTGAGATGTTTAAGATGAGTGATTTTTCATGAGTTGTGGGCTATCAGTTAACAATTTAATGTTCTCATATTTTCGTACTTGATTGATTTAGCTTAATGTGTAAGAGGAAGTTCAATGTTTTGGCAATGTACAGGAATCTTAATGTGAATCTATGATTTTATGGCTTCATAGTTATGATAGGGATACCCGACACTTGCTGAAGTATCGATCATAGGTCTGAAGTAGCTAACTTTTATTGATTGGATTTGTGCATTTGGCAAATGCTAGTGAATGATGGGGTAAAAATAGACTTCGAATATTGTGCATTTGTCATGACTGATTGCATGTTGGAGTTATATAAAGTCGAAATAGAGGAGTTATGGTGTTTACACATTTGATGGCTTCTACATCATAAATGAAAGATGTGATTAAAGGAGAACATGCATGTGGTACATGTAGAGGCTGTTTGTGAGGAGAAATGCTTGGAAAGAAAAAGAAGTCTCAATATGGGATCTTTTTATGTGTCAACAATGTGACAGTTAGTGGTTTAGGATCACGTGAATGACTATGGTGGATGATTGGAAAGTTGATTTTTATTAGGTATGATTGCTTAAGAGTTTGTCAATTGAATGACAAGAAAAAAACTCATGATCACCATGACTTGATTTTATAGCCATAGCTATATTCAAAGAGGACAGGACATCCATGTTAGTTGGAGAGATGAAGTAACCCTTTTTTGGGTTGGGGAGCGGGGTGGGGCATAGGTGACCAGGTAATAATCATGATGTTTATATCCGTAATGGAAGACAAAGAAAGGGAAAAGGAAGTGTAAAATTCCATTTATTTGGTATTAAGGGAAGAAGAAAAAAAGAGAATTCAATGACAATGTATTCTTAACTGTCGATGATAATTGGTGTTACCAAAATTAGTGTTAGTCGAAAGATACATGAATTGCAGTATACCTAGTTTCTCTAGCTATTTGGGGACATAGATGGAAGGAAAATAGTCAATGGAATTCAAAGGAAAAGCCTTGTTTCACCTAAGCATTGAATTTGAAGGAAAAGCCTTGTTTCACGAGCACTTTATCACGAAAGCAGCTGTCAAGTCTGGGTTTATTACAGGAGACTATGCACGAGTTTATAGATTGATTGAGTAGCTTCATAACATAAACTAGAAATGTTATTATTATGTAAATAATGTTTTGATATAGAAACATGCTTCATGTAGTCAAGGGGTTGTCAATCAATTAGCTTGTTGGATGAGCTATGGTATCTTTTAGTCATTGGTAGAAATTTGTGTGAATAATTTTTATATGAGAATGTGAGAACACTTTGTGGTAACCCTTTTTAATCAGTATGTAATCCATTTTGGCTAATTTTAACCAATTTTATCCTTGTGGCGCCAATCTTTCAAAATGATTACATTTTTAGACAAAAGTATTACCATGTATTGTCTTAAAAAAGGATTTGAATTACTATTTCATTGTTCTCAAGTTTCTCATATAAGAGTTGTTTTGACCTGAGCTTTATACTTCCTCCGTTTCTTAATACTTCCAACATATTTCTTTTCGGGATGTTCCACAATATTTGCAACATTTCTCTTTTGGGTAATTTTTTTACACAGAGAAAGCCATAATATGCTGAACTGCACCTGATATTTTCTGTTTCTTTTGTTGACCCAGGTGGGCAGACAAGTATAAGGTACCTCTTCATCTCCAATTTCTGATTCATAGAGTTAGTAGATCTAGTTATATTGGAGATATTGTATGTCATCATGACTCCAATGTCTTTGTATGTGTTGTGTAATGCTTTCCTTTTGTGGTGGTGCTCAACTTCTTGCTAACCCTGTTACTGGTTTTGATCTCCTTCCTTTTCCAAGTCAATATAATTTTTTGTTCCTTGCATTACAAAATTTATCACGTTCTCAAATGAGTTGACTGGTAATTGCTCATTTGCTCTAAAAAAAATTTATATTGGTATACTCTTTCTATCCCATAATGTTAGTAAAATTATATTTTGTTTGAATGTATAAGGCACCCATGTTAATTGAGAATGAGCTTTGATTGCTAATGATTCTTAATAATATATACTTCCTTTATTCTTTATTAATCACTACATTTCCCTTTGATGACTTTCACTACAGCAGTACATAGTACATACCCAACTTTAGTGACTTTTTTTTCTTTCACATATCTATCTATTCACATAGTATCGGGACCACTTGTCTCCAATATGTTTATAGTTTTTCCATTGCCTTAATAAGTGTCCCCAAAGGGTGTGTATGTCTTAATAAAGAATGCAGGAAGTATTCGTTTCCAAAGAAAATTAGAAAATTGATACTGCTTCCTGATATTGATCAGATAATGAGCTAGTCTTGTATTACTACTTTTAGCAATATAGATTGGGAGATAGTGGTCAAAATTCATAAACAAAAATAATTACCAAAGGGTATATTATTAGTTGTGCCTAATATTATTGAAAGTGCTTAGAATCATGCTTAGTATTGTATAAGTTTTTGGTAGAGAACATTATAAATGAAGGTTCCCTTACTATCTTGTGTTACTATTTACCAACTATTTGGCATGGAGGGAGAATCATTTAGAGAGAGCATGTTAGTTGTCAACTTATCATATTTATTCTGTATATATGTGGTTAATAATGGCATTAGCTCCCTTTTGGATTAGTATAACCGTTACATCAGCTATATAGGAAAAGTCGGGATAGAAAATCTCATCCAAGCCAATGATGTGTTTCATGTATTTTGGATTTTGAGGTTACTTGGGGTCTTCATCTCACCTCAAGTACCTTGTCAGAATTAGTTCTAAATAGTGCGTTTGGGGGTGTGAGGCACATAGGGACCATGTCCTCTTTACCATCAGAGACCCTGTTGCAACAACCTCCACAAGGCGCACATAGGCTTGTGCCTTAGGCACGTCTCAGACAAAGCAGAGGCGGTGTGCCATATGTGCCTCCTTGTTTGAGATAGATAGGGGGAGAAATGAGTTAGAATTGTGCGGAAGACCCATTTTTTGAGTTACATCTTATCTAGATATTGTGATCCAAATGTGAGCAAAAGACCCTCGGTTAAAATTAAATGACATGAAATTGATTGTATTTGAACCCTAAATGAAAATTGAAAAGCCTAATTGGATAAAAAAAAAACCTAATTGAAATCATATATCAAGTCCAAATTGTATATCGTTCATAATCTTTTCTAAATACTAAAGATTATTGGTAATCCTTCTTTCTCGATGGCTGTTCTAGTGTTTCCTATAGGGAGCGTTGGCGAGTCATCTTTTCACAGGTTAGTATTTGTCTTCCCCCCCCGAAGAAGGAAGACAGTTCTGTCTTTTCCCCTTTCCTTTCTGTACCTGTCCTTAGCTTCCAGAAATTACATGCCTCAGAACATGCAACTTGTTTTCTGTTTGCTGATGGCTAGAAAATGGGGTTTCAAATGTGTGCGTACTGCGTAGCCTGCCTCTTCTTTCTTATCTCTTCCTTAATCTAGATGGGCCAATGGGGTGCTTTTTGGGAATGAACTACAAATTCATTTTAGCTGTCACATCCTTTTATCGGATTGCTTTTCCCCAGCTGTGGGCTTTTTTTAATTATTCTTTTAATTAATATATAAACACCTCGTCCTTTTTACTTGGAGCTATATTCTTTTTGTATCTGAGATTTGGGGATCATTACTAAAATTTGCTCCACCATAGCATGTGGTAAGCATCATACATTATTTTCTAGGAAATTTGGTGGAAATACCTTATATATGTCACTTATTGCAGTAAAAAAATTGATTTTGCATTTGCCTAAAACTATCTACAAAATCTTTCTAGTCATGGCACTGCTAACTTCACTTTTTTGTCAATACCAAAGCCTTTTCCTGTTATGCTCTCAGCTGATCCATTCATTTACCCACGCTGTTCATCTCTTTAACCTGTCATAAATCATCATTTATCTCTTTCACTCACTATAGATCTTCATTGACTCTCAATCACTCCCCCTCATTCAGTGTATACTTGTCTGGACGCATTTTTGGTTGGTTTTGCATTGGTGATATTCCACTATAACACTTAAGAGGGAAACAAAAGTGAAGAGGGGAAGCTGGTAGCTGTCATTCTACTTTTAGGCAGCAGAATTCGAATAAGCAACTAGCCAATATAGAAGGTGTTACAGTTCGTGGTCGAAATTTTACTTTATATTCTGAAAAATACCTTGTTTTAGCTATCAATCTCATATACCCAGGTCATTCAAAACGCACCTGTCGCTGGATTTAGGTTATGCCTAATGCATGTCACTCCTTGATTTTTGACAAAGCGAGCACTTCAATTTTGTGCAAAAGGATTGGAGAAGGGAAGAGAACATTGGGGTTTCATTGAATAGGGAAAAAACTATAGAATTCGGAGTGAAGGCACTTGTGGGACCCACAAAACTGATGACTGAATATGTTTTGTGGTAGTGGTACCATGGCTAAAAAGATTTATTAGGTAGTTTTAACTTTTAAATATAAAATAAAATTATAAGGTAGTTTTTTTTTTTTCTGCAAAAGTGGTGTAAGGAAATCTCAAGCAAATTTCTTAAATTCTACTTTTAGTGTAACTCGCATGTGTGAGGAATACACCTTTGCTTCATCTCAGCTGTGGACTCACTTTGTGCTCAAGGCGTTAGATGTTTGACTCTCTAATGTTGGTATAAAAATCTAGTGCTCTATTTTGCACCAAAGAATGGCAATTATTTTTGAAGTGGTTGTGTTTAACTTTCTGAGACATGTGTCCATGCTCAACACTAGCAGCTGAGCCTGAGCTTCATAGTCGGACCTTGATGTTCACATACACTTTTCCTCAAGGTATGACCAATGCTGCCACCAATGGTCAGTGCAGCCACTTCTAGGCTTCTAGCTCTCTCTCGTCTCTTTGAATCTCTCAGTTAACTGCTTCCATTTAGATCCAAACACAGTAGCACCACCATGTTTCATGTTTCCATAGCCACCATATAATCTGCCACTGGACATTTCTCTGTTGTGGAGCTCTATTCCAGTGGAATATCTTGCCACCATTAGCATCGAGTCTGAACGGATTGAATTTCGTTGTTGGGCTTTGACTATGAGAGGGAAATAAGGATTTTGGGATTAGGGAATGGGGAATATGAGTGCTGTGGGAAAGTGGAGCCACATTTTAGATGATGGTAATTGAACAACACTGAGCTGTAACTATGGTTTTTATTCCTAGTCACTAATTGGATTCGGGTAAGTGGATGTGTCAAGTTATATCTGAATTAATGGACATTTGTGCCTTTTAGTTTTCTGAATGGATCATATATGGGTAATTAGGTCTATCCTTAGAAATCAAACAAGTCCAGCCACCTAAACCCATCAATGTCCCTCCATCTATATGCCACCTTTATATGTAGTTCTATAGTTTTCTATCTTTTAACCTGACTCTCGAGTAGTTGCATTCTTAAATTCCAATTTTTTCTACCATAATTCCATGACCCAAGAGTAGACAATTTCCATCGTTCTTTTGCTTTCTTTTTCTGGGCCGGGGGGTGGGGTTGTTGGTGGTTGGGGGGAGTTGCTAATATTTAGTGGTTTCATACTCATATATCAACGTCTGGAAGAGAACATGTATCTAGTATCTTTATTCTGCTTTCACTGTAATGCAGAATTTTTGGTGGTTTGTCGTTAATTGACTTTTACTTCACATTTAATGTAAAGAATATAATGTCCTCTCCCTTCCCATTGGTGAAGTGGTCGAACAGGGAAGCTATGTACCACAAGTAGGAGCCTTTTTAGAGGCATTTTCGTATATATATGATTGGAAGTGTAATTCATGATGTAAAGCTGGTAGAACATCATGGAAAATTGGTTAATCGAAGAGTGATGTCTCTTTCGAAGTTGAACCTTACATTTGATAACAACGAAAAACAAATTAGAAACCGCTTCTCCTCAGGCTCATTGTGCCATAATGCATGTCCTGCTGCTCACTCAAGCGTAGGGTGCGTGTTCCTCACCCAAATTTTACTGAATTGAACTTATTAGATTTTATTACACTTGATTGGACCTGACCAACCGTGATTGGACCTTATTATTACAACTGATCAAAACTTACTAGACCTAATTAGAACTTATTGAACCTGAAACTTATAATCAGAAAGGAGAAAAGAACGCACCCTTTATGCAGCATTCTGGTTCGCAAGTAAGGCAAATGGCTCAATAGAAATTTTGAAAGGCGAAAGTGAAAGCCATATGCCCGTGCATACCACAGCAGCCTGTTGACTACCCTAAGATTCACTCTGCATTGTAGGATATGCAGTCCTTGTGTGGCAATAAATAAATCCTTACAAAATCCTAGTTTGAAGTCAGTTCATATGTTTGTTGTCATCTTACTATGCCGACTAAGAAGATAGTTGTAGAAACTTTTTAAATAACTAAACGCAAGATTACTTCTGCTAAGCGCATTGATTATGCTTCACCTTGCTGTAAGCCCTAGATCTAGTGTGTCAGTTTTCACTTCTCAGCATGCATTGAATAAAGTACCTGTCCACAGGCATGCATTGTTGAGACAATTAGATCTCCTACTTGAGCTCTAGTTGACTGGGAAAAGATAATGCTCTTTATTGTGTCATGTTAAGCAATCAATGTGTTTGGTAGAAATAGACACGAAAATGTAATTCTTGATGCTTTTCATTGTACTACCCCCATCCAGATTAGTTATTACATCAGTACATGAAACTGCACCATCTTAAGTGAAGATTATTTCCAGAAGGGGGTCCTTGTTAGAATCTCCTCCCGTATATCTTCTCTTCTGCAATCTCTAAATTTTCTGAACACAGATTTGACTTGGCTGTGTCCTAATTTTCTTGTATTTTATTTGTTTTTACTGCTGTCTTCTTTGGCACATTGTGGAAGATTTTTTCATATGAATTGCTCGCCTGCTAGCTTTCAGCCTTTCACATGAGCCAAAAGAATGAAAGGCATCTAAATTTTGCCTATTTCAGTTTAATGGACTTTTTAGACTGTGATATGCTCACCTCTTCATCACCTTTAAATCTGCTTATTTATATGCCTTCTTTTAACCAGACCTTACTGGAGATGTTATTTTCCAAACACTCAAGCCATAATTTACGTGGTGGACTCAAGTGATACTGATCGACTTGCCATAGCCAAGGATGAATTCCATGCAATCTTAGAGGTAATAACTCGAGTTCTTTACTTATCTCAGTGAGCTGTTGCTGCTTTCGTCTTCATGAAAATTTAACCTTAAATTTGAAATTGAATTGATTGTGTGGTCTTAACCTGATGTATTTCAAGCTCTTGTCATATTTTTCCGGTATACATTGCTTTTCATTCATTCCTGATGTTGAATAATCATGAGCTTCGTGCCTTTTTCAGGAAGAAGAATTGAAGGGTGCAGTGGTCCTAATTTTTGCTAACAAGCAGGTTGTGGTCTTAATCCTGCTCTCAATTATGTATTATGCTAACATATATGATTTCTTCAAAAGTTGTAAATGAGAAATTACTGTACCTTACATGTGAGGAGGTCCTAATATATATCCGATATATGCAAATAGTGCATATATCAATTGCATGTTTTGTTTTGAGATATTGGCTGGTGTTTTGGGAAGTTCCCAGAAAAATTGTTTGGGGAGGGGGGGGGAATGTTCAGAACATATTTTTTAAAAGTTACCAAAAATTTCATATATTGATGCATTATCTGCATTTGGGATAAAAGTTAGGAAAATCTTTCATAAATATTGCCTTGAGTATTTTGTGTAATCTCGAGTATTCCCAATGGTTTCAAATTTATCTTTTTAGAGTAAAACCTTTGGTCGCTTGCGTAAAGTTCCCCTTTCCAATTTGCGGTGGGTATACAGGATCTGCCTGGTGCACTTGACGATGCTGCTGTCACCGAGCAATTGGAGCTGCACAAGATCAAAAGCCGGCAATGGGCTATCTTCAAGACTTCTGCCACCAAAGGAGAAGGCCTTTTTGAGGGCTTAGACTGGTAGGTTACTATTACGTTGATAGTTTTCTTCCTTTTGGCTATTTATACGAAACTTTTTTTTTTAATTTCTTCTTTACTCATTTAGGTTGAGTAATACACTGAAATCTGGAAGTGGTTAACTTCTCTTTAAAACGAGTAACGAGATAACATGTAGCTGATGAGGAGCGAGAACGAGTTCATATTTGGTAGTGAGAAGTGTTACTTTGTGATTGATATTTGAGATTGGAGGAAACCATAATTTTTCATCGTTGGTTGCATTGCACCACAAATAGACATGTATAATTTTTTTGTCCCTTATATGAAAGAAAATTATTGGAGCTTGCAATCTCATTAGTCAAGTCATAATTAAATTATTGGTTTTTCATATATATATGTAATTTAGTAGTACATAATAACTAAAACTTATGTAAGATGGTCTCATGTATCACTTGGTGAGAGTGGGACGCTAAAATAAGCGCAACTCTTTACATATTTTGAACAAATTTTTTAAGGTTTTCTTCTAGTATTGTTTTAACTTAGACTTTAAGCAGTCTAATTTGAACTGCAAAGGTGCCTATTACTCTTTTTCTTCATTTAAGAAATGTTTAGGGTGTATTTTATCGACCTGATTATTGCGGACTTATCTAAACTTATTAAACCAATATGAATTATTTTTTCTATAACTAATCTCTCTGTTTCAAAATATAGTGCTTGTTTTCCATTTTGGGTATTTTAAAATATAGCGTTTCTTTTTCATTTTGGGTATTTTAAATATTGTGCTTGTTTTTATATAAAAACATTGAGGTGAAGAGAATGCATTATCAGACTATATAGTCCCTCTTCGTATATATCATATGGTATTTTCTTGGCTACAAAATGACAAAGTAATAATTAAATGTTAGGTACTTTCCTTCATTTCCAGTCTTATTAGGTTGCTAACTTATGGAAAAGAGCTGTACTCTTCGATAACAAGTTTCTTGTCCTTTTGACGCGTGTATTCTTGAAAGATTTTGTGGTAAAAGCAATATTTTGAGTCTTTGCATAATTGTTCTTATCATGAGTATGTACTACTAAAATCATTTGATTGTTAAAAAGGATATATTTGAAAGAAATTAAGTAAATAAATTACCTAACGTATGAGTAGTGTGTTAAATATTAACCCCATTTAGGAAAATTGTCGCCTAATTTTGAGAACTTTAACTTAAAACCAATACTAACCTCACATGAGCTAAATCCATTTTACATATCGTGGTTCATTCTGAAATTGGTTTAAACTATATCAATGGTCGATTATATATGAAATCTACTAGACCCAGATGAAATCAGATAGTTCTACCTAAATGATTGGGTATATGTATAACGTGGGAACAATTTTTTAAAATAGTTGAAAAAAAGTGCAGATTATTAAATATTACTAATCTCATTGAAAATAGTTTTGATACAAGTAAGCACTCCAATCTACATTAAATTTATAAATTCATAACTTTGCAAGGGAAGAGAGAATGGGGAAGATACGGACATGCCTCAATTAGTTTAATAGGGATATTGTACTTGGCCTTTAAGGCTGAGTGGTCGTTTGGTTGCTAATTGAAATCATGGGAATTTCAAATTCCTAGGAATTGTGAAATGGGCTAGTTGTTTAGTTGACAAAAAATTTTAAAAATGGGGGAAGTAGAAATTCCCATGAATTTCTATTACCTACAAAATGGGGGAATTAACTAACCTACTCTCCCCTAGGTAAGTAGAAATTCCCATGAATTTCCACTTCCCTTATACACTACCAAACAAAAATTTTAAATT
Source organism: Beta lomatogona (assembly GCA_947646795.1). Classification (NCBI taxonomy): domain Eukaryota; kingdom Viridiplantae; phylum Streptophyta; class Magnoliopsida; order Caryophyllales; family Amaranthaceae; genus Beta; species Beta lomatogona. The sequence goes on from CANSNZ010000272.1 coordinate 284,160, forward strand.
CCCATAAATTTAATGAAGAAATTTGTATCACGTGTATTGAAAATTTATGGGAATTTTCAATTCTTATGATCAACCAAACGACCACTAAATAGGTTATGTACATTTTCCGAATACAATTTCGGACTACTCTCTCTTAAAGTGAAGAGTAAATATAAGAGATAATGAAAATTTAGAGCGCAAAACTCCAAAAAGCCACCTAACTTGATTAATTAGTTTAATGCTTGATTGCTTGAGGCACTTGAAAAGGCAACTCAAAGGCAAGTCAACTAGAATATAGTCACTTTCCGTGATTGACTTAAGGCTATGTTTAGTTCACCTGAAATTTTCTGATCTGAACTTATCTGATCTGATCTGATCTGAACTTATTTTTTCTGATCTGATCTGATCTGGTCTGATCTGATCTGAAATAAGCAAAAATAAGGTGAACTGAACATAGCCTAAATCCATTTAAAATAAAATTATACAATATTGGTCGCATGATATGAATGAATCAGCATCCTTTTTTACAACCCAATTATCCTCTTTCTTCAAAGGGAAACTCTCTTCTTTTCTGGAATCTTCCCTTCCTTTATTGCTCTAACTACTTAGTAGGAGTAGTATTTTAGTTTTCTTTCTCCTTATTTTATGCACTGTTTAAATGCTCTGAATCCTTATTACTTTATCATGACTTCGTACAAATGTTACTCTTCGTTATTTTAGTGTTAAATGTCATAGCTTTAATCTTAATTCTTTAAACTATAGCTCTAGTATAAAATGTAAATTCGTGTGTCCTGCTCAATCTAAGGCCGCTACTTAACAAAATAATATGTTGTATTAAAAGGTTGTGCAAGGAAATCTACAACATATAATCTCTTAGGCTCTCATTTTAAAGGGATCACAGTTCATAATATGTTTTGGGATAAATCTTAGGAAAGACAGTCTTACCATCATACCATCAATTATTTACGCAAAAAGTAATATAAGTTTGTTTGCAGTTGTGGAAGATTTCCAAAGTAAGTACTCCCTCCGTTTCATTTTAATTGTTACACTTTGACATTTTACACTATTCACAAGTTGCACTTTGATCCTCATTTGTGATTTATACATGAATAAAAACATAGTCATGTGGGATCTTGTTAGATTCGCTTTGTATGTATTTTATTAATATGTATATCTTATAATCTTTACAAATACAAAACTAGAGATATATATCTTCAAAATTTTACATTGACAGGCGCGAAAAATGTAAGTGTAACCATTAGAGCATCTACAATGGGCTAGTTGGTCTTGGAGCTTTTTTCTTTCTCTCTCCTTTCCTCCTCCTTACACCTCACATCCCATTAAAACTCCCACCAACTCATCTTTTTTTTCTCACAATGGTTTGGTTGGTCTTACTTGGTTTTTCTATTTCTCTCTCATACTTTTGCCATACCCCTCCAAGTCCATACACTCTCTCTCCTACCTACCCAATGTTAATTTTTATATGAAATAGATGATTTAAATTAATAAAAGCTAATTAGATTACGTTAAATTAAATCCATAATATTGGCTTAATTTAAGTAATTAAAAAAAAAATTGGGAAGAAGTGTGGTAAAATATATGAAATTTGGGCTCAATTTATAGATAAAAATATTTTATAGTCGTTAATGTAATTTTTTTAAAAAAATTATTAGCTGAATTTTTTTTTTTACGTTACAAGTTCTTGTAACGTTTTAAAATTACCGTAAACATCAGAAGAAATGAAAGAGGAGCAGCAAAGCAGCCACGTGTGCAGCTACCATTTGTTGGTCAGTAGGAGAGAGAAGAAATGACAGCAGGCAGTAGCTTTTGGGCCCAGCTACTTGCACGCAAAGTGAAGTTCTGCGTTTCCTTCCTTCTCTCTTTCTCCCTTTCCTTCAATGTGTTGCGTTTCATTTGGGCCCAACATCAGTTTTTCACCAGTTTCTTTGCCACGCGTCTGCTATTCATGTGTCTTGTGCACTCCATCCGAGATGAATATGGTCTGGATTTCCAGACCAACCAACCCCAAGGGCCAAGTGCCCCAATGACAAAACTAGGTAAAGCTAGTTTTACCATTTGCTAGACCAACCCAAGACCATCCCATTGTACATGCTCTTAAAAAGAAACGAAGGGAGTAGTAACCAATTCAATAACCAGCCTTCAAACAGAACTCTCACTTTGTTCCAAGAATAATAGACTAATAGAGTATGGTTACATAATTGAATATTGCTTTCAGCTACAGAAACCTTATCTTAAACCCACCTTTAAAAGGGGATATATAAATAAAAAAAAATAAAAAGTAGTCATCAATCATCCTCATATAATAAAGACAAGATGAAGATAACAACTGCCAGAGAAAAGCAGCATTAGCCAATCAGGATACAGCAATAGATTCATCCCCCTCATCAAAGCCAAGAAAAAAAGGACTACACTTGAATTTCCCTGATTGACCCTAAACATATTGAAAGGACATTTTACGATTTACAATTTTACATTACAATTACATAATAATTCTTTCTGATGTGGAGCAGCTCACCATTTTTAAGCTGTTCCTTCAATCTGACGGCAAAAAACCAACACTTTTTGACAGGATAAGCCGTCGATTACAAAAAAACATCATAAAATTCACTTCAAATTTAGCTTAATTAATTCTAAAATACAACTACTTTACTACTGAAATTACATTTCATTAAAAAAAAAAAAAAGAAAAGTAGGATCAAATAATGTTACAGAGAATTAAGAAGGCTCCTGAACTGAAGAAGTTTCACTTCAGAAGTACTTAAAATTATACTTAATTGGGTTTACAAAATCAAAATGCTGGAACGACGCCGTATCCATTATCAACCGTGAAATCGATCTCGGACGTTTCGTTGGTATCAGTACGTTTGGCGAAACGTCCTTTAACTCTAGGACGCGTTTCGGCGTAGGCTTTTCTAGAAGCGTACCGAATAGTCTTCTCGAACCTTCTGTTTTTCCTCTTCTCTCTGTAGCGTAAAACCCTAGCTTCTCTGTCCATAACCGGAGCTCCGATCGATGATCCGACTTCGTTCGCCGTGGATCTTACGAACGAGTATGAAACTTCCGATGACATCGAATTCGTATTTCCGTCTGGTACTACTCCAATATCCGAGGAAGAAACCTGAAATTTTGTAAAAAAAATGTAAGTTGAATTTGATGAATTATGGTGAAATGTTTCTAGTTGAGATAAAGGAAAGTTGAATTACACTTTGGTGAGCAGTAGCAGAGTAGTTGAATGAAGAAGAGAAGAGATGGTTGTTTTTGTTGTTGGTGTTGTTTAGTTTATTAGGCTGAGTGAAATCGATGTTGAAGCATTTCTCGAACAAGGTAGTAGTAGCTTTATTGATGTTGTTTCCTTGCGATTGCGATTGTGATTGTGTTTGTGTAGGAACAACACTATCTGTAAAAGCGTAAGCAGCATTTTGTTGATGAACAATTGGTTTGACATCTTGTTGCTGAAATTCGGTAGGATATCCAAAATTGAGGATATCGATATCCGAGTCATTGTACAATAAGGTACTAGTTGGATTGGGGATAAGCCAAGCATCGACGTCGTCAACAGAAGTAGGAACGGCATCAAGGTGGTCGGGGACGAGGAAGTTGGAAGCTACGGTGGAAGGGGAGGTGGTGGCATCGAAGAAGGGGATGATAGGGACACGCTCGTGACGGCGGGATAAGGGGTTAACGGAATGAATATCTTGGTCACAGGATGAACATAGAGCAGCGGCATCTGCTTTGCAGGTGACAACAGCAGGTGCCTGCTCGCAGACCTCGCACACCCACACACGCTCATGGCGAGGGTAGGAGGTGGGTAGATGGATCTTGGCGTCGCATGGACCGCACAAGAATGCTGCGTCGGCCTTGCAGTAAAGCAGAGCGGACGCAGCATGGCAGGTGTCACAGGACCTTCCTGTAAGAGAAATGCCCCACCCTGATAGTAAGCCTCTGATGCTGTTGTTGTTGTTGTTGCTGTTGTTATCATCTGTTGCTGCCACCATTTTTGATAAAGAAGGTTGAATTGAAGAAGCAAAATGGTGGAGGGGGTTGGAGTGAAGTTTGATTTTAGAAATTGAAGATGGTTTGTGTATTTGTGTGGGTTCATCTAGTCAGTCTATTTCTTGGTGTTAGTACCAATTACCCAAATAATGTGATAACGAGGTCAAACCCGACACGTGGATCAACTATAGCCAAGCATTAAGATTTTGGGAAATCAATTTCTCTATTTTCGTTTATTCTCATTTTTATATTACATGAGAGAGAGAGACTAGAGAGGGATAGACGATACTTGCATCATGCTTTTATGGGGCTGTGCCGACATCCAAAAGCTTAAGGATGAACTATCAACAAATCAACAAATTCATTAATTTACTACTACTACTTCCACGCTTTGTCTTGCCTCCTTGTATATTTTTACATCAAGAAGGTGAGCACACTAATTAAAACTTAAAAAGGATTAATTTTATTTATAATATACATATACATCACTATTGTATAATAATTTTATTGTACATCAGTTGTATGAATAATTTTTTAAATTAATAAGGTACATGCTGACAAAAAGAGGAAAGTTGAGGTTATTGATGTCTTGATGATGGTTGAACCAAAAAATAAAGATAAAGGTAATATAGATAACTTACATTTCGTTTTTTTTTTATTAGTCTAGAAGTTTTAGCTAAAATATGGTTTGTTTGTGTTTAACCAAAAAATAAAAGTCTAGTGATCACTAAGGGTCTGTTCTCCCCAACTTATTTTTAGTTCAATTCAGTTCAGTTCAGTTCAATTCAGTTCAGTTCAATTCATTTCCTAAATGATAATCATTACTATTAATTAGTTATAATTTAATTCAGTTCAGTTCAGTTCAGTTCAGTTCAATTCAGTTCAATAGTTTAATGCCGAAGAGAACAGGCCCTAAGACTTTCTTTTATCCATATAGCCTTCTATTCATAACCTAAGTGGATTAGTCCTCGTATTGCTATATGGTTTTACAATTAAAACTTAATTATGCTTTAATGTTTGGGCTTTGATTTTGGGCTTTCCTCATTTCGTTACATTAATAATTAATACTAAGCACAGTTAGTATCATATTATCACGTATTTATAATCATACGTCAACAAGTTTAGATTGCCCACGTCAGTAACGAAATACAACAATTTGTTAGGCTTAGATGTTCCATATATTACAAACTCTTAATTAGGTTTGCGTAACTATTGGTCATTTGAGACCAAGTATCCAAGACAATGCCTAATACCTTCTAAACCTTCTTTGTCCTTACTCTTCTTTTAAACAAACAGAAAATCATATCATTACTTAGGCAAATGTGCCAGTAACAAAGTCAAAGAACATAACACTGAATAGAAGAGAAACAAACAGAAAACAAAACTTCGTATTTGTTTTAGGTCAAAAATTGCTTAAGGACGAGGATAGACTGGGATCTCGACAACTAGACTAAATCAACATGACGATGCAAAAAAGGAATCAAGCGAATAACGCAATGGTCAAAGATTAGCACTTGGCACGAGGCACGAATAGGTGTGATTAAATGTCCTAAGTAAAGATTATTAATGTTTTTGGTTCCCTTGTTTTTCACTTACTTTTTTCACTCTCAAAAAATTGTTCTTAAGAAAATTTGAATGAAGTTGCTACCATTTGGTTTAATGATTAGGGAAATCCTAAGGGTGTGTATCAACCATTAAACCCTTAGCAATCGAGATAGTGGGGGATCACATAAAACTATAATTCTTACAAAGGATAAATGAGAGTAGGAGGCCGGAAAATATAAGGAATGTGGAGGAATATATAGCATCCAAGTAGAATATTTTCCGCCATTAACAAATCAAACAAGGAGAAGTAAGAAAACTACTTTCCCTGAAAAATGATTTCCCCCATTCAAACATTCTCTAATTTCTTTATTTTTCTTACACAAGGTATGAAGGTAACAATGCAAATTTGTATCACATATAACTTACTAAATAGATTAAAAAACAAATGATTCGAGGAGTTACACCAACTCATTTAGAACCAAATACTATATATAACACATTGGTTAAATGAGATAAATTTAATTTATTTGGGCTTTATATTACTTGAACTAGTTATATTTTTGTAATCAACTGAAGGGTTGAAATACAACAAGACTATCGTATTAATTTTTTCCAAGATTTTATCCATATTAAAGTATTGAAATTCTATTATTATTGGAACATTACTCTTGACACATTTTTTAAGAAAGTCGTGTAAAGAAGAGAGATGTAAAGATACTAATAGTCAGAAGATATTAAGTACGACCCATATATAAAAGAGAGATAGAGATAATATAAAACTTTCATATAAAGGAAATGTTGCGATTTATAAAGAAGGGGAAGTACTACTAAAGTTATGCGAGCCATGTAACGTACTAAATTTAGGTATAAGATAACAGAAGAATTTATTCAGAATTCAGATTACCCAGTATTGTCGCGAATCATAATTGTAGCAAATGGGGCAGTAGTGAAGAGATTGACTTGGGATACTAGTAGTAGTAAGTAAGAGCCAATCATATTTCATTTTCTTTCCATTATTTCTCCTGTTCTGGTTGTCGTATATTTATCTCTAGACTAGATGTCCCTTTCATACTTTATATCTTGATCAAGAAGACGCATTTTTATTGTGCCATTCAATTCTAGGATAGACGATTTGCTTCGTATCATTCAGGGATACATTCATACATTAGTACATATATAACCTTCACATACATATGTATACCTTGTCTGAAATTATTAGAATCGGATTAGGTCTGGTCAACTGTTTAAACTAAACTTTGATTATATTTTCAAACATCTAATTGTCATAATCTTTTTCTAATATGAAATTGAATAGATGTGTAACCATGACAAATATTACTTTCAATGGAATGGAGATCTATGCTTCTAGGATGAGGTTGTTCCGAAATCATAATTTGTTTCATAATTGAAATTGATCTTGGATGACGAGCTCGAGCAATAAGTAATCGACAACTTCTACCACATAATACATTGAGGAAAAACTCTCGTCAAGAGAGACAAACAACTCCCACACGGAGAGATAATAACACACAAAAACAACAAACTGCACTTGTAAAGTGTAGATTTATTAATAATTAAAGAAAAGACAAAACTATTTGAAGAAGCTTAAAAGTAGATAAATCCTAATGAGAGAGGGGAAACAGTGATAAGCAAAAGCACAACTAGGTTTTTTTTTTGTAAATCTAAAAACTATGTTTAAGAAAATAATATAAAACATGGTCTTATCATTATCATTATTATGTAGGTATAAATTTTGTTCTAAGATATTATTATTATTGTTGCTACAAAAACTTCTTTTTAAAATAAAAAAATCCCAAAAAAAACATCTGTACAAATATATTAAAAAACGTTTCTATCAAGTGAACGGTGCCACATGGCACTCTCCAGCGCATGTACCACATGTTTATGATCTCATTAAAAATATTAACAATGTGTTTCTACTAGGAATCAAACCCATGACCTTTGAAATAAAATGTGAGAGTTTAACCACCAATACACTACAATTTCAATGTTTAATGTTTCAAAGTTAAACATAATAAACTCTTATAAATATATGTAACTATAAATATAGACAAGTTTTTTGACCTCTAAATTTTTTATTAAGGTAATAAAATTCTCTTATCCCAATTCTATTAAAATTGTTATTTTTATCCGCAATTCTTTAGAAGTTTTTTTTTTAAAAAAAAAACAACTTATCAGGCCATAACGTCCATTATCCAATTTTGCACTAGATAAAAAATTAAAAAAAGCTAATAAGTCAATTATGTATATAATAATATATTTGATAATTGTAATTGACGCAGGGCATCGCCTGGGCCAAAATACTAATTTAGGTTATAAGAACCCGCGTGCCAAATGCCAATATATGCACAATAAACAGGGCCGACTTGCTAAATGGGTATTTCAAATTACATCATTTGACCTGACAATGTCTCTAGTTTTTCCCTATATGGTCACATGGTAGATTTTAAAATACCCATTGGCCAATGGCCATTGGGATACTCGGCTCAATAAACAGCGAATCCTAGTGCTTTTGTCTCTGGGCATAAGTTCGTGGGACCTCATATAAGTCGCGTGTTGGACTTGGACCTCATATAAGTCGCGTGTTGGACTTGAACTCCCAACAAGCATTTTTTTTTTTGGTTTTTAAATGGATGGCAGTGGGGCGGGTCTAAGCCAACATCTAATTGGGAAGGGGATGGATCTAAGTTTGGCGATATGGGGATTTGGACGGTGGAGCGGGTGTGGATTTTATGCTATACTCGCTCTATCCCCGTCTGCCCCACCCCATCCCTTCCCCACCCCTGCCCGCCCAGCGTATTTTTTTATTAAAATCCTATTATATATGTATTATTAATAATTTTATCTTTGCAAAAATATAAATATGTGGGTATAATGTGAGTACGAAGCGGGTTAGGGTACCTATGCGGGTGGTGGGGCGTGGATGAAGTGGGTATGAAGCAGGTACTCATGCGGGTGGTGGGGCGGATATGAGTTTAAATACGTACCCGTTGGGGTGGGGATGGGATGGCCAAACAAGAAGGCGTCGACCTCAGTCCTCAAGTTGGCAACTTGTGAGAGTGACGTGTCAATTTTTTTTTTTTTTTGGGGGGGGAGTTGTCCGTATATTGCAAATTGCATTCTTGCACATTCATCATTTCCCTGCAGGCTGCAATGCATCCATAATGGGTGTGAAACTGAAGAAATACATGGAGTTCCACCAACCGCTTCTCATTTGCTTCGGTCCGTTCCGTCATCTATCGTTTTTGGTATTTATTTATCAATATGTCTATAACTCTATATGGATGAGTAGGATGATGGATCAGTTCATTTTGAATTACAATGTCTACGATAATTACAATATCTCAACTGCAATTTGTAGCTTCGTTAGAGGTGTTTGTAACTCGTATTAGCATTTTCAATTGGAATTAAGACAAACCAATACAATTTCATATTTTCATTCCATGTGAAACCTACTTTCTTGAATAAAAGTAAACTCCCATATGGCCATATGAGGTGGTTGTAGACTTGTAGTTATGTTTAATTTCATAAATTATGTCCCTTTCTAGAAAATGAATTTTCATAGGCATCGCAACTTCTTAGGATTTTATATTGTTAACTTTCAATATCTAATTAATTATTGATACCTTTGTTTGTTGTGTATATATATGAGTTGTCTTATATTGCAGAAAGAAGAGATAAAATTCACTTTATAAGCTAGAGAAGTTACTCCTATTATTACTAATTGATTATAGTATGGAACCTCCTTTGAATTTATAAGTAGACCGTATTGACCTTATCGAGTTGTATTCTCCTTACCTTTTACTATAAAACAACAAAAGAAGTTTCTCTGGAATTTGGAATAAAACAAGAAAAGAACTGATTAGACGTGGTCCTAACTCGTAATCATGGTACAGTTAGGAACAACATTAATCACTTGAAATTTGGTTAGGCCGGAGATTAGGCTAATGTACAATCACATGCTTTGTTAATTGGTAGTGTAACACTCTTGATAAGTACACCTGATGAAAAGACAAGTTTAAGTAAGCTAGCTTTAGCCTTTAGGTAGGTAGGTTAGCAATTGATGACATTTTACATGAACTTAAAATTTGGAAGTTAACATTAGTAATTATAAGAACAGTGGGCGTCTCACGGCCCACTAACTGTCTGAACCGATCATTATACGGTAAAGTGGGCTATGGTTGCTTTGGGTAGATGGGTTCTATGGTTTTCAAAGGCACTGGATGAATGGATTCACATTGAGGCCCACTTAAGATACACTTCGAGCATATTTGAGCAAGTCATACACTCATACCATAAAATAGATTTGAATAAATAGAGTTCTTCAATAATTATAATTATTGCTTGAGAATACTCATACCAATAATAATAATAAGGAAAATTTGCCAATAAAAACTTTTAAAAGATCAATTTTGTGAAAAAAAACCTTTTTAAAGCATTCTTTGCAAAAAGAAAACCACAAACTTCATTTTTCTTTGCAAGATGAAACCTATTCCATTTTAAGGTGTGGTTTTTGAGATGCATAAGGGTGTACTGCTGAGTTAATGGAAATAGGGGGTTAAAAAGAAGATAAAAGGGTCAATGTCGGAATTGGGATAAACCACACCGGAAAATGGGAATAGGTTTTATCTTGCAAGAAAATTTAAGTTTGTGATTTCCTTTTGCAAAGAATGCTTTAAAAGGTTTTTTTTGATAAATTTTTCTAATAATAATAATAATAATAATAATAATAATAATAATAATAATAATAATGGTGCAAACCTAATTAACCTAATTGCTTAAGCTGGCATAATTGCGCAAGCTTATCCAAATTACATCATCGATGGACAAAATGAGCTTGTCATGACTCACATCAGAAGCCATGTGATGAAACGCAAGAATAATCTCTCGCCTAACCCAATTACAAGCGACTCATACCGGCCTAATCACATCTTTTGCTGTTTTGATATCCAAATAAAGAAAACTAGCTCTTTACCATGCGAAGAAGTGGCAAATTAACCCTTTACTGTGGAAATATGACGAATTGACCCTTTAATGTGGAAATATGGCCAATGATGGCTAAATAGAAGGAAATAATATGTTCTTTATTCTTTATTTTTGACCTGTGCATAGTGCAGAAATAATTTGAATGGTAACTATAATTTAATGGTACAGTAACAATTAATATAAATGTTGGTTATTGTACCAATCTATTTAATTTAATGGTACCTGAATAGTGAATAGTATAGATGTAGATGATACTTTACCCTTCGCAATAATATTGGGCAAAAAAAAATAAGTACTACTGTATAATGCCCATTTTTGCGAAAATATATACAATATTTTCAGATATATAATAACCATTACCTCACAAGTCACAACACTCAGATATATTTAGTTATTAATTAATGTTATAATTAGATTTTGTGAATGTTCTAAATTTCTAGAGCTGCAATTGCTTTTTCTAAATCTTTATCAACAGGAACATTATATCCAAAAACCATAGAATAATCATCTATTTCGTCGGATGAACTATTTTGGACACCCCATTTCCTAGCAATCTCAGAGTCCTGACCGTTTGATAGAAGCTCCAACACCTACACGCATGAACAACATATCCAAACTAATTAAGCTTATAAATATTTCAGAGGCAAATAATATTGAAAAGAAGTCCACATTTCCTATCAACTATAATTGCCTTGGTATAGCTATAAATATTGCCTTACAAAAATGATCGCCCTTTATTTTTATTAGTTTGGTATCTTAGAAATTTATCTATGTACCTCAGTCATTGAAGGACGCCAAGCTGAGGAATGTCTCACACAATAAGAGGCAACAAGTACAATTTTGTGTAATTGCTCAACGTCATATTCACCTGCTAATCTTGTATCAGCTAGGTCTGAGATCTTTCCGCTCTCCATTAATGGCATAGCCTATAGAAGAGATATACAAAGTTTTAAAATTTCATCTTAAAGAAATTTGATTTCATTAATTAACTATTCCCTCCGTTTTATCTTATTGTATACCACATCATTAACAAACTTTTCACATCTTAGCTTATATTATCTTTTATTCGAAATATATCAATATATAATATGCAACATTATGTGTTTGTTGCAAATATCAATGGAAAGTTACTGCCACTTTTAAAAGCTAACGGATTAGCTAAGTAAAAACTTGCACATACTCCTAGAAGACAGTTATCGAATAAATATATGCTAGTAATGCTACATACTTCCTCCGCTCCAAAATAAGTGAAACAATTCTCTCATTTATGTGAGAGTTTTTTGAGACAAGTGTTTCACTAATTTTGGAACGGAGGAAATATATATTAAACTTTGATTAATCAATATATATACTTTTGCGGCATAGGTTGTTTATTTCAAGTATTACTTGTCAAATTTCAATTTTAAAAACTAATGCATCAACTAGTTAACAATATCTAGAGTAATAAATTGTTCGTAACCTTAAAAGACTAGCAACAAGGAAGGAAGGGACAAGGGAGTGTATGCTAGATATATCAAACATGATCAATTATTACCCATAACAGAAGGCTTTGTTTGGAAGAATCAATAGGTCTTCGGCCAGTGACAATCTCTAGAAGAAGAATGCCAAACGCAAAAACATCAGTCTTCTCATCCACAATTCCATGCAAGAAGTACTCTGGTGCTAAATATCCAAACGTGCCTTCTATTTGTAAAACAGCATGTTGAGTGGACTTATTGCTAGGGACCCACTTTGCTAGGCCAAAATCTGTAATCTGCACTCCAACACAAAAAATAAAGGACAAAACAACTTGATTATGATTATTAAATCTTGCTTAATAAGAACACTCTACTAAATTGATTATTAGTATTATTGGAGAGAGACGACAGAATGTGGTTGGCATCTTACTTGTGGTTCATAATCTGGTCCAAGAAGGACGTTGGAAGCTTTGATATCACGGTGTATGATACGGTGCTTGCAACACTTGTGCAAATAATGAAGTCCTCTTGCTATACCTAATGCTATTTTGTACCTCATTGGCCACTCTAGTAGCTTGCTTGCATTGCCTGATAAGAAATCGATTCATTATTATACATAAATGATCCAAAAGTACAGTGTAAACTGTATATTAACACTATTTTAGACTATTCAATTAGAAATTTCTAAGAAGAAACAACTTATTCATGGAGTTTTTATTCAAAAATATCCTTAGTTAAACATATTAGTGGTGGAGAATGAATGTGAAGGGGACAAGTATCATAAAATCCTTGTGTCGAAAACATTGATTGTCCCTATTTACCATTGTTTGGTTGGACAAGAAATTTAAAAAGGGAAAACTATAAGGTGGAAAAGAGTTTTCTATTCCTTGTAAACACTTTAATTTCCTCCAGAAATTGAAGGAAAATCATTTTCCTCCACTCTCTCATTCCTATATCTCCATTTTTCCCTTCTTAGCTTAATACTTCTCCATCAAACCAAACGAAGGAAAACTAATATTCATTTTGTGTTTTCTAATTAACGGAAAATATTTCTCATGGAAAACCATTTTCCAAGGAAAATGTTTTCCATTAAATCAAACAGACTCTTAGTAATAGAAAGTTGGTTGAAAAGTGTAGTAGAAATTACCATGAAGGGCATTGAAGAGATTTCCGTTAGAAGACAAAGGGAAGATGAGGTAGAGACCATTTTGAATGCAGTAACCAAGTAAGGTTGCCGTGTTAGGATGAGAAACATGAGTAATTATGCCCAATTCCACGAGAAACTCTTTCTCTTTGTTTGGGTTAGTGTTGTCTTTGGCTAATCTTTTGACTGCTATGCTGTCCCCATTACGCAGATCTCCGCTGTATACCTCTGAGTATCCACCTTGTCCTACCATGTTATCTGCATGCATACAACATATATAGATTATAATTAATTAAGAGAAACCAGCCATTGACGCAGTTGATGGTAACATGATCTGTTGCTGAAGGACATATTCCAATGCTAGCTTCCCCATATCTACTAAAATTTTGGCATACGAATGTGGGGTATTTTTGTATTTATTTTCATTTGAAGTAAGACTCACTCGTTTCTCTATTTCACATTCTGATATCTAAAAATCAGACGTTTATTCTTTCTCGTTTATAGATAGATTTATTTACTACAATAATTATTTGACCATGCGTAGAGTTAGATGTGCATGGCCTTTCAAGTTATTTCAGGAAATGCAAACGTAGATGTGGTATTATTATTATTATCACAAATCATTATATATCCTCTGACTTTCATAGTTGTGAACTAGTTTAGGTGGTAAACGTTTAAAATCGATTCTTATCTATGACATTGTTTCTTATGACTCTTTATAGCCATTGAATATTTTTCACTGAAATTGAGACCTAATAAAGAAAAATTATCAGGCATGCATGTTTCTTGGTCATATTAGGTCAATTATTTGTTTCGATTTTGTCTTAAATTTTAGTGATTAAAAACATCATACCCCTTTTAACATAAAGTTTCGGTTTCATCTCTAACTATATTAGCATCATAATTTTCTTTGTGGGATAAAGCAAGTCCGAAAGAAGAGTAATGAAAACGGAATACAATCCATGCCTTAGATATATCAAGTTACAAGTAAGGTAACTAAGACCCACATCGAAGAGCAGCAATTACATATGGCATTAGGACATATACTTGCATTCATAAGGGGATGATGAAAATTAAGCTTAGATTAATTATTTTATTCATATGTCTTATCATTTCAAAAAGGTGGGAACCTTGCCGGCCAATTGCCATCAAATAATTTAAAAAGGTGGCAGCCTTATTTTAGTAAATTTTTTTTGACATGCACTATCCCATAATAATGTATAGATCTTGCAGGCAATTTTTTGGGTTCTAAGTGAATACAATAATGTAAAAAATTATAATGGGTGGGAGATTTTGAGAGAAACCCAATATTGCTTTCTATATTTCCTTGCTTGCAACTCACACCTATATAATCTTTTGTTATTAATCAGACAATCAAATCTTGTCTTTGATTTACTGAAATGGATCTCGGATTGCCTCCAATATGGAGTATGGTAGGGTGACTAAAACTTCTTCCTCTATTATTAGGTTCTTATACATTAATTAAGACATGATCAGAGATCTTAGTCGTTGACTAACATTTATTAATTATTAGTCATATGTCAAAACTTACAACAAGGTTTTATATTTTATATATATATATATATATATATATATATATAATAATAATAATAATAATAATAATAATAATAATAATAATAATAATAATAATAATAATAATGTCTATGTAAGTTGGTAAAATATTGATTAAATTAATGTACGGTGTAAAATGTATGCATCATGACTTGATATACTATATATTTATTAATTATTATTATTGTAATTAAATCAGGATTTCACTTAGACATGCAATATGCTGAGACGTCCTTGCCAATGATAATTTGGACAGATTTAGGAACCACACCGCAAATTATATGAAATTAAAAGTAACTCATGGCGTATGTGACAAGTTAACTAAAGCATCCACCTCACTAATAGGTGTATATATTATTGTTACTTAAAACTACACGAGTACACGTTTTCACCCCCTCAAAAAAAAAATTGGCATTTTAAAGTAATAGGTAAATTTGAAGAGTCTTATAATAATATAATTAAGGTAAAACATTGCTTCATAGAACTATAACATAGCTGTTAGGGTGAAGGGAGTAAAGAACTAAATATGTACGATTGCCTAGTGGAAAAAGCTGTGTAACTAACAAGAGGTAGGGATATGATGAAAATTAATGATAACCCCACTCCAAAGAAATCAATATTATTACCAAGTCATCTCTTGTTCCATTTACTTACAACACAATCAATATGTAAGATTAATCTTTTCTAGCATGTAAATATCTTACTTCCTCCGTTCCATAATAAGTGAAACACTTACTATTTTAGAACATTTCAAAATAAGTGAAACATACCTTAAATGGAAAAAAGAAAGTGACAAAATGACAAGAATACCCATCATAAACTTGTGTGGTTTGCTTTTCTCTCTACTCCTTTTGATAACAAAAAGGGTATTTTATGACTTTTTGGCTTTTGAAAGTGATGTTTATTAAATCTTGTGCCCAATCCCTATGCTTCACTTATTATGGAATGGAGGAAGTATATACTATGCTAGTCTTAAATCATTTGTAGTGATAATCTATGTAGCATGAAAATATGATGGGCTTTTTGGAAACAAAAGACATTTCAAAAATGGAGAAACTTGAGGTTTTGTCCAATATTTATTTTTGGCTTTATTAGCACGCAAATGACAAAAGTTGGGGAATTGAAGTAAAATATTGTGGAAACGAGGAAATTAAATATCATAATATCATATCCTAGTGTTGTTAGCTATGATGCACGGACACTCTCTACGGGTCAACGTTTCGCGTTTCCGACACTTTAAACGTTTCCGACACTTCAGGACACTTTCAGACACTCTGAATTTTTTTTTGAAGATAAATAGTAAATTGAAACGAGACCGACATAGTTTTTTGTTACTAGAAGAAATGTTTTCCCTCTTAACCTTACTTTTTCCTTTCAATATCTGTAAATCTCTCAAAATATAGCCTAATCTACTATCAAAACTGTAAAATATCGTGTTCTCTAACGTTTCCTCGCGTTTTCTCACTTTTAGAATTTGCGTTTCCCCGTGTCTACGTGTCCCCGTGTCCGTGTCAGTGTCCCGTGTCCGTGCAACTTAGGTTGTTAGTGCTTGATGGATGATAATTAGTCATACTTTTCACCCAAAAATAACAAAAGGAAAAGAATGAAACAAAAAGAAGAGCTTAAATTGGAAGAAAGCATAGTTGATTCAAGTATCTTTACCTGGATGAAAGTCCTTGGTAGCTTCTGAAATCTCATCATAGCTGTAATATTTCAAAGAAGGTTGTGGAAGCTTTTCTACTCCACCAATGCTACATTTCTCATTATTTCTTCTTCTTCCACTTGACGTGTTCCTTAAGAAAAAGGACGCAACACGTCTCAACGGTGACTCCTTATCCTTATTCTTATCCTTATCCTTGGTTGTTGTCGTCGGTGTCGGTGCTGGTGCTGGTGCTGGTGCTGGTGCTGGTGCTATTGCTGGTGCTATGGATCTATCAGAGTTGCTACTCAAATAGCCAAAACTGGAGTTATCATCATCTTCAGTATTACTAGGAGCAAAGTCTCCTTCAACTCCATTCAAAACTGTCCTTGGAGACTTCTCCTGTGATGATGGTCTTCCCTTAAAGATTGATGAATCTAATGCTGATTCATTTTCTAGTTGCCCAATTGAGATAATTGAGCACCCTTTTGGTGCATATTTCTTGCAATACTTTCTACTGTTTCCTGTTGTTCTGTTTCATGATTAATTAATTAGTCAAGACCAAAAACAAATTAGTAATATGCACATCATATACTTCATCCGTTCCAAAATAAGTGAAACACTTGTCTCAAAAAGCTCTCACATAAATGAGAGAAGTGTTTCACTTATTTTGGAACAGAGGAAGTATAGTATATTGTATGATAGATATCTGATGTACGGTTACCTCTTTCGTTCAAGTTTTGGCCGTCCAAGAACTAGAAATTCTGTGGCTGTTTTATTGGCTTCTTCGACTAAGCCGCTCCCCACACTCGAGCTATATGTAACTCTAGCCTCTAAATGTACCTACAACATCATTCCATAACAAGTATCATAAATGGAAAAAAGATATGTACACCGCGTCTGTGTGGATGTAGTTGCCACATTACACTATCAACGTGCAATTAACTTCAGAAACAGGAGGTAGTATGATACATTAATTAATGGTATAGTTGGAATGAGTTGTAGCAACTTATACCTGTTTAATTTGGCAATTCTTGGCAAACTCTCCCATGACAGAAAGAAGAAAAGATTTAGCTTGGCGAAATCGTTTATAATCTCTTGACTTTGGTACAAGTTTCTTAGGCTCCTTCCCTACTGTTTTAATTTTTTGAACAAGAATAATTTTAATAAAACTGAATCACTTAATTTCAACTACTCCATAATAACCAGATAAAAAAATGCAAACATAATATTTGGCTTATAATAACCTTAACAAAAGAATACATAAAAATTGACATGAACTCAGCAAAAGATGAGATGTAATAATAAAGAAAGAAATTGCACGTAAAAAATATGACAAACCTATGACATGTAGTGCTATAATGGTGTCGTTGGGATGAGATAGAATGGTGATAGCCCAAGAAAGAAGCTCTTTAGCATCATCAACTTCTAAGGGAGTTGCTACTACTATTGTTGCTGGAGCTGTTGAAGGGATCATCACTAATGATCAGCAAAAAAAAAAAAAAAAAGGTGTTATTTTAATTTGTTCTGCAAATATTACAATTTGTTTTTGAGTTGTTAGGCTTTTGCTAAGTTTATTGCAGGTTACATATATTAATTGACAAGTACAAGAGTGAAATGAAGTTTGATTTTATGTGTAGGAAAAGAGAAGTGAGTAGGTTGTGTTTAGGTATAGTGGGAAGGAGTGAGACCACCACCACCTTAGCATGCCTCACATCTACATGTACATCCTTCTCAAACAAGCATTCTAACTTCTCCTCTCTCTCTTATTTTTCAATTTAATTTATATTGCTCCTCTTTTTCCTTACTTTTTAAAGATTAACTAACAAGTATAATTACTCTTAATAAAGCTATCTCATTAGTCTGTTTAATAAGCTCGATTAGATGGAATAATGAAAGTGTAATTAGTTTCATCCTTTTGGAACTATTAATTATATGACTTAGTAATAGAATGATCGTATGTATATCCTAATGGAGTACAATAGAAAGTTATATAGATTAAAATTTCGGATGGAAATGTGCGATGCGGGATGTTTAAATGGTACTCTTTAACTCAGTCTTGAAATAATTAACTCTGATGACATTACCAATTGACGCTTACCTCAAAACGGCTTACGGTAATATAAAAAACACATAGAATATACATAGTTATATGGGGTATATGAATTTGAAATACAAAATAGAACGGATGGAGTAACATTGTGACATCTAACACATGAACAATTTATCAAAAGTAGCATATACAATGAGAAGTTTAACATGTACATTATACTTGTCGTATTTTTACTACAATTAACTTTATAAAGGAGATCAGTTGTAACCTTCATTTTACCCCATCTTGGGTTAGTTAGCTAATGCAAATTAGGCTTTCTATATAAGTAATATATTTTTGGGGGGTAAGATAAAATTATTAAGTGTTTTCTGGTAGGGTGCTTTAAGGTGTAAGCAAAGGTGGTGGGATAACATTTGCGTTTATTTGATTTTTTCTTGCTGTGAAAGCGAGAAGGTGAGAAAAGTCTCATCTTTAATTGGATGAATAAAAATAAGCGTTTTGAAGAATTTGGTAGGAGAAGAGCAAATGTGGCACTCAAAATCCCTTGGCTTATTCTTTGCTTTCTATCTTTATTTTCTTGAATCAACACTTTGAATAGGATCTAACTGACGCATATGATGAAATTTTAGTTAATTAGTATGATTAAATAGAAAGAAGAAAGAGGAAAGAGAGTGATTTAAGAATGATGAGATTTATGATTGCTCCTGGAAATTGTTTGTCTTAGACTACATGTTACGTGTAGCACCAACATTACTGAGTACATCATCATTATTGTTCTTGTTGTCATCATTATGATCTAAAATATTGCTATTTTTACTACTCAAAATTGTCAGGTAACTAGTGCATATCCTATGATCCTATATAACCACAAGCTGAGTTCTATATCATAGGCATTCTAGTTAATTTTAGAGGGTAATTTTACAGTAGTGTTTGGAAAGCTATAAAAAGATATTGGCATTTAGTAGGAATATCTGGGAATACAATTTGAACACTCCAATAGCTTAGCTAACTGGTTATTTCCACGATGATTGTGTTCAACAACGAACATAGGGTTTCGGGGATAATAAACTAACTATGATACTATATTTATCTTACTAACTTGGTTACATGAAGATTACAAGGAACATAAGCAATGATGAAGTATGTGAATGGAACTAAAGTTTGGTGTGAGCTATGATAGTTGAATGATGGCTATACACCAAGTTAATTAAACTTAAATAAATGAGGGTTTATATTGTTTTAAACTTCACTTGAAGTACACTAATAATTGGCCAAAATGTATTTGTATCCTATTCCATTCTAGGACTTTCAATTAGTTTTATCTTATATTAACCTAGTACATGAACATGTATATATATCTTAGAAGTTAATTGGACTCTTATCATATCTAAAATTTAGAAAATTTTATTGGAGTTTATGATTTTATGTAGTAGAGTTGGTTTTACTCTTGTTATTACCTTGTAGTATATAGATTAGTTATTATTGTAATGATTAAAATTAAATTTAACACACATTAAGACATTCTAAGAGGTGCAAGAAAACTAGCACCCTTTATTCTCATTTCTGTACAGCAGATAGAAAAGATGAGAACTTAAAGTTATTGTTCACCGGATGTACAAAACTCAATTTTTGACAGGACCTAAGGCCCGTTTTGGTATTTGTTAATAAATGATGGTAATGAGAATGAATTTTAAGTGTAATTTAATAAGAAAACACCCTTAAAATCCTTACGGAGAAGCAATCTCTCACCCTCAAGTTTTTTTTTTTTTTTCTTCATAGGAAGCAATTTCACCTTCAAGCTTGTGTTTCTTCGTTCATGAATTTTCATTACCACCCGTTACCATTTGGGGGGAATATGGTATTAAGTGAAAATGAAAATCTATATTAATATATTAAAAGGCGTTTCTAAACAAGGAACAGTGCCACGTGGCGTTCTCCCTAAGGGTGTTTTACTCCATGTAATCCACATAAAATAAAAAAAAAATTAGAAATTGCATAGTATAGGGTTTGATCCCGCGACCTCAAGAATATATACAAAAGTCTTAACCACTAGACCAAGTAATATTTAGTGTTATCATCTTAAAGTATAAATGTGTAATATTAATAAATGAAAATTTTCCTTACCCAGGGCATAGCCCGGGTCTAATAACTAGTTTAAGAAGAAAAATGCGCACTTTGAGATGAATTAGCATTACCATGGGAATGAACATTGATTTATTCCACAAATTTTACATACAAATTCAATCTCATTATAACCGACTACCAAACGAGCCGTCAAACTTAATCCAGTTAGCAATGTGTGATATTGATTTGATATTTTTCGTCTTATGGGCCGGATCAGGCAACTGGCGACATGCCCTGTCCATCTCGTATGTCTGGCACACCAATCTATATGTCCTAGCCAGTAGCCAGACCATGCCAAGCCCTGCCCCATTGAACAAGGCTAGTTTTTCATATATTTGTGGACTAATGAAGTTAATTTATTCGTTGATACTTGGTCTGATTAGTGCAATCCCTACTTAGGTCTAGGCCCAATTTTATGCAATCAAGTTTTCATCTTCGAATCTAATACTACAATTTCACAAGCCTTTTTGGTTTTGGGCTAATGATTCAGCCACCAAATATGATTTTGGGCCATTTCAAATTTTTTATTGATTTTAGAAAATGCTCTAAAAATACTCTACTAGTACCAAAAAGTGTGTTAAGTACAAAAAGTGTGGTTCGGATAATGTGTTGAAAATTCAAGCCTGTGTTGAGTCATTGTATGTAGTATAATATTGATTTTTTGATTAAATCTAGTGAAATATGAAATATATAGTGTGAGATTAAATTAAGTTATTTGTAGTTTGAGATTGAAATTTTATTAAAAGATAGTTGCTAATTTAAGATTACAATGTAAATTTTGTATAAATAACAATTAAGCAAACTAGTATTGAAAGCACTTTTCACTTCATTAGTATACATGTGGATTTTTTATTCTTCAATATTATAAAATATTCTGAATTAACCCCTTTGCCCTAGAAACATCTGAAAACTTGTTGGGAAATGTAGTTTAAAGCAATAGATTATAGTGTGGTTATCAAATGTTACTCCCTCCATATATACTAGAAAGATATGAACATTTGTTGGGACATGTAGTTTAAGGTGATAAGTTGTATTGTAGTTATATATGCTATTTTATTAAACAGTTGATGTGATAGGAGTTGGTGGAGTATTATCCGTATATCTTTATTGAGAGAGATAAATTTGGGTGCTTTTATTAGTAGAGATAGATGAAAGATTGGAAGGATCCAATAAAAGATTCAATTTCAAATATATAAATACTATTTACTAGTTTAATATAATTAAGAATATTAATATAGAATAATAGAATAATAGAATATAAAAAAAAGACTGAATATTACTAGAAAAAAAGAAAAGAGAAAAGAAATACTTCGTCGTCCGAAAGAATGTGGGCCAAAAGGAGTGTAAGAAATAAGTAATAATTATGGGACCATACCAAAAATATAAGTGTTCAAATTAATTCGGGATAAACAAAAAAGGAAAGTATTCAAGACTATGTTGAGATGACGGGAGTATTTTATTTAAAAATAGATGTGATAGGAGTTGTGGGGTATTTTTTCGTTGAAAGAGAGAGAAAGTATAAATATGGAGGGAGTATAAATTGTACGTGAAATTAGAAAATGTTTTTGCAGATTACATTTTGTGGAAAAAAAGTCAGTTATTTAAGTGAAAATCTATGTCGCAGTTGTAATTTTTTAAAATTTTGTCTTTCTATTTAAAATCTATGGATGCATAAATAAAACGAGTTGAGTTATAAACATCTCATAAGAGATTAAACTAAATGAGTTGTGGAATAAAGTTTTAAAATTAATGAGCATGACTTTTTCCTTTCTTGGTTACTGTTAACAATAGTTGTGGTATTTGATTGGCGCTAAATGATCCTACATAATTAAATATGAGGTTGTAAATTCAAGCATTTATGCTTATACTTGTTTACTTTATTTTTTACGAAAAGACATTATGGATCGACTTCACGATAACTTATTGTGCACCGTAAACCATATGCTATAATTAGTTTTCATTTGATATAGTCAATTTTCGTTTGATATAGCTAGTTTTTGTATGATATAATCACCTTTTATATAGCCAGTTTTTGTATGATATAGTTAATTTTTCTAATATAGTCAATTTTCGTATGATATAGTCGATCGTTTTTTTCCTAATATGGTCAGTTATTGTGTGATAAAGTCAGTTTAGATGCATAATAAATTATTGTGAACCCAGTTCACCCAAGACATACGCTATGTCTTTTGTATATAATGCATTGATTTGGATAGTCAAAGCTAGTCATGCATGTAGACATGTAGTAGCCCTCGGCCCCTATACTTTTCTTCTTGGTGGAGGAATTGAATTAGGGTTTCACATAAAAGAAAAAATTTCCCATCTTCAAATTATAACATACTTCATCCATTTCCATATACATACAATATGTTTACTTTCACACATGTCAATGCACTACTTTATTAACTGCTAATATCTTTATTTATCTATTTGTAGAACTTCTAAAAAATTGATATTTTAAAAATACATTTTGAGACTGATCCAATAATATACTACTTCCTACATTGTTGTACTTGCAAAATTAAAATATAGCATAAGAATATAGGAGAGGAAAGAGTTAGATTGTAACACCACGACCCATCCAGGGTCATGTATATTGTCACCAATGCGCGGCCAACAACTGTCCTCAATAACCAACACAAGTTAATTCCATCACATTTTGTCTAACTAAGGAATTAAGCTCCCTAAAAGAAAGACGCATCTTGTTGGAATGACTAGCCTACTTAATCACTTTAAAGCAATCATAAGGGGTATTACACACACCCCCACTTGAAGACATCAACGCCCTCGTTATAAATTTTTAATGAAACCAAGAGTTAAGCTAGAATGTTATTTTAAACTTGTATGAACAAATTGACTTACTTTCATCTGAACTCACAACACAATTATTGTGGAAGAAATTAAAGAGATTAATCCATCATCTACTACACTCTCATTTCTTTTATCAAGATCAATGATGAGAGTATAGTTGTTCATGGCAACTAAAAGTTAACACAAATTCTTATATGTGGCCGGCCACACCTATAACTTCCCGTGTGGCCGGTCCATATATAAAATTCAAACAGAGAAACCTAACCCTTTGCACGTGGCTTTCACGATTGTTTTATGCGTTCCTCCTCTCTCTCTACTACTTCACTTCTTTCCAACCTAAAGAAGCTTACATTTGCCATCTTCTGTCATCATTCAACTCTTAATTGAGATTTCGAAGCCACAAAATTTTTAAGCAAAAAAAAAAGAAGGAATTTGGGTTTCTTTGTGATTTAAATTTATTGAATTTAATGGGAGATTTAAGCTTGAATTTAGTTATTTAAATTAGTTAGCTGAAATCTTCTTCATATATTTTCCTATTGAATTACCGTATGAGGATCAACTAGTATCATGTTGGTTCCAGCTGATGCGTCGTACGTAGCTGCTGGGTTGGATGGGGGTAGTTTGTTTTTGTTTATCTTGTTTCGTATGTTTTAGGTCTGCTACTGTAGTTTCTTTGTTCTGTTAGTTGGCTTTGTTTTGTTATCTTGTTTAGGGGCTTTGCCCCTCTTTTTTCAACAAAAAAAAAAAAATTAGTATCATGTTGTTGCCTATAATCAATTAGTAACCTCAATTATTCATATGAGTAACCTCATTTATTTATACTAGTAACTCCATTTGTTTATATGAGTAACCTCATTTAATCATATTAGTAACCCCCATTACCAAGGATATCTTGGCCTAGTGGTTAAGATTGAGGTGCTGTGAACAATAGGTCACAGGTTCGAATCCCCTCTCCCCTTCTTTGTACTTTGTACTGTCTTCGTGGCTCCACTGAATCAAAACAAAAAATATTAGTAACCCCCATTTGTTCACAAATGTAACCGCACTTATTCAAAGGAGTAACCCCTTTCATCCGTAAAAGTAAATCGATTAGTTTATCATTTTCTCGTTTAGTCATACAAGTAATGTTGTGTAATCAATGAGTAACCTTTGTTTAATTTTATGAGTAACCTCATTTAATCATATGAGTAACCTCATTTATTTATGCGAGTAACCTCGTTTGATCATACGTATGAGTAACCCCAATTGTTCACAAAAGGAACCGCATTTAATCATACGAGTAACCCCAAAGGTTCATAACAGTAACCGCATTTATTCAAACGAGTAACCTCATTAATTCATAAGAGTAAACTGATTAGTAACCTCATTTATTCAGATGAGTAACCTCATTCATGAATAAGAGTAACCCCATTTATTCATATGAGTAACCTCATTCGTTCATAAAAGCAACCTCACTTAACTATTTAATCATACAAGTAACCCCAATTGTTCACTAAACTAACCTTATTTCCATTTTTTCATACAAGTAACCTCACTAAATAATAAGACGACCCTATTTAATCATACTAGTAACCTCAATTGTTCACAAAAAGTAACCTCGTTTTTTCATACGAGTAACCTCATTAGTTTACAATATTTACCTTATAAATCATACGATGACCCTATTTGATCAAGTAACCTCAATTGTTCACAAAAGTAACCGATTTTCTTCATATGAGTAACCTCATTCATTCATAAAAGATTCTGATTAGTATTCCCTATTGTAATAAAAGTAACCACATTTGTCTATAAGAGTAACACCCTTTTATTGCTAAGAGTAGCCATATATTCATATAAGAGTAACTCCATTTGTTAATAAGGGTTTGTGCACAAGGGTCAACTGCAAAATGTCATATCTCACAGCACACTAAATATTTTGGGACGATTCAAGTTGGAGATGAAAATTTGGCTTGATAGCTTTCCAACGCCTGATCAAAAGCTCGATTCCGATGAGAAACGAGTGAGATACGACCATTTGAAAATGAGCTGACGGGTTGACAAGGTGTCTCGCGCGCGGCAACACCTATAATTTCACGTGTGGCCGGTTGTATACAAGACGCACTAATGAATAAAATAACTTATTTTCTTGTAGAAACTAGAAACTTTCTAACGCGAAACGATGTTAGTTGCTTTAAACTAGTAAAATAATAATGTAGGATTTGTGCCTTGAATCTGTTCGAGGTTTTGCTGTTCGCAGGCCCGCCCGGTCAAGGCGGGCGTGTGCCGCCCGACTGGACAGGGTCGAAGGTCCAAGCTGTAGCTTGGAAGCTGGGCGCCCGATGGTGTCGGGCGTGCGATCGGGCGATAGCCGCCCGATCGGACCGAGAGCAATTCTCGTTTGGCAAAGTTCACCGCCCAATCGGGTGGATTCCGCCCGACCCGATCTGGCGGTGGTTTAATGAGGCGCGGGTGCGATTTTCGAAAAGGGTTTTAACTTGTTATTTAACCTAATTTCGTTCTAAGTTGTCATTAGTGTGCCAAAATAGATCTGTAATATGATAATTGATATTCCTCTTCATCAATAAAATTATTCTATCTCTCTGCCCGTGGACATAGCCAACACACTGTTGGTGAACCACGTAAATCTGTGTGTTGTTTATTACTTTTCTGCATTCATTATTTGTTCTTTCTCACACATGTGATAACAAATAACATATAAAAATGTATTAGAACATATATCGTTCATGCCCAAAACTAGTGATCTAATTTTTGGTATTTCCCGATTGTAGATACACACGTCACATGATATATTAGTGGGGGCAGTAGTCATGTACAGATGTACTCCATCAATTTTTAAAAATAATGCAAGCAAGAACAAAACAAAAACATGGAGTATCAGTACATGAGTATTGTGAACTTGTTGGTGCATGATTCAACCTTCAGTTCACCCCTCTCCCCTACCTTTCGGGGTGAATGAAACGGCCATTTACAAATTAATCATGCAGTACGAATACGATAGTACAAAGTAAGGTCACCTCCAAAAAAAAAAAGAGAAAATAAAAATGGTACAAAATATTGCTTAAAAGAAAAGGGCTAAAAACCAAACTCTTCGGTACCAAATAGAATTTGTTTGTTTTTTTTTTTTTTAAACCTTTTCACCCCTTTTCTTTGTTACCAATTAAAATTTTGCTACAACAAACTTTTAGATGTGCAAGAAATCAAGAATACTGTGTAGATGTAAACAATTTTTTACAATTATTAGGTGAAATTTTTAATAAAATGTTCGGTATCGAACCGTTCTGTATGTATTTAGCCAGACTCTATTCAAAACGTGGGCTCTCTATTTTGTGTAATGTTACTAAGGCATTGTTTTTTTATTTTGGTTGCATGGTAAGAAGATCCTAAGAGGGACTCAACTCAAAATGTTTAGTACTGTATTGTTCTGTATTTAGCTAGACTCTACTGCAATCAATGGTTAGAGCGTCACTCTCAGTTCCAAAAGATCTTGAAATTCCTTTACGGCTTTACTAATTTGTCAAGGTTTTCCCTTATTACCGAAAAAATTGTAACTAAGGCATAGACCATTATTTCTAGCTGTAAACGGTATATAGGCTACAAAAGTTTTATCTTTTGTATGTAGTTTTCAACCTTTTGTCTTTTTTCCTTTTTCCTTTTAAAGGGAAAGCAACAATTGCTAGAGTTCCTTAGCTGCTTCTATTCATCTTCTTCCATTTCTCTGTCCTCTCCGTTGTGAACTGATTTACCATTCACATAGCTGGATTGTCTTTTGAGCATGATGTGACGACGACAATGTTAAAAAAGAACTTGTATTATTGCAATTGGCTTGTTCCACTAGTTTGTTTCATGTGAAAATTTTGACTCCTTTTTAGCCACTAAGATCATTGGAGATGAATTTTTTTTAATGTGTCCTGCAATCAATAATATCTAGAAAAGTATACATGGTTATATAGAAAAATTACTAAAGTCTTGTACAGTACTCCACCTTACAAGTATAATATGTAGGAACATAGACTGGTAACTAATTTGATAGACTTAACTGACAACCGTGGCGTGAGAAGATCACTGCCCTAAAGTTGAATTTGCCCCGCAACAACACACGGACTCACAACAATCAACCTCCAGGGATACACGGTTTCTGCGTTTCCGGTGTTGACAGAAAAGCAGATTGAGAACGATCTTGATTATTGCCCAGAATAAAGGGGGAGAAAGAAAGAGAGAAGATGTAATCCTCTGTTTTTGTGTGTCCCCAAAGAGGAAAACCAAAAGAGATAAGAACATGGCTGAAATCGTGGGAAAACGGTTACTTAATGGGGATTTAAGTGGCAGTAAATCAGGAGAGAGATTAGGAGAAAAACGGTAACTTAAGACTGATAAAAACGGTCATTAAATCTGACAGATTTTTGACCCAAAAAGATAGTTAAGTTTATTCCCCAAAGCCCAAGTCTCGGTCCGGGCGGGCGGCGGAGCGCGTGTGGCAACCACACATCACCACATACCCATTAAAAGCCTCATTGCTACTTAACTCAAAGGGTAGAGGAAGAGTAAAAGTTATAAACCTTACTATTTCCTTATATTCTTTCAATGTGGGACAAAAGGTAAAAATGACTCTTCATATTCTTTTGAAGCAAACTTAGAGTTTATCCTATAAACTCCAACAATCTCCCACATGATTCAAAAGAAGAAAACAAAAATAAACGGGGCTGAAAAAGATGATCTGGGCAATAGATTCTAGGTTTTGAAGTATCAATGTCTTATGGACTTGAATTGACACTCAGTGCATACAAATATGTCTTACTGTTGTAATAGGTAGATTTCTCTTTGAACCTTTCACGAGGTTAGCAAACCATAGATGTGCACTCAACTTTTTTCAAATCAAGAAACGTTCTCGCAATTGTAATATCGGTGCCCCACAATTAACCTGGATTCTCATGAATGCTCTGCTAGAGAGCCTAAGCCTTTTGAATGGCCACACGGGCAGCGGTTGAGGAGTCAATAATTGAACAATCGAAGTTTAGCTTGAAACAGCCGAAGGGAGGAGGCCAGGCTGCCAGCTGTCTGCAGTCGAAGTAGGGAACCTGCAACAAGGAAGTCAAGAGATAGTAAAGGAAAAATCCATCATAGTTCGAGCAGTTCATTCCCAATATAGATGTCAGGCTCTATAATAAATACGATTTAAATTAAGCATATTTTTCTCAAAGACAATTGAATTTGTTCCTTCCAAATACTCCATAAATTGTAACAGTAGAATTGTTAAGCCTAAAGGTAGGGAAGGAGACACGTTTACATATTTTATTACATGATCATATTAGATTTATCTCAATCTATAATCTTAATGCATAAACTTTTTACCAATATATTATCAAGGATATTAGTGGTGAATGATTTATTGGAGACCAGTGAAAGAAAACATGAGATTGATTTTGTAGATGAACTGAGTAGCAATAAAGGAATATTTTTTTCTTACTTCCGATACAAGATTTACCATCACCGAAACCTGAAACCGGTCGCATTTTTTCCAGTGCACCATATTTATACAGCAATTCATATGATAATTTTTTAATCTTTTTGAGATTTTTTTTCCTTTATAGAGTTAAAATCAATTTCTAGGATCGGGAAATGACCAATGTTATTTCGTGCCTTGATAGCACTTATAAATTTTTTAAAACATGTCAGATAATATATACTCGATCGATGGATAGCTTGCTAATGTTCAAATTTGAAGTTGCAACTTAGAGCCTTAGCTTTGTAATCTCCACATGCTTGTTGAATGAAAAAGTGATCCATTAGGTGACTTTATGATATTATTTTTTAATAATATAGACCATATATGTGACTACGTGAGTTTCGTGTATTTGGATGACTAGATCTTTCATTATACAGAAGTATATTATATATGTATAAATTGTATATGAGGGAACGGGGTAACCTAAAACCGACCGCATTTTTTCTAGTGTATGCCCAATTGATTGGGATTGTTTCCAACAATTTACATGCTAATTCATTTATCCTTTTGAGATTTTTTTCCCTTTATAGATCTGAAATTAGTTTCCAGGATCGGGCAATGGTCAAATAAAAATCTTTTTAAAACAAAATATGTAAGATCATATATATTGGATAAATGGATAACTTCCCAATGTTCAAATTTTGAAGTTGTAAGTTAGAGCCTTAGCTTGTAATCTCCACATGTATTAGTTATTACTTGTTGAATGAAAGAGAACCACATGCCCATAAGACAGACTTTCATAATACTATCTTTTAGTATATATGTATAGACCATATATATATATATATATGGAGAGGGGTGAGTTCATATGAGAATGTATACTTACATGAGAAATGAGAATGAATTTTACGCGCTATAACTCAAATGAAAAAGTGATGTAACTCCAAAAATAAAATTAGAAAAAAAAAAAATCGAAAAACATAAATTTTTTTGGGTCGAAGTTTTTTTTCGGGGGTATAACTCTAATGAACAAGTGTTGTAAATCTAATCCAATCGTGTGGTTGAGATTCATTCTCATTTCTCATGTAAGGAGACCTCATGTGATATTGCCCATACATATATATTTGGGGCCCCCTTTCGGGAACCCCAGGGGTAAGAAGAATTATCTTACGGGCTTCTCGCACATGACTCTCACTCGAGTCCAACAAGCACCCCAACCCCCCTTCCCTCACAACCTTGAAAGTTTACTTCCACCAAATTAAAATTTGAACTTTGGTTTTCCATGTGGGAGATAAAAAGTGATATCATTAGACCCAAGGGTCCTTGATAAGTATAGACCATATATGTGAAGACGTGATTTTCATGACTTTAATTAGATAACTACATCTTTTATTATATAGAACTATAGAAGTATTATACATGTTAGATTGTATATAAGGGAACGGTATGTCTATGGATAGAATGGTATCTAAGATTGGTGATCCCCAATCATATTTATGTACTCGTCAAAAAGATTAGTTAGTTTGTAATTATATTATATAAATTAATATAGCCAAATAGACGAGGCTAGTGAGCAGACTAAGAAAAATTGTATTTCTTTGTTTATTACTAGAATTAGTCGTTTTTGTAGCTTTGTTTATTTTTAGTGGGGTGACATGTACAAGCACTATAAAATGCCCTTTGTCCAATGATTGTACTTTGATAACATTATTAGTACGCTTACTGCCTTAATGGGGGAAGTTAGGGATCGGTACAATCAGCAGATAGTGAGAAATTACCTACGATTCTAACTAACAAGATTATGGGCCTTCCTGTAAAGGTAAAAATTTAAGACTTGATAGGTCATATTTAATTTTTAGGTTCATAAAATACCATATTCTAGTAATGCGACAAAACCAAATGACACATAAGACAAACTAGGCTAACAAGTTATAACAAAACTTCAATATTGCAATTTTATTTATATATATAAAAAAAAAAGAACTAATATTGCATTAGCGAATAGAAGACGTTACCATTAAACATACTCTCGCCCTTTCTAAATGATCTTTTTGTTTGTCTTATTCAACTCAATATCTTAGATATATAACTAATTCTGTAAGCCTGGGCTACACCCTAAGTAATTATATATTCTATTTATATATATTTTACGTTAAAATAATAACGTTAAGTATCACTTAGTTTAGTGGTTAAAACTCTTCTCCATCTCTCTCCACTTTTCACAGAAAACCCTCTAGAGGGGCTGTCATGGATGTTTTCGTCCATGGTAAGCCCCTCTTCCTCTCCTTTTTGCAGTTCTAGTTTTTTTTTTTCTTTTTTCACAGTTTTCAATAAGTCCCATTGGTGAGATGGCTTTAGTCTCCTTTATGGGTTTTGTAGTCACCTCTTCAAGTTGGGTGTATTAGTTTGGTTTCTTTGTGTGTTAGCAAGGTTTAGACCCTGGCTCCAGTTGAAGGTTGATTTGTTGATATGATTTTGTGCGGGATTGCAACGGCGGTCAGTAATACTTCGCATACAATCGGTTGAATTAACTCTAGTTCTACATCAAAACTACATCAGATCGTTAGACCCCCTCGTAGAAGGCTGCATCAGACAACGATGTGAAAGAGGATATATAGAAGGGTTATTTATGCTCAACGATCGTGGTTTCGCCATATTAGTATTAAGTTTCTTTCAGTTTAATATGTATTTTTTAGTTTCTGACTTCTATTGTAGATGTTGTATGACTTCATATTAATGAATGAATTTTAACTTAAAAAAAAGTTTAGTGGTTAAGATTTTAGTATATATGGTTGTGATCACGGGATCAAATCTTATACAATACATTGTCTATTTTTTTATTGTATGTGAATTATATGGAGTAAAACACTATAAGGAAAAGCGTTAAGTGGCATCGTTCCTAGTTTAGAGATGTCTTTTAATATATCAATATATAGATTGATGTGGTCATTTGTAGAGTACTAATTAATTGTTTTAGTAATCATTATTGATACTGAATATAAGAATTCATGGTGAAAAGTATGCAACCAAACTCAGGCACATTCACTCTAGGAGGAGCATTTAGAAATGGAGGATATTTTTCTCTTTTTTTAATAGAAAAAGATAAAGAAAAATAGCATTGGAATAAAACTTCAATTGTATGATATTTCTCATGTAAAACATAACACTTGAGAAACAATTTTAGGGTCATTTGAGATAATATTCCTAATAATAATAATAATATAAAATATATATAAGGGATCTCAATATATAAATAGCAACGAAACTTTTTACCTTAACATTTGAATCTTCAGTTTTTCACGCAGCCATTGATTCCATTGACTCAAGTCCTCAAGCCCTCATCTTATCACTTTATCCATAGGCAATCGAGACTCAAGTCAACTTGTTGTGGATGTTCTAATTTGGAATGTTTTGTAGAAGAATGAACTATTATTTTGGTCTTTTGTCATTTTAATAATAAAAAAATAGGTATTAAAAAATTGCGAGTTAAAAAATAATGGAAACTCTTAATAAACTTAAGACTCATTTTGAAACTAAGACCTGACCCTTTGGATTTGCGTAAGGGTCTAGAGAATAGACTTGATCAAGGTCCGAATCAAAATTTACAAGTCTGGGTCTGACTGGACACGTCCCACACCTGATCCACGCCTATCCCTACTTATTTACCAATAAAGATAAGTGATACCATTTTAAATATTGAGATTGGTGGTTAAACTTTACTTAAGGTCGCATATGATTTGAGCCTTTACTTAATTGTATGGGGCTGATGTTGAGTCAACAGATCCATTAAAAGAAGGAAGGTGTTACATGTTTGATAGAATTGTATCGTCCATGCTTTTTTAAAATAAAGATACTAAAACCAATTATGTATTCCTTTTTATATGATAACTAGTTATTAGGCTCGGGCTACACCCCGAGTAAGGACGATTTTGATTTATTAATATTATACTTTAATATGATAACACTAAATATTACTTGGTCTAGTGGTTAAGACTTTAGTATAAGTTCTTGAGGTCGCGGGATCAAATCCTATACTATGCAATTTCTAATTTTTTTTATTGTATGTATTTTACATGGAGTAAAACGCCCTTAGGGAGAGCGCCACGTGGCACCGTTCCTTGTTTAGGAACGGCTTTTAATATATTAGTATAGATTCTAATTACAATAATCGATTTTTGGTATCCTGTCTAGTTTTTGGATTTTCATAACTTCAGTATATAGTGTAATAACTCTATTTCATTGCTCTTGTACAATGTAACACTGACACATAGCTTCCTTTTTTTTTTCCTAACATGAACTTTGTAGCTTCTTTGATTAACAAGTGAATTAATGACAATATTCCTAATTTAAACAAGTCTAAAAAGAATCCAAATTCATGTGAAGAGAAAGAACGTTGAAGGAAAAGAAAGGTAAGCTACTTATACATTAATGATCCGAAGTTCCTTCCTTTCTTTAAAAAAAAGATTTAGTTGATGGGAATTATGATTAAATTTTTGAGATTTGTAGTTTACCTGTCGTAACAATATTAATTTTTTTTTTAATTTTTAGCTTAACTTACTCAATTTAGAAAGTAATGTATATTAGAGACAATCTTAAAATGAAATATGGCCAATTAACTAGAAATGAAGGGACAATTATTAAACATATATGCGGACCATTCTTATTTATTATGATGGATACCTTTATTCTTGTTTTGACCATACTTAGTGTAAACATATTACCTTAATCAACTCACTTTTGATAGAAGAAAGTAATTATCTTGGTTACTAAACAAGATTAGTAAAAATATAATGACATACACACAACAAATTACATAATTTTCTTTCACAAAGTACTATACAAATATATATACCAAAAGCTTCTCTTTGTTCATGCCTTCCATAAGATAAGGCATGCATCATACGTGCTAAGTGTATGATCTAACTCGTGCTGACCATATACAGAAATTGCCAATTCCCATTACTTACGGTTCACCTGCAAGAAGTTGAAAAATATAGAAAGTATGCTATTTACCAACAAGGCGACAATGTGAATATTAATTGTTAGTATCACCTTAGAGAAAAAATAATAAATTTTAAATCAAAGGCTCACATCTCTAGGGTTTTGGATACCATAATCTGAGAGGATATGCAACAAACCGAAGACGAGAAGCACAAGGCAGTCTCGGCTCGCCGCGGAGAACATTGGAACTCTCAATGCCTTAACGAACAACAACACCCATTTTATTTTTTTTAAAGATTTGTGTAGTGTCACCTCATTTATAAGCAACTCTAGTTTTAAATATCATTTCATACATCAACCTGAATTCGAGTTTGAGTTGAATCGTATTTTAATCTAGGTAATTTTGTTAACTAGCTATCAATTATATATCATCTATGACATTTACAAGCTAGGGATCTAATTCTGTTTGTGCATAAATTTATGTCCACACTAATTGTACTTGTGTAATATCTTTCGATACGAGTTTGTAACTGTTTACTTCACAATTATGTATAAAGAAAATGTACTACATACTATACTTAATTGTGATGGTTTAATGTTTGAACAAACGCAGGACCAATAATCAAATGGAAGATTTTTCCTAACTGGCTGATTTAACATTACCTTTTGTACATATTACACATTTCTTCTCTTGAAAAATTCCATCGTTGTTTTCCCTTCTACTTCCTCTGTTCCAAAATAAGTGAAACACTTGTCTCAAAAAGCTTTCACATAAATGAGGAAAGTGTTTCACTTATTTTGGAACGGAGAAAGTATAATTCAACCAAATTTGTCTCATTTTGTAACCGACTCAACTGCTCCAAATATGCCTCAAAAAAAAGAAATAAGAGAACATAAAATGCTTAAATTCAACACATTTTGGTATAATTTCTGTTTCACTTCCATCTAAACTGAACAATTAACGTTTTCCACTCACAAGGAGGATTAATAGAGAAAAGAAAAAAAGAAGAAGCTTGATTTATATCATCAAGCTTTTTGATCATCAAAGCTACTCAACTTCTAATTTCATTACCTAAAAATAAAATTGAGGAACTAAAAAAAAGGTTAAGCCAAATCTCCTCTACATATGTACCTAATCCTCACCCCCGGTCAAATCCGAGTACCACATAATTAACTAATTAAGGTGGGGAAAAAAAACCATAGTAATTTTTTTCATTTTCCAATTTTCCCAAAAAGAAAAAAGAGCTTTAAAACTTTAATGTTTACTCGGGTCCATACTCCATAGTCCATGAGTCCATCTCATGACATACCTGAGCACAATAATAGACAAATATTGATCCCCACCATCACACTATAATTAAACCTCCACCAACATACTCATACTCAGGTTGTCATTTCTCAGCTTTTCTCTTCATCAA
Organism: Beta lomatogona; assembly: GCA_947646795.1. Classification (NCBI taxonomy): domain Eukaryota; kingdom Viridiplantae; phylum Streptophyta; class Magnoliopsida; order Caryophyllales; family Amaranthaceae; genus Beta; species Beta lomatogona. Next base: position 319,307 of record CANSNZ010000272.1, read on the forward strand.
CCGTTGTACTTGTACTCGTCATCGTCGTTGTTTCTAAATCATCCACACTCTTTTCACCCCCATCACTGATACTAGCTTTACTACGGTTGGAATCTTGGAAAGAAGAAGCTCTGCTAGTGCTAGTACTAGTGGCCGGGGTAGCCAAAAAAGTGGGATTCTCCTCTCCTGCCATGATGACTAGTATGCTATTCGGAGACTTGGTAACGTTGTTAGCAACATCCTTTGGTTTCCCATCGTCATTAAATTCTTCGGAATCTTCTCCGGCGTCGAGGTAGCCGGAGAGTTTCCAGTATGAACAAGCAAGGATGAGCAGCGCGAATGCTATAAGACCCAGCATCGCCGCGAGTCCTCCGAATAAGTATGGCACGGGTGACTTCCACCCGGCCGTGGTTGGGGCTATGTGGTGGTGCTCGTGTTCATACGGTGGGTGTTGCTGTGCTTCAAATGTACCCCCTATTTTTAATGTCATTCCTGGCCTCATTTTTTTTTTTTTTAAATATTCTAGAGGTTGTTTTAGAGGAAAGGGAAAGAAAGTTGTTGAGAGGTACTTAGTGGGTGAAGGTGGTATTTATAAGGGAGAAAATATGGATTTCCTGATAGGAGAGAAAGGTGGGGTTTTTTTTTGTGAATGGTTATGAATGGAAATTAAAAATGGTGTGTCATCTTTTCTTTTTACTCAAATGTTTCATCTGTCATAGCTTCTCCAATAAGAAATGCTTCGTGGGTTACTATCCAGGTAAAAATCATAGCCCTATTTTGTAATTAGCGGATATTTGTTAGCTAATTGTATTAGCTGATACCTGATTGTATTAGCTGATCGTATTACCCGTTTGTATAAAGGTGTTTGGTAAATAGCTGATAACTGATGGCTACATAATTGTGTAAAATGACTAATAAGGACATGTGCATAATCTATTATTGTGCCTTTTATTGTTTATTAATGTAATTTTCAACAACTTTAGGACATAAATGTAATTGGCCTGCTCATTCTCAAACATCTAATGTCAAAAAGTTCCTCACCCAACTTTTTCGAAATGAGTTTTTTTAGCTCAATCAGCTAATTAAAACCTCTTTTTATAAAACACTCAAATTAGAGGATTGACAAGTCAAATCCTCTAATATGAGTTTAAACCACTAATTTTGCCCCAAACCTCTCTTTAACAAACAAGGCCATACACTCTATCCGTCTGGGAGATAAGGGCCATTCTTTCAATGAGTTCCATGAGAGTTGATTCCAAGAGCTCACGGAAGTGAAGTGGAAAGTAATATCACCACTCCACCACCTGAACCTCACGAAAGATATGTACATTTTTTTATAGGTAAGTAGAAATCCTTTGAGATGCCCTTGCACATGGCCCATATCTAGAGGACCATTACAACCATTCACCCCAAAAACCGACTATAGCTTCTCCAACTTCTTTTGGTTCTTTTAAATAGTCCACGCTCTAGGCGCTTGTTGGGGCCGGGCACCGGTGCCCATGGAGTGTACCCCAAGGCTGTAGGACGCCATTGGAAGACACGCTCGTGCCTTGGAAGGGTCCTGCGATGCCATCAGGAGGCCCTACAGATTAGAGTGAGGGCGGTGCCAAGTGAGCCATGGAAAGGCCAAAGTGAGCAAGGAATGATGGTTTGAGGCACCCGGGGAATCTTTAGGAACCCATAGGCTCCTAGGAAGATCCGGGACGAAAATATTCATCGGGCCCGGAGATGTCGAAAAATGGCCCGAAAACTAGAAAAAGCATGGATTATAGTCCACGACTCCAGGCTCCCGTCGGGGTCGGGCACCGGTGCTCATGGGGTGCACCCAAGGGTTGAGGTAGTCCCTTGGAAGGCACACTTATGCCTTGCAAGGGCATTTGACGCCATCCGAAGGCCCAACGAAGTAAAGCGAGGGCGTTGCCAAGCGAGCCAAAATAAGGCAACAGTGGGCAAGGAAGGAAGGTCCGAGGCACCCGTAGACATCATTAAGCAACCCGGGGCCTCCAGGAAGGTTCGGGACGAAAAAAGAAGTCAAGCCCGGAGAAGTTGAAAAATGGCTCGAAAACGGGAAAAAGCGTGGATTATAGTACACGACTCCGGGCATCTGTTCTCATGGGGTGCACCCTAGGGTTGTGTTAGTCCCTTAGAAGGCAGACTCATTCCTTGGAAGGGGCATTCGACGCCATCCGGAGGCCCTACGGAGTAAAGTGAGGGCGTTGCCAAGCGAGCCAAGATAAGGCAACAGTGGGCAAGGATGGAAGGATCGAGTTGCCCGTAGCCATCATTAAGCACCCCAGGGCCCCCAACAAAGGTCCGGGATGAAAAAAGTCTTCGGGCTTGGAGATGTCGAAAAATGGCCCGAAAACGAGAAAAAGAGTGGTTTATAGTCCATGGCTCTAGGCTCCCGTCGGGGCCGGGAACTGGTGCTCATGGGGGTGCACCCAAGGGTTGTATTAGTCCTCTGGAAGGCACACTCATGCCTTGGAATGGGCATTTGCTGCCATTTGGAGGCTCAACGGAGTAAAGCGAGGGCATTGCGAAGCGAGCCAAAAGAAGGCCAAAGTGGGCAAGGAAGGAAGGTCTGAGTTACCCGTAGCAATCATCAAAAACCCCTGGGCCCCCAGGAAGGTCCGGGACGAAAAAAAGTCATCAGGGCCTGGAGAAGTCAAAAAATGGCTCGATAACGGGAAAAGAGTGGATTATAGTCCACGGCTCCGGGCTCTCGTCGGGGCCGGGCACCGGTGATCATGAGGTGCACCCAAGGGTTGAGGTGGTCCCTTGGAAGGCACACTCATGTCTTTCAAGGGGGCATTTGAAGCCATCCGGAGGCCCTACGGAGTAAAGCAAAGGCATTGCCAAGCGAGCCAAAATAAGGAAACAGTGGGCATGGAAGGAAGCTCCGAGGCAAACGTAGACATCAGTAAGCAGTAAGCACTCCGGGGACCCCAGGAAGGTCCGGGATGAAAAACGTCACCGGGCCCGGAGATGTCGAAAAATGGCCCAAAAACGGGAAAAAGCGTGGACTGTAGTCCACTGCCCCAGGCTTCCGTCGGGGCTGCACACTAATGCTCATGGGGTGCACCCTAGAGTTGTGGTAGTCCCTCGGAAGGCACACTCATGCCTTGGAAGGGGCATTCGATGCCATCCGGAGGCCCTATGGAGTACAGCGAGAACGTTGACAAGCGAGCCAAAATAAGGCAAAAGTGGGCAAGTAAGGAAGGTCTGAGGCACCCGTAGACATCATTAAGCACCCCGGTGCCCCCATGAAGGTCCAGGACGAAAAAATTCTTCGAGCTAGGAGAAGTCGAAAAATGTCTCGAAAACGGGAAAAAGCAAATATTATTGTCCAAAGCTCCGGGATCCCGTCGGGGCCGGGCACTGGTGCTCATGGGGTGCACCCAATGGGTTGTGGTAATCCCTTTGAAGGCACAGTCATTCCTTGGAAAGGGAATTCGACGCAATTCGGAGTCCTTACGGAGTCAAGCGAGGGCGTTGCCAAGCGAGCCAAAAGAAGGCCAAAGTGGGCAAGGAAAGAAGGTCTGAGGCGCCCGTTGCCATCATTAGGCACCTCGGGGCCCCGAAGAAGGTCCAGGACGGAAAATTCATCGGGCTCGGAGATGTCGAAAAAATGGCCCGAAAAAGGGAAAAGCGTGGATTATATAGTCCACGGCTCCGGGCTCCCATCAGGGCCGGGCACCGGTGCTCATGGGGTGCACCCAAGGGTTGTCGTAGTCACTTGGAAGGCACACTCATGCCTTGGAAGGGGCATTCGACGCCATCCGGAGGCCCTACGAAGTACAGGGAGGGGGGTTGCCAAGCGAGCCAAAATATGGCAAAAGTCGGCTAGGAAGGAAGGTCTGAGGCACCCGTAGCCATCAGTAAGTACCACGGGGCCCCCAAGAAGGTCTGGGACGATAAAAGTCGTCGGACCCGGAGAAGTAGAAAAATGGCTCAAAAACGGGAAAAAGTGTGGATTGTAGATCACGACTCAAGGCTCCCGTCGGGGCCGGGCAACGGTGCTCACGGGGTTCACCCCCAAGGTTGTGTTAGTCCCTTGGAAGGCACACTCATGCCTTGGAAGGGGTATTTGACGCCATCCGGAGGCCCTCCGGAGTAGAGGGAGGGCGTTGCCAAAATAAGGCAAAAGTCGGCTAGTAAGGAAGTTCCGAAGCACCCGTAGCCATTAGTAAGCACCTCGAAGACCCCTAGAAGGTCTGGGACTAAAAAGTCGTCGGGCCCGGAGAAGTTGAAAAATGGCTCCAAAACGGGAAAAAGCGTGGATTATTGTCCACAGCTCCAGGCTCCCGTCGAGGCCGGGCACCGGTGCTTTGGGGGTGCACCCAAGGGATGTTGTAATCCCTTGGAAGGCACACTCATTCCTTGGAAGGGGCATTCGACGCAATTCGGAGTCCTTACAGAGTAAAGCGAGGGCGTTGCCAAGCGAGCCAAAAGAAGGCCAAAGTTGGCAAGGAAAGAAGGTCACAGGCTCTCGTAGCCATCAGTAGGCACCCCGGGGTCCCGAGGAAGGTCCATGACGGAAAAAGTCGTCGGGATCAGAGATCTTCAAAAATGGCCCAAAAACAGGAAAAAGCGTGGATTATAGTCCGTGGATCTAGGCTCCGATCGGGGCCGGGTACTGGTGCTCATGGGGTGCATCGAAGAGTTGTGGTAGTCCCTTGTAAGGCACACTCATGCCTTAGAAGGGGCATTAGACGCCATCCAGAGGCCCTGCGGATTACTGGGAGGGCGTTGCTAAGCGAGCTAAATAATGCAAAAGTGGGCAAGGAAGAATGGTATGAGGCATCCATATCCATCAATAAGCACCCGTCCGGGACGAAAAAATTCGCCGGGATTATAGTCCATGATTTCAGTACAGGGAAGGCATTGCCAAGCGAGCCAAAATAAGGCAAAAGCAGGCAAGGAAAGAAGGTCTGAGAAACCCGTAGCCATCAGTAAGCACCCCGGGGTCTCCATGAAGGTCCGGGACGAAAAAAGTCGTCGCGCCCGGATAAGTCGAAAAATGGCTCGAAAACCAGAAAAAGCATCGATAATAGTCCACGATTTCGGGCTCCCGTCGGGGCCGGGCACCGGTGCTCATGGGGTGAACCTAAGGGTTGTGGTAGTCCCTTGGAAGGCACACTCAAGCCTTGGAAGGTGCATTCGACGCCATCCGGAGGACCTACGGAGTACAAGTAGCGCTTTGCCAAGCGAGCCAAAATAAGGCAAAAATCGGCAAGGAAGGATGGTATGAGGCATCCATATCCATCAGTAAGCACCCTGGGGACCCCATGAAGGTCCGGGATAAAAAAATTCGCCGGGCCAGGAGAAGTGGAAAAATGGCTCGTAAACGGCAAAAAGCGTGGATTATAGTCCACGATTTTGGGCTCCCGTCGGGGCCGGGCACCGGTGCTCATGGGGTGAACCCAAGGGTTGTGGTAGTCCCTTGGAAGGCACACTCATGCCTTGGAAGGGGCATTCGACGCCATCCGGAGGCCCTACGGAGTACAGGGAAGGCATTGCCAAGCGAGCCAAAATAAGGCAAATGCGGGCAAGGAAGGGAGGTCTGAGACTCCCGTAGCCATTAGTAAGCACCCCGGGGTCTCCATGAAGGTCCGGGACGAAAAAAATCGTCGCGCCAGGATAAGACGAAAAACGGCTCGAAAACTAGAAAAAGCATGGATTATAGTCCACGATTTCGGGCTCCCGTCGGGGCCGTGCACCGGTGCTCATGGGGTGAACCCAAGGGTTGTGGTAGTCCCTTGGAAGGCACACTCAAGCCTTGGAAGGTGCATTCGACGCCATCCGGAGGACCTACGGAGTACAAGTAGCGCGTTGCCAAGCGAGCCAAAATAAGGCAAAAGTGGGCAAGGAAAGAAGGTCTGAGACACCCGTAGCCATCAGTAAGCACTTTGGGGTCTCCATGAAGGTTCGGGACGAAATAAGTCTTCGCGCCCGGATAAGTCGAAAAATGGCTCGAAAACAAGAAAAAGCATGGATAATAGTCCACGATTTCGGGCTCCCGTAGGGGCCGGGCACCGGTGCTCATGGGGTGAACCCAAGGGTTGTGGTAGTCCCTTGGAAGGCACACTCAAGCCTTGGAAGGTGCATTCGACGCCATCCGGAGGACCTACGGAGTACAAGTAGCGCGTTGCCAAGCGAGCCAAAATAAGGCAAAAGTGGGCAAGGAAGGATGGTATGAGGCATCCATATCCATCTGTAAGCACCTTGGGGGCCCCATGAAGGTCCGGGACAAAAAAATTCGCCGGGCCCGGAGAAGTGGAAAAATGGCTCGTAAACGGCAAAAAGCGTGGATTATAGTCCACGATTTCAGGCTCCCGTCGGGGCCGGGCACCGGTGCTCATGGGGTGAACCCAAGGGTTGTGGTATTCCCTTGGAAGGCACACACATGCCTTGGAAGGGGCATTCGACGCCATCCGGAGGCCCTACGGAGTACAGGGAAGGCATTGCCAAGCGAGCCAAAATAAGGCGAAAGCGGGCAAGGAAAGAAGGTCTGAGACACCCGTAGCCAATAGTAAGCACCCCGGGGTCTCCATGAAGGTCCGGGACGAAAAAAGTCGTCGCGCCCGGATAAGTCGAAAAATGGCTCGAAAACCAGAAAAAGCATGGATAATAGTCCACGATTTCGGGCTCCCGTCGGGGCCGGGCACCGGTGCTCATGGGGTGAACGAAAGGTTGTGGTAGTCCCTTGGAAGGCACACTCATGCCTTGGATGGGGCATTCGACCCCATCCGGAGGCCCTACGGAGTACAGGGAAGGCATTGCCAAGCGAGCCAAAATAAGGCAAATGTGGGCAAGGAAGGAAGGTCTGAGACTCCTGTAGCCATCAGTAAGAACCTCGGGGTCTCCATGAAGGTCCGGGATGAAAAAAATCGTCGCGCCAGGAAAAGTCGAAAAACGGCTCGAAAACTATAAAAAGCATGGATTATAGTCCACGATTTCGGGCTCCCGTCGGGTCCGGGCACCGGTGCTCATGAGGTGGACCCAAGGGTTGTGGTAGTCCCTTGGAAGGCACACTAAAGCATTGGAAGGTGCATTCGACGCCATCCCGAGGCCCTACGGAGTACAAGTAGCGCGTTGCCAAGCGAGCCAAAATAAGTCAAAAGTGGGTAAGGAAGGATGGTATGAGGCATCCATATCCATCGGTAAGCACCCTGGGGGCCCCATGAAGGTCCGGGACAAAAAAATTCGCCGGACCAGGAGAAGTGGAAAAATGGCTCGTAAACGGCAAAAAGCGTGGATTATAGTCCACGATTTCGGGCTCCCGTCGGGGCCGGGCACCGGTGCTCATGGGGTGAACCCAAGGGTTGTGGTAGTCCCTTGGAAGGCACACTCATGCCTTGGAAGGGGCATTCGATGCCATCCGGAGGCCCTACGGAGTACAGGGAAGGCATTGCCAAGCGAGCCAAAATACGGCAAAAGCGGGCAAGGAAGAAAGGTCTGAGACACCCGTAGCCATTAGTAAGCACCCCGGGGTCTCCATGAAGGTCTGGGACGAAAAAAGTCGTCGCGCCCGGATAAGTCGAAAAATGGCTCGAAAACTAGAAAAAGCATGGATTATATAGTCCACGATTTCGGGCTCCCGTCGGGGCCGGGCACCGGTGCTCATGTGGTGAACCGAAGGGTTGTGGTAGTCCTTTGGAAGGCACACTCATGCCTTGGAAGGGGCATTCGACGCCATCCAGAGGCCCAACGGAGTACAAGTAGCGCGTTGCCAAGCGAGCCAAAATAAGGCAAAAATGGGCAAGGAAGGATGGTGTGAGGAATCCATATCCATCAGTAAGCACCCCGGGGCCCCCATGAAGGTCCGGGACGAAAAAATTCTCCGGGCCCGGAGAAGTGGAAAAATGGGTCGTAAACGGCCAAAAGCGTGGATTATAGTCCACGATTTCGGGCTCCCGTCGGTGCCGGGCACCGGTGCTCATGGGGTGAACCCAAGGGTTGTGGTAGTCCCTTAGAAGGCACACTCATGCCTTGGAAGGGGCATTCGACGCCATCCGGAGGCCCTACGGAGTACAGGGAAGGCATTGCCAAGCGAGCCAAAATAGGGCAAAATCGGGCAAGGAATTAAGGTCTGAGACAGCCGTAGCCATCAGTAAGCACCCCGGGGTCTCCATGAAGGTCCGGGACGAAAAAAGTCATCGCGTTCGGATAAGTCGAAAAATTGCTCGAAAACTAGAAAAAGCATGGATTATAGTCCACGATTTCGGGCTCCCGTCGAGGCTGGGCACCGGTGCTCATCGGGTTAACCCAGGGGTTGTGGTTGTCCCTTGGAAGGCACACGCATGCCTTGGAAGGGGCATTCGACGCCATCTGGAGGCCCTACGGAGTATAGGGTGCGCGTTGCCAAGCGAGCTAAATAAGGCAAAAGTGGGCAAGGAAGAATGGTATGAGGCATCAATATCCATCCATAAGACCCCCGGGGCCCCCATGAAGGTCCGGGACGAAAAAATTCGCCGGGCTCGGAGAAGTGGAAAAATGGCACGTAAACGGCAAAAAGCGTGGATTATAGTCCACGATTTCGGGCTCCCGTCGGGGCCGGGCACCGGTGCTCAAGGGGTGAACACAAGGGTTGTGGTAGTCCCTTGGAAGGCACACTCATGCCTTGGAAGGGGCATTCGACGCCATCCGGAGGCCCTACGGAGTACAGGGAAGGCATTGCCAAGCGAGCCAAAATAAGGCAAAAGCGGGCAAGGAAGGATGGTCTGAGACACCCGTAGCCATCAGTAAGCACCCCGGGGTCTCCATGAAGGTCCGGGACGAAAAAAGTCGTCGCGCCCGGATAAGTCGAAAAATGGCTCGAAAACTAGAAAAAGCATGGATTATAGTCCACGATTTAGGGCTCTCGTCGGTGCCGTGCACCGCCGCTCATGGGGTATACCCAAGGGTTGTGGTAGTCCCTTGGAAGGCACACTCATGCTTTGGAAGGGGCATTCGACGCCATCCGGAGGCCCTACGGAGTATAGGGAGCGTGTTGCCAAGCTAGCTAAATCAGGCAAAAATGGGCAAGGAAGAATGGTATGAGGCATCCATATCCATCAATAAGCACCCCGGGGCCCCCATGAAGGTCCGGGACGAAAAAAGTCGCCGGGCCCGGAGAAGTGAAAAATGGCTCGTAAACGGCAAAAAGCGTGGATTATAGTCCACGATTTCGGGCTCCCGTCGGGGCCGGGCACCGGTGCTCATGGGGTGAACCCAAGGGTTGTGGTAGTCCCTTGGAAGGCACACTCATGCCTTGGAAGGGGCATTCGACGCCATCCGGAGGCCCTACGGAGTACAGGGAAGGCATTGCCAAGCGAGCCAAAATAAGGCAAAAGCGGGCAAGGAAAGAAGGTCTGAGACACCCGTAGCCATCAGTAAGCACCCCGGGGTCTCCATGAAGGTCCGGGACGAAAAAAGTCGTCGCGCCCGGATAAGTCGAAAAATGGCTCGAAAACTAGAAAAAGCATGGATTATAGTCCACGATTTAGGGCTCCCGTCGGGGCCGGGCACCGCCGCTCATGGGGTAAACCCAAGGGTTGTGGTAGTCCCTTGGAAGGCACACTCATGCTTTGGAAGGGGCATTCGACGCCATCCGGAGGCCCTACGGAGTATAGGGAGCGCGTTGCCAAGCGAGCTAAATAATGAAAAAGTGGGCAAGGAAGAATGGTATGAGGCATCCATATCCAGTAATAAGCACCCCGGGGCCCCATGAAGGTCCGGGACGAAAAAAGTGGCCTGGCCCGGAGAAGTGGAAAAATGGCTCGTAAACGGCAAAAAGCGTGGTTTATTGTGCACGAGTTCGGGCTCCCGTCGGGGCCAGGCACCGGTGCTCATGGGGTGAACCCAAAGGTTGTGGTAGTCCCTTGGAAGGCACACTCATTCCTTGGAAGGGGCATTCGACGCCATCCGGAGGCCCAATGGAGTACAGGGAAGGCATTGCCAAGCGAGCCAAAATAAGGCAAAAACGGGCAAGGAAGGAAGGTCTGAGACACCCGTAGCCATCAGTAAGCACCCCGGGGTCTCCATCAAGGTCCGGGACGAAAAAAGTCGTCGCGCCCGGATAAGTCGAAAAATGGCTCGAAAACTAGATAAAGCATGGATATAGTCCACGATTTCGGGCTCCCGTCCGGGTCTGGTACCGGTGCTCATGGGGTGAACCCAAGGGTTGTGGTAGTCCCTTGGAAGGCAGACTCATGCCTTGGAAGGGGCATTCGACGCCATCCGGAGTATAGGGAGCGCGTTGCCAAGTGAGCTAAATAATGCAAAAGTGGGCAAGGAGGAATGGTACGAGGAATCCATATCCATCAATAAGCACCCTGGCGCCCCCATGAAGGTCCGGCACGAAAAAAGTCGCCGGGCCCGGAGAAGTGGAAAAATGGCTCGTAAACGGCAAAAAGCGTGGAGTATAGTCAACGATTTCGAGCTCCCGTCGGGGCCGGGCACCGGTGCTCATGGGGTGAACCTAAGGGTTTTGGTAGTCCCTTGAAGGCACACTCATGCCTTGGAAGGGGCACTCGACGCCATCTAGAGGCCCTACGGAGTATAGGGAACGCGTTGCCAAGCGACCTAAATAAGGCAAAAGTGGGCATGGAAGAATGGTGTGAGGCATCCATATCCATCAATAAGCACCCCGGGGGCCTCATGAAGGTCCGGGACGAAAAAAAGTCGCCGGCCCGGAGAAGTCGAAAAATGGCTCGAAAACTGGAAAAAGCATGGATTATAGTCCACGATTTCGGGCTCCCGTCGGGCCGGGCACCGGTGCTCAAGGGGTGAACCTAAGGGTTTTGGTAGTCCCTTGGAAGGCACACTCATGCCTTGGAAGGGGCATTCGACGCCATCCGGAGGCCCTACGGAGTATAGGGAGCGCGTTGCCAAGCGAGCTAAATAATGCAAAAGTGGGCAAGGAAGAATGGTATGAGGCATCCATATCCATCAATAAGCACCCCGGGGCCCTCATGAAGGTCCGGGACGAAAAAATTCGCCGGGCCCAGAGATGTCGAAAAATGGCTCGTAAACGGCAAAAAGCGTGGATTATAGTCCACGATTTCAGGCTCCCGTCCGGGCCGGCACCGGTGCTCATGGGGTGAACCCAAGGGTTGTGGTAGTCCCTTGGAAGGCACACTCATGCCTTGGAAGGGGCATTCGACGCCATCCGGAGGCCCTACGGAGTACAGGGAAGGCATTGCCAAGCGAGCCAAAATAAGGCAAAAGCGGGCAAGGAAGGAAGGTCTGAGACACCCGTAGCCATCAGTAAGCACCCCGGGGTCTCCGTGAAGGTCCGGGACGAATAAAGTCATCGCGCCCGGATAAGTCGAAAAATGGCTCGAAAACTAGAAATTGAATGGATATGGTCCACGATTTCGGGATCCCTCGGGGTCGGGCACCGGTGCTCATGGGGTGAACCCAAGGGTTGTGGTAGTCCCTTGGAAGGCACACTCATGCCTTGGAAGGGGCATTCGAAGCCATCCGGAGGCCCTACGGAGTATAGGGAGCGCGTTGCCAAGCGAGCTAAATAATGCAAAAGTGGGCAAGGAAGAATGGTATGAGGCATCCATATCCATCAATAAGCACCCCGGGGCCCCCATGAAGGTCCGGGACGAAAAAAGTCGCCGGGCCTGGAGAAGTGGAAAAATGGCTCGTAAACGGCAAAAAGCGTGGATTATAGTCCACGATTTCGGGCTCCCGTCGTGGCCGGGCACCGGTGCTCATGGGGTGAATCCTAAGGGTTTTGGTAGTCCCTTGAAGGCACACTCATGCCTTGGAAGGGGCATTCGACGCCATCCGGAGGCCCTACGGAGTATAGGGAGCGCGTTGCCAAGCGAGCTAAATAATGCAAAAGTGGGCAAGGAAGAATGGTATGAGGCATCCATATCCATCAATAAGCACCCCGGGGCCCCCATGAAGGTCCGGGACGAAAAAAGTCGTCGGGCCCGGAAAAGTGGAAAAATGGCTCGTATACGGCAAAAAGCGTGGATTATAGTCCACGATTTCGGGCTCCCGTCGGGGCCGGGCACCGGTGCTCATGGGGTGAACCGAAGGGTTGTGGTAGTCCCTTGGAAGGCACACTCATGCCTTTGATGGGGCATTCGACGCCATCCGGAGGCCCTACGGAGTATAGGGAGCGCGTTGCCAAGCGAGCTAAATAATGCAAAAGTGGGCAAGGAAGAATGGTATGAGGCATCCATATCCATCAATAAGCACCCCGGGGCCCCCATGAAGGTCCGGGACGAAAAAAGTCGCCGGGCCCGGAGAAGTGGAAAAATGGCTCGTAAACGGCAAAAAGCGTGGATTATAGTCCACGATTTCGGGCTCCCGTCGTGGCCGGGCACCGGTGCTCATGGGGTGAACCTAAGGGTTTTGGTAGTCCCTTGAAGGCACACTCATGCCTTGGAAGGGGCATTCGACGCCATCCGGAGGCCCTACGGAGTATAGGGAGCGCGTTGCCAAGCGAGCTAAATAATGCAAAAGTGGGCAAGGAAGAATGGTATGAGGCATCCATATCCATCAATAAGCACCCCGGGGCCCCCATGAAGGTCCGGGACGAAAAAAGTCGTCGGCCCCGGGAAAAGTGGAAAAATGGCTCGAAAACTAGAAAAAGCATGGATTATAGTCCACGATTTCGGGCTCCCGTCGGGGCCGGGCACCGGTGCTCATGGGGTGAACCTAAGGGTTTTGGTAGTCCCTTGAAGGCACACTCATGCCTTGGAAGGGGCATTCGACGCCATCCGGAGGCCCAACGGAGTATAGGGAGCGCGTTGCCAAGCGAGCTAAATAATGCAAAAGTGGGCAAGGAAGAATGGAATGAGGCATCCATATCCATCAATAAGCACCCCGGGGCCCCCATGAAGGTCCGGGACGAAAAAATTCGCCAGGCCCGGAGAAGTGGAAAAATGCCTCGTAAACGGCAAAAAGCTTGGATTATAGTCCACGATTTCGGGCTCCCGTCGGGGCCGGGCACCGGTGCTCATGGGGTGAACCCAAGGGTTGTGGTAGTCCCATGGAAGGCACACTCATGCGTTGGAAGGGGCATTCGACGCCATCCAGATGCCCTACGGAGTATAGGGAGCGCGTTGCCAAGCGAGCTAAATAATGCAAAAGTGGGGAAGGAAGATTGATATGAGGCATCCATATCCATCAAAAACCACCCCGGGGCCCCCATGAAGGTCCGGGACGAAAAAATTCGCCGGGCCCGGAAAAGTGGAAAAATGGCTCGTTAACGGCAAAAAGCGTGGATTATAGTCCACGATTTCGGGCTCCCGTCTGGGCCAGGCACCAGTGCTCATGGGGTGAACCCAAGGGTTGTGGTAGTCCCTTGGAAGGCACACTCATGCCTTTGAAGGGGCATTCGACGCCATCCGGACGCCCTACGGAGTATAGGGAGCGCGTTGCCAAGCGAGCTAAATAATGCAAAAGTGGGCAAGGAAGAGTGGTATGAGGCATCCATATCCATCAATAAGCACCCCGGGGCCCCATGAAGGTCCGGGGCAAAAAAATTCACCGGTTCCGGAGAAGTGGAAAAATGGCTCGTAAACGGCAAAAAGCGTGGATTATAGTCCACGATTTCGGGCTCCCGTCGGGGCCGGGCACCGGTGCTCATGGGGTGAACCCAAGGGTTGTGGTAGTCCCTTGGAAGGCACACTCATGCCTTGGAAGGGGCATTCGACGCCATCCGGAGGCCCTAAGGAGTATAGGGAGCGCGTTGCCAAGCGAGCTAAATAATGCAAAAGTGGGCAAGGAAGAATGGTATGAGGCATCCATATCCATCAATAAGCACCCCGGGGCCCCTATGAAGGTCCGGGACGAAAAACGTTTTCGGGCCCGGAGAAGTGGAAAAATGGCTCGTAAACGGCAAAAAGCGTGGATTAGTCCACGATTTCGGGCTCCCGTCGGGGCCGGGCACCGGTGCTCATGGGGTGAACCTAAGGGTTTTGGTAGTCCCTTGAAGGCACACTCATGCCTTGGAAGGGGCATTCGACGCCATCCGGAGGCCCTAGAGAGTATAGGGAGCGCGTTGCCAAGCGAGCTAAATAATGCAAAAGTGGGCAAGGAAGAATGGTATGAGGCATCCATATCCATCAATAAGCACCCCGGGGTCCCCATGAAGGTACGGGACGAAAAAAGTGGTCGGGCCCGGAGAAGTGGAAAAATGGCTCGTAAACGGCAAAAAGCGTGGATTATATAGTCCACGATTTCGGGCTCCCGTCGGGGCCGGGCACCGGTGCTCATGGGGTGAACCCAAGGGTGGTGGTAGTCCCTTGGAAGGCACACTCATGCCTTGGAAGTGGCATTCGACGCCATCCAGATGCCCTACGGAGTATAGGGAGCGCGTTGCCAAGCGAGCTAAATAATGCAAAAGTGGGCAAGGAAGAATGATATGAGGCATCCATATTCATCAATAAGCACCCCGGGGACCCCATGAAGGTCCGGGACGAAAAAATTCGCTGGGCCCGGAAAAGTAGAAAAATGGCTCGTAAACGGCAAAAAGCGTGGATTATAGTCCACGATTTCGGGCTCCCGTCGGGGCCGGGCACCGGTGCTCATGGGGTGAACCGAAGAGTTGTGGTAGTCCCTTGGAAGGCACACTCATGCCTTGGAAGGGGCATTCGACGCCATCCGGAGGCCCTACGGAGTATAGGGAGCGCGTTGCCAAGCGAGCTAAATAATGCAAAAGTGGGCAAGGAAGAATGGTATGAGGCATCCATATCCATCAATAAGCACCCCGGGGCCCCATGAAGGTCCGGGACGAAAAAAGCCGTCGGGCCCGGAGAAGTGGAAAAATGGCTCGTAAACGGCAAAAAGCATGGATTATAGTCCACGATTTCGGGCTCCCGTCTGGGCCGGGCACCGGTGCTCATGGGGTGAACCGAAGAGTTGTGGTAGTCCCTTGGAAGGCACACTCATGCCTTGGATGGGGCATTCGACGCCATCCGGAGGTCCCTACGGAGTATAGGGAGCGCGTTGCCAAGCGAGCTAAATAATGCAAAAGTGGGCAAGGAAGAATGGTATGAGGCATCCATATCCATCAATAAGCACCCCGGGGCCCCCATGAAGGTCCGGGACGAAAAAAGTCGTCGGGCCCGGAGAAGTGGAAAAATGGCTCGTAAACGGCAAAAAGCGTGGATTATAGTCCACGATTTCGGGCTCCCGTCGGGGCCGGGCACCGGTGCTCATGGGGTGAACCTAAGGGTTTTGGTAGTCCCTTGAAGGCACACTCATGCCTTGGAAGGGGCATTCGACGCCATCCGGAGGCCCTACGGAATATAGGGAGCGCGTTGCCAAGCAAGCTAAATAATGCAAAAGTGGGCAAGGAAGAATGGTATGAGGTATCCATATCCATCAATAAGCACCCCGGGGCCGCCATGAAGGTCCGGGACGAAAAAAGTCGTCGGGCCCGGAAAAGTGGAAAAATGGCTCGTAAACGGCAAAAAGCGTGGATTATAGTCCACGATTTCGGGCTCCCGTCGGGGCCGGGCACCGGTGCTCATGGGGTGAACCCAAGGGTTGTGGTAGTCCCTTGGAAGGCACACTCATGCCTTGGAAGGGGCATTCGACGCCATCCGGAGGCCCTACGGAGTATAGGGAGCGCGTTGCCAAGCGAGCTAAATAATGCAAAAGTGGGCAAGGAAGAATGGTATGAGGCATCCATATCCATCAATAAGCACCCCGGGGCCCCCATGAAGGTCCGGGACGAAAAAAGTCGCCGGCCCGGAGAAGTGGAAAAATGGCTCAGTAAACGGCAAAAAGCGTGGATTATAGTCCACGATTTCGGGCTCCCGTCGTGGCCGGGCACCGGTGCTCATGGGGTGAACCCAAGGGTTGTGGTAGTCCCTTGGAAGGCACACTCATGCCTTGGAAGGGGCATTCGACGCCATCCGGAGGCCCTACGGAGTATAGGGAGCGCGTTGCCAAGCGAGCTAAATAATGCAAAAGTGGGCAAGGAAGAATGGTATGAGGCATCCATATCCATCAATAAGCACCCCGGGGCCCCCATGAAGGTCCGGGACGAAAAAAGCCGTCGGGCCCGGAGAAGTGGAAAAATGGCTCGTAAACGGCAAAAAGCATGGATTATAGTCCACGATTTCGGGCTCCCGTCGGGCCGGGCCCCGGCGCTCATGGGGTGAACCCAAGGGTTGTGGTAGTCCCTTGGAAGGCACACTCATGCCTTGGAAGGGGCATTCGACGCCATCCCGGAGGCCCTACGGAGTATAGGGGAGCGCGTTGCCAAGCGAGCTAAATAATGCAAAAGTGGGCAAGGAAGAATGGTATGAGGCATCCATATCCATCAATAAGCACCCCGGGGCCCCCATGAAGGTCCGGGACGAAAAAAGTCGTCGGGCCCGGAGAAGTGGAAAAATGGCTCGTAAACGGCAAAAAGCGTGGATTATAGTCCACGATTTCGGGCTCCCGTCGTGGCCGGGCACCGGTGCTCATGGGGTGAACCCAAGGGTTGTGGTAGTCCCTTGGAAGGCACACTCATGCCTTGGAAGGGGCATTCGACGCCATCCGGAGGCCCTACGGAGTATAGGGAGCGCGTTGCCAAGCGAGCTAAATAATGCAAAAGTGGGCAAGGAAGAATGGTATGAGGCATCCATATCCATCAATAAGCACCCCGGGGCCCCCATGAAGGTCCGGGACGAAAAAAAGTCGTCGGGCCGGAGAAGTGGAAAAATGGCTCGTAAACGGCAAAAAGCGTGGATTATAGTCCACGATTTCGGGCTCCCGTCGGGGCCGGGCACCGGTGCTCATGGGGTGAACCGAAGAGTTGTGGTAGTCCCTTGGAAGGCACACTCATGCCTTGGATGGGGCATTCGACGCCATCCGGAGGCCCTACGGAGTATAGGGAGCGCGTTGCCAAGCGAGCTAAATAATGCAAAAGTGGGCAAGGAAGAATGGTATGAGGCATCCATATCCATCAATAAGCACCCCGGGGACCCCATGAAGGTCCGGGGACGAAAAAAGTCGCCGGGCCGGAGAAGTGGAAAAATGGCTCGAAAACGGCAAAAAGCGTGGATTATAGTCCACGATTTCGGGCTCCCGTCGGGGCCGGGCACCGGTGCTCATGGGGTGAACCCAAGGGTTGTGGTAGTCCCTTGGAAGGCACACTCATGCCTTGGAAGGGGCATTCGACGCCATCCGGAGGCCCTACGGAGTATAGGGAGCGCGTTGCCAAGCGAGCTAAATAATGCAAAAGTGGGCAAGGAAGAATGGTATGAGGCATCCATATCCATCAATAAGCACCCCGGGGCCCCCATGAAGGTCCGGGACGAAAAAAGTCGTCGGGCCCGGAGAAGTGGAAAAATGGCTCGTAAACGGCAAAAAGCGTGGATTATAGTCCACGATTTCGGGCTCCCGTCGGGGCCGGGCACCGGTGCTCATGGGGTGAACCTAAGGGTTGTGGTAGTCCCTTGAAGGCACACTCATGCCTTGGAAGGGGCATTCGACGCCATCCCAGGAGGCCCTACGGAGTATAGGGGAGCGCGTTGCCAAGCGAGCTAAATAATGCAAAAGTGGGCAAGGAAGAATGGTATGAGGCATCCATATCCATCAATAAGCACCCAGGGCCCCCATGAAGGTCCGGGACGAAAAAAAGTCGTCGGGCCCGGAGAAGTGGAAAAATGGCTCGAAAACGGCAAAAAGCGTGGATTATAGTCCACGATTTCGGGCTCCCGTCGTGGCCGGGCACCGGTGCTCATGGGGTGAACCGAAGGGTTGTGGTAGTCCCTTGGAAGGCACACTCATGCCTTGGAAGGGGCATTCGACGCCATCCGGAGGCCCTACGGAGTATAGGGAGCGCGTTGCCAAGCGAGCTAAATAATGCAAAAGTGGGCAAGGAAGAATGGTATGAGGCATCCATATCCATCAATAAGCACCCGGGGCCCCCATGAAGGTCCGGGACGAAAAAAGTCGTCGGCCGAGAAGTGGAAAAATGGCTCGTAAACGGCAAAAAGCGTGGATTATAGTCCACGATTTCGGGCTCCCGTCGGGGCCGGGCACCGGTGCTCATGGGGTGAACCTAAGGGTTGTGGTAGTCCCTTGGAAGGCACACTCATGCCTTGGAAGGGGCATTCGACGCCATCCGGGAGGCCCTACGGAGTATAGGGGAGGCGCGTTGCCAAGCGAGCTAAATAATGCAAAAGTGGGCAAGGAAGAATGGTATGAGGCATCCATATCCATCAATAAGCACCCGGGGCCCCCATGAAGGTCCGGGACGAAAAAAAGTCGCCGGCCCGGAGAAGTGGAAAAATGGCTCGTAAACGGCAAAAAGCGTGGATTATAGTCCACGATTTCGGGCTCCCGTCTGGGCCAGGCACCGGTGCTCATGGGGTGAACCCAAGGGTTGTGGTAGTCCCTTGGAAGGCACACTCATGCCTTTGAAGGGGCATTCGACGCCATCCGGAGGCCCTACGGAGTATAGGGAGCGCGTTGCAAGCGAGCTAAATAATGCAAAAGTGGGCAAGGAAGAATGGTATGAGGCATCCATATCCATCAATAAGCACCCCGGGGGCCCCCATGAAGGTCCGGGGCAAAAAAATTCGCCGGCCCGGAGAAGTGGAAAAATGGCTCAGTAAACGGCTAAAAGCGTGGATTATAATGCACGATTTCGGGCTCCAGTCGGGCCGGGCACCGGTGCTCATGGGGTTAACCCAAGGGTTGTGGTAGTCCCTTGGAAGGCACACTCATGCCATGGAAGGGGCATTCGACGCCATCCGGAGGCCCTACGGAGTATGGGGAGGCGCGTTGCCAGCGAGCTAAATAATGCAAAAGTGGGCAAGGAAGAATGGTATGAGGCATCCATATCCATCAATAAGCACCCCGGGGCCCCCATGAAGGTCCGGGACGAAAAAAGTCGTCGGGCCCGGAGAAGTGGAAAAATGGCTCGTAAACGGCAAAAAGCGTGGATTATAGTCCACGATTTCGGGCTCCCGTCGGGGCCGGGCACCGGTGCTCATGGGGTGAACCCAAGGGTTGTGGTAGTCCCTTGGAAGGCACACTCATGCCTTGGAAGGGGCATTCGACGCCATCCGGAGGCCCTACGGAGTATAGGGAGCGCGTTGCCAAGCGAGCTAAATAATGCAAAAGTGGGCAAGGAAGAATGGTATGAGGCATCCATATCCATCAATAAGCACCCCGGGGCCCCATGAAGGTCTGGGACGAAAAAAGTGGTCGGGCCCGGAGAAGTAGAAAAATGGCTCGTAAACGGCAAAAAGCGTGGATTATAGTCCACGATTTCGGGCTCCCGTCGGGGCCGGGCACCGGTGCTCATGGGGTGAACCTAAGGGTTTTGGTAGTCCCTTGAAGGCACACTCATGCCTTGGAAGGGGCATTCGACGCCATCCGGAGGCCCTACGGAGTATAGGGAGTGCGTTGCCAAGCGAGCTAAATAACGCAAAAGTGGGCAAGGAAGAATGGTATGAGGCATCTATATCCATCAATAAGCACCCCGAGGCCCCCATGAAGGCCTGGGACGAAAAAATTCGCCGGGCCCGGAGAAGTGGAAAAATGGCTCGTAAACGGCAAAAAGCGTGGATTATAGTCCACGATTTCGGGCTCCCGTCGGGGCCGGGCACCGGTGCTCATGGGGTGAACCCAAGGGTTGTGGTAGTCCCTTGGAAGGCACACTCATGCCTTGGAAGGGGCATTCGACGCCATCCGGAGGCCCTACGGAGTATAGGGAGTGCGTTGCCAAGCGAGCTAAATAAGGCAAAAGTGGGCAAGGAAGAATGGTATGAGGCATCTATATCCATCAATAAGCACCCAGGGGCCCCCATGAAGGGTCGGGACGAAAAAAATTCGCCGGGCCGGAGAAGTGGAAAAAAGGCTCGTAAACGGCAAAAAGCGTGGATTATAGTCCACGATTTCGGGCTCCCGTCGGGGCCGGGCACCGGTGCTCATGGGGTGAACCTAAGGGTTGTGGTAGTCCCTTGGAAGGCACACTCATGCTTTGGAAGGGGCATTCGACGCCATCCCGGAGGCCCTACGGAGTATGGGGAGCGCGTTGCAAGCGAGCTAAATAAGGCAAAAGTGGGCAAGGAAGAATGGTATGAGGCATCTATATCCATCAATAAGCACCCCGGGGCCCCCATGAAGGTCTGGGACGAAAAAATTCGCCGGGCCCGGAGAAGTGGAAAAATGGCTCGTAAACGGCAAAAAGCGTGGATTATAGTCCACGATTTCGGGCTCCCATCGGGGCCGGGCACCGGTGCTCATGGGGTGAACCCAAGGGTTGTGGTAGTCCCTTGGAAGGCACACTCATGCCTTGGAAGGGGCATTCGACGCCATCCGGAGGCCCTACGGAGTATAGGGAGCGCGTTGCCAAGCGAGCTAAATAAGGCAAAAGTGGGCAAGGAAGAATGGTATGAGGCATCCATATCCATCAATAAGCACCCCGGGGCCCCCATGAAGGTCCGGGACGAAAAAAGTCGCCGGGCCCGGAGAAGTGGAAAAATGGCTCGTAAACGGCAAAAAGCGTGGATTATAGTCCACGATTTCGGGCTCCCGTCGGGGCCGGGCACCGGTGCTCATGGGGTGAACCTAAGGGTTTTGGTAGTCCCTTGAAGGCACACTCATGCCTTGGAAGGGGCATTCGACGCCATCTAGAGGCCCTACGGAGTATAGGGAGCGCGTTGCCAAGCGAGCTAAATAAGGCAAAAGTGGGCAAGGAAGAATGGTATGAGGCATCCATATCCATCAATAAGCACCCCGGGGCCCCCATGAAGGTCCGGGACGAAAAAATTCGCCGGGCCCGGAGAAGTGGAAAAATGGCTCGTAAACGGCAAAAAGCGTGGATTATAGTCCACGATTTCGGGCTCCCGTCGGGGCCGGGCACCGGTGCTCATGGGGTGAACCTAAGGGTTTTGGTAGTCCCTTGGAAGGCACACTCATGCCTTGGAAGGGGCATTCGACGCCATCCGGAGGCCCTACGGAGTATAGGGAGCGCGTTGCCAAGCGAGCTAAATAATGCAAAAGTGGGCAAGGAAGAATGGTATGAGGCATCCATATCCATCAATAAGCACCCCGGGGCCCCCATGAAGGTCCGGGACAAAAAAAATCGTCGGGCCCGGAGAAGTGGAAAAATGGCTCGTAAAACGGCAAAAAAGCGTGGATTATAGTCCACGATTTCGGGCTCCCGTCGGGGCCGGGCACCGGTGCTCATGGGGTGAACCTAAGGGTATTGGTAGTCCCTTGAAGGCACACTCATGCCTTGGAAGGGGCATTCGACGCCATCTAGAGGACCTACGGAGTATAGGGAGCGCGTTGCCAAGCGAGCTAAATAAGGCAAAAGTGGGCAAGGAAGAATGGTAGGAGGCATCCATATCCATCAATAAGCACCCCGGGGCCCCCATGAAGGTCTGGGACGAAAAAATTCGCCGGGCCCGGAGAAGTGGAAAAATGTCTCGTAAACGGCAAAAAGCGTGGAATATAGTCCACGATTTCGGGCTCCCGTCGGGGACGGGCACCGGTGCTCATGGGGTGAACCCAAGGGTTGTGGTAGTCCCTTGGAAGGCACACTCACGCCTTGGAAGGGGCATTCGACGCCATCCAGATGCCCTACGGAGTATAGGGATGCCAAGCGAGCTAAATAACGCAAAAGTGGGCAAGGAAGAATGATATGAGGCATCCATATCCATCAATAAGCACCCCGGGGACCCCATGAAGGTCCGGGACGAAAAAATTCGCCGGGCTCGGAAAAGTGGAAAAATGGCTCGTAAACGGCAAAAAGCGTGGATTATAGTCCACGATTTCGGGCTCCCGTCGGGGCCAGGCACCGGTGCTCATGGGGTGAACCCAAGGGTTGTGGTAGTCCCTTGGCACACTCATGCCTTGGAAGGGGCATTCGACGCCATCCGGAGGCCCTACGGAGTATAGGGAGCGCGTTGCCAAGCGAGCTAAATAATGCAAAAGCGGGCAAGGAAGAATGGTATGAGGCATCCATATCCATCAATAAGCACCCCGGGGCCCCCATGAAGGTCCGGGATGAAAAAAGTCGTCGGGCCCGGAGAAGTGGAAAAATGGCTCGTAAACGGCAAAAAGCGTGGATTATAGTACACGATTTCGGGCTCCCGTCGTGGCCGGTCACCGGTGCTCATGGGGTGAACCCAAGGGTTGTGGTAGTCCCTTGGAAGGCACACTCATGCCTTGGAAGGGGCATTCGACGCCATCCGGAGGCCCTACGGAGTATAGGGAGCGCGTTGCCAAGCGAGCTAAATAATGCAAAAGTGGGCAAGGATGAATGGCATGAGGCATCCATATCCATCAATAAGCACCCCGGGGCCCCCATGAAGGTCCGGGACGAAAAAAGTCGTCGGGCCCGGAGAAGTGGAAAAATGGCTCGTAAACGGCAAAAAGCGTGGATTATAGTCCACGATTTCGGGCTCCCGTCGGGGCCGGGCACCGGTGCTCATGGGGTGAACCTAAGGGTTTTGGTAGTCCCTTGAAGGCACACTCATGCCTTGGAAGAAGCATTCGACGCAATCCGGAGGCCCTACGGAGTATAGGGAGCGCGTTGCCAAGCGAGCTAAATAATGCAAAAGTGGGCAAGGAAGAATGGTATGAGGCATCCATATCCATCAAAAAGCACCCCGGGGCCCCCATGAAGGTCCGGGACGAAAAAAGTCGTCGGGCCCGGAGAAGTGGAAAAATGGCTCGTAAACGGCAAAAAGCGTGGATTATAGTCCACGATTTCGGGCTCCCGTCGGGGCCGGGCACCGGTGCTCATGGGGTGAACCTAAGGGTTTTGGTAGTCCCTTGAAGGCACACTCATGCCTTGGAAGAAGCATTCGACGCAATCCGGAGGCCCTACGGAGTATAGGGAGCGCGTTGCCAAGCGAGCTAAATAATGCAAAAGTGGGCAAGGAAGAATGGTATGAGGCATCCATATCCATCAATAAGCACCCCGGGGCCCCATGAAGGTCCGGGACGAAAAAAGTCGCCGGGCCCGGAGAAGTGGAAAAATGGCTCGTAAACGGCAAAAAGCGTGGATTATAGTCCACGATTTCGGGCTCCCGTCGGGGACGGGCACCGGTGCTCATGGGGTGAACCCAAGGGTTGTGGTAGTCCCTTGGAAGGCACACTCATGCCTTGGAAGGGGCATTCGACGCCATCCAGATGCCCTACGGAGTATAGGGAGCGCGTTGCCAAGCGAGCTAAATAATGCAAAAGTGGGGAAGGAAGATTGATATGAGGCATCCATATCCATCAATAAGCACCCCGGGGCCCTCATGAAGGTCCGGGACGAAAAAATTCGCCGGGCCCGGAAAAGTTGAAAAATGGCTCGTAAACGGCAAAAAGCGTGGATTATAGTCCACGATTTCGGGATCCCGTCGGGGCCAGGCACCGGTGCTCATGGGGTGAACCCAAGGGTTGTGGTAGTCCCTTGGAAGGCACACTCATGCCTTGGAAGGGGCATTCGACGCCATCCGGAGGCCCTACGGAGTATAGGGAGCGCGTTGCCAAGCGAGCTAAATAATGCAAAAGTGGGCCAGGAAGAATGGTATGAGGCATCCATATCCATCAATAAGCACCCCGGGCCCACCATGAAGGTCCGGGGCAAAAAAATTCGCCGGTTCCGGAGAAGTGGAAAAATGGCTCGTAAACGGTAAAAAGCTTGGATTATAGTCCACGATTTCGGGCTCCCGTCGGGGCCGGGCACCGGTGCTCATGGGGTGAACCGAAGAGTTGTGGTAGTCCCTTGGAAGGCACACTCATGCCTTGGATGGGGTATTCGACGCCATCCGGAGGCCCTACGGAGTATAGGGAGCGCGTTGCCAAGCGAGCTAAATAATGCAAAAGTGGGCAAGGAAGAATAGTATGAGGCATCCATATCCATCAATAAGCACCCCGGGGCCCCCATGAAGGTCCGGGACGAAAAAAGTCGTCGGGCCCGGAGAAGTGGAAAAATGGCTCGTAAACGGCAAAAAGCGTGGATTATAGTCCACGATTTCGGGCTCCCGTCGTGGCCGGTCACCGGTGCTCATGGGGTGAACCCAAGGGTTGTGGTAGTCCCTTGGAAGGCACACTCATGCCTTGGAAGGGGCATTCGACGCCATCCGGAGACCCTACGGAGTATAGGGAGCGCGTTGCCAAGCGAGCTAAATAATGCAAAAGTGGGCAAGGAAGAATGGTATGAGGCATCCATATCCATCAATAAGCACCCCGGGGCCCCCATGAAGGTCCGGGACGAAAAAAGTCGTCGGGCCCGGAGAAGTGGAAAAATGGCTCGTAAACGGCAAAAAGCGTAGATTATAGTCCACGATTTCGGGCTCCCGTCGGGGCCGGGCACCGGTGCTCATGGGGTGAACCTAATGGTTTTGGTAGTCCCTTGAAGGCACACTCATGCGTTGGAAGAAGCATTCGACGCAATCCGGAGGCCCTACGGAGTATAGGGAGCGCGTAGCCAAGCGAGCTAAATAATGCAAAAGTGGGCAAGGAAGAATGGTATGAGGCATCCATATCCATCAATAAGCACCCCGGGGCCCCCATGAAGGTCCGGGACGAAAAAAGTCGTCGGGCCCGGAGTAGTTGAAAAATGGCTCCTAAACGGCAAAAAGCGTGGATTATAGTCCACGATTTCGGGCTCCCGTCGGGGCCGGGCATCGGTGCTCATGGGGTGAACCTAAGGGTTTTGGTAGTCCCTTGAAGGCACACTCATGCCTTGGAAGAAGCATTCGACGCAATCCGGAGGCCCTACGGAGTATAGGGAGCGCGTTGCCAAGCGAGCTAAATAAGGAAAAAGTGGGCAAGGAAGAATGGTATGAGGCATCCATATCCATCAATAACCACCCCGGGGCCCCCATGAAGGTCCGGGACGAAAAAATTCGCCAGGCCCGAAGAAGTGGAAAAATGTCTCGTAAACGGCAAAAAGCGTGGATTATAGTCCACGATTTCGGGCTCCCGTCGGGGACGGGCACCGGTGCTCATGGGGTGAACCCAAGGGTTGTGGTAGTCCCTTGGAAGGCACACTCACGCCTTGGAAGGGGCATTCGACGCCATCCAGATGCCCTACGGAGTATAGGGATGCCAAGCGAGCTAAATAATGCAAAAGTGGGCAAGGAAGAATGGTATGAGGCATCCATATCCATCAATAAGCACCCCGGGGCCCCCATGAAGGTCCGGGACGAAAAAAGTCATCGGGCCCGGAGAAGTGGAAAAATGGCTCGTAAACGGCAAAAAGCGTGGATTATAGTTCACGATTTCGGGTTCCGTCGGGTCCGGGCACCGGTGCTCATGGGGTGAACCTAAGGGTTTTGGTAGTCCCTTGGAAGGCACACTCATGCCTTGGAAGAAGCATTCGACGCCATCCGGAGGCCCTACGGAGTATAGGGAGCGCGTTGCCAAGCGAGCTAAATAAGGAAAAAGTGGGCAAGGAACAATGGTATGAGGCATCCATATCCATCAATAAGCACCCCGGGGCCCCATGAAGGTCCGGGACGAAAAAATTCGCCGGGCCCGGAGAAGTTGAAAAATGGCTCGTAAACGGCAAAAAGCGTGGATTATAGTCCACGATTTCGGGCTCCCGTAGGGTCCGGTCACCGGTGCTCGTGGGGTGAACCCAAGGGTTGTGGTAGTCCCTTGGAAGGCACACTCATGCCTTGGAAGGGGCATTCGACGCCATCCGGAGGCCCTACAGAGTATAGGGAGCGCGTTGCCAAGCGAGCTAAATAAGGACAAAGTGGGCAAGGATGAATGGTATGAGGCATCCATATCCATCAATAAGCACCCCGGGGCCCCCATGAAGGTCCGGGACGAAAAAAGTCGTCGGGCCCGGAGAAGTGGAAAAATGGCTCGTAAACGGCAAAAAGCGTGGATTATAGTTCACGATTTCGGGCTCCCGTCGGGGCCGGTCACCGGTGCTCATGGGGTGAACCCAAGGGTTGTGGTAGTCCCTTGGAAGGCACACTCATGCCTTTGAAGGGGCATTCGACGCCATCCGGAGGCCCTACGGAGTATAGGGAGCGCGTTGCCAAGCGAGCTAAATAATGCAAAAGTGGGCAAGGAACAATGGTATGAGGCATCCATATCCATCAATAAGCACCCCGGGGCCCTCATGAAGGTCCGGGACGAAAAAAGTCGTCGGGCCCGGAGTAGTGGAAAAATGGCTCGTAAACGGCAAAAAGCGTGGATTATAGTCCACGATTTCGGGCTCCCGTCGGGGCCGGGCACCGGTGCTCATGGGGTGAACCTAAGGGTTTTGGTAGTCCCTTGAAGGCACACTCATGCCTTGGAAGAAGCATTCGACGCAATCCGGAGGCCCTACGGAGTATAGGGAGCGCGTTGCCAAGCGAGCTAAATAAGGAAAAAGTGGGCAAGGAAGAATGGTATGAGGCATCCATATCCATCAATAAGCACCCCGGGGCCCCATGATGGTCCGGGACGAAAAAATTCGCCGGGTCCGGAGAAGTTTAATAATGGCTCGTAAACGGCAAAAAGCGTGGATTATAGTCCACGATTTCGGGCTCCCGTAGGGGCCGGTCACCGGTGCTCGTGGGGTGAACCCAAGGGTTGTGGTAGTCCCTTGGAAGGCACACTCATGCCTTGGAAGGGGCATTCGACGCCATCCGGAGGCCCTACGAAGTATAGGGAAGGCATTGCCAAGCGAGCTAATAAGGCAAAAGTGGGCAAGGAAGGAAGGTCTGAGGCATCCATATCCATCAATAAGCACCCCGGGGCCCCCATGAAGGTTCATGGCAAAAAAATTCGCCGGGCCCGGAGAAGTGGAAAAATGGCTCGTAAACGGCAAAAAGCGTGGATTATAGTCAACGATTTCGGGCTCCCGTCGGGGCCGGGCACCGGTGCTCATGGGGTGAACCTAAGGGTTTTGGTAGTCCCTTGAAGGCACACTCATGCCTTGGAAGGGGCATTCGACGCCATCTAGAGGCCCTACGGAGTATAGGGAGCGCGTTGCCAAGCGAGTTAAATAAGGAAAAAGTGGGCAAGGAAGAATGGTATGAGGCATCCATATCCATCAATAAGCACCCCGGGGCCCCATGAAGGTCCGGGACGAAAAAAACTCGCCGGGCCTGGAGAAGTGGAAAAATGGCTCGTAAACGGCAAAAAAGCGTGGATTATAGTCCACGATTTCGGGCTCCCGTCGGGCCGGGCACCGGTGCTCATGGGGTGAACCTAAGGGTTTTGGTAGTCCCTTGAAGGCACAATCATGCCTTGGAAGGGGCATTCGACGCCATCTAGAGGCCCTACGGAGTATAGGGAGCGAGTTGCCAAGCGAGCTAATAAGGCAAAAGTGGGCAAGGAAGAATGGTATGAGGCATCCATATCCATCAATAAGCACCCCGGGGCCCCCATGAAGGTCCGGGACGAAAAAATTCGCCGGGCCCGGAAAAGTGGAAAAATGTCTCGTAAACGGCAAAAAGCGTGGATTATAGTCCACGATTTCGGGCTCCCGTCGGGGCCGGGCACCGGTGCTCATGGGATGAACCTAAGGGTATTGGTAGTCCCTTGAAGGCACACTCATGCCTTGGAAGGGGCATTCGACGCCATCTAGAGGCCCTACGGAGTATAGGGAGCGCGTTGCCAAGCGAGCTAAATAAGGCAAAAGTGGGCAAGGAAGAATGGTATGAGGCATCCATATCCATCAATAACCACCCCGGGGCCCCCATGAAGGTCCGGGACGAAAAAATTCGCCGGGCCCGGAGAAGTGGAAAAATGGCTCGTAAACGGCAAAAAGCGTGGATTATAGTCAACGATTTCGGGCTCCCGTCGGGGCCGGGCACCGGTGCTCATGGGGTGAACCTAAGGGTTTTGGTAGTCCCTTGAAGGCACACTCATGCCTTGGAAGGGGCATTCGACGCCATCTAGAGGCCCTACGGAGTATAGGGAGCGCGTTGCCAAGCGAGCTAAATAAGGAAAAAGTGGGCAAGGAAGAATGGTATGAGGCATCCATATCCATCAATAAGCACCCCGGGGCCCCATGAAGGTCCGGGACGAAAAAAACTCGCCGGGCCTGGAGAAGTGGAAAAATGGCTCGTAAACGGCAAAAAGCGTGGATTATAGTCCACGATTTCGGGCTCCCGTCGGGGCCGGGCACCGGTGCTCATGGGGTGAACCTAAGGGTTTTGGTAGTCCCTTGAAGGCACAATCATGCCTTGGAAGGGGCATTCGACGCCATCTAGAGGCCCTACGGAGTATAGGGAGCGAGTTGCCAAGCGAGCTAATAAGGCAAAAGTGGGCAAGGAAGAATGGTATGAGGCATCCATATCCATCAATAAGCACCCCGGGGCCCCCATGAAGGTCCGGGACGAAAAAATTCGCCGGGCCCGGAAAAGTGGAAAAATGTCTCGTAATCGGCAAAAAGCGTGGATTATAGTCCACGATTTCGGGCTCCCGTCGGGGCCGGGCACCGGTGCTCATGGGATGAACCTAAGGGTATTGGTAGTCCCTTGAAGGCACACTCATGCCTTGGAAGGGGCATTCGACGCCATCTAGAGGCCCTACGGAGTATAGGGAGCGCGTTGCCAAGCGAGCTAAATAAGGCAAAAGTGGGCAAGGAAGAATGGTATGAGGCATCCATATCCATCAATAACCACCCCGGGGCCCCCATGAAGGTCCGGGACGAAAAAATTCGCCGGGCCCGGAGAAGTGGAAAAATGGCTCGTAAACGGCAAAAAGCGTGGATTATAGTCCACGATTTCGGGCTCCCGTCGTGGCCGGGCACCGGTGCTCAAGGGGTGAACCTAAGGGTTTTGGTAGTCCCTTGAAGGCACACTCATGCCTTGGAAGGGGCATTCGACGCCATCTAGAGGCCCTACGGAGTATAGGGTGCGCGTTGCCAAGCGAGCTAAATAATGCAAAAGTGGGCAAGGAAGAATGGTATGAAGCATCCATATCCATCAATAAGCACCTCGGGGCCCCCATGAACGTCTGGAACGAAAAAAGTCGTCGGGCCCGGAGAAGTGGAAAAATGGCTCGTAAACGGCAAAAAGCGTGGATTATAGTCCACGATTTCGGGCTCCCGTCGGGGCCGGGGAACCGGTGCTCATGGGGTGAACCTAAGGGTTTTGGTAGTCCCTTGAAGGCACACTGATGCCTTGGAAGGGGCATTCGACGCCATCCGGAGGCCCTAGAGAGTATAGGGAGCGCGTTGCCAAGCGAGCTAAATAATGCAAAAGTGGGCAAGGAAGAATGGAATGAGGCATCCATATCCATCAATTAGCACCCCGGGGCCCCCATGAAGGTCCGGGACGAAAAAAGTCGTCGGGCCCGGAGAAGTGGAAAAATGCCTCGTAAACAGCAAAAAGTGTGGATTATAGTCCACGATTTCGGGCTCCCGTCGGGGCCGGGCACCGGTGCTCATGGGGTGAACCCAAGGGTTGTGGTAGTCCCTTGGAAGGCACACTCATGCCTTGGAAGGGGCATTCGACGCCATCCAGATGCCCTACGGAGTATAGGGAGCGCGTTGCCAAGCGAGCTAAATAATGCAAAAGTGGGGAAGGAAGAATGATATGAGGCATCCTGATGCGCTCAAGTTATACGATGTTCTTGTGGTATTTTAGGTGCACATTGCTAAGGGATTTGTTCGTAATTGTTAAGTTTTGCATATAAATCGACCTTAGCGGAAGTTCGGAATTTTGTATTTATTGTTGTTAAAATTGTAAGTTCCGAGCTCTTGGAAGCATGAATGGTTGGAACAACTCCACAACATCGTCTCACCAACCAAACTCCACCGTGTGCCTAAACTAAGCATCATCGCGAGCTCGCCAAGCCAAACCAAGTTCGGCTGCCCAGCAGCATCACCCGCCAAGCTCTCGCGAGCATCACAGCCCATCGCACGCCCATCGCACCAAGCCAACGCACGCCCAGCGCTCGTCCAAGCGCCCAGCAGCCTCGCTCGTCCAGCAGCGCGCCCAGCGCTCGAGCCAAACCCGCCCAGCAAGCCAGCTCGCACCTCGCGAGGAATGTCGCACCTCGCGACCTGCCTGCTCGCACCTCGCGAGATTTCTCGCACCTCGCGACCTGCGTGGTTTGGCCCAATTCTTCAGCTCGTTGCGAAGGCAGTAGCTCATCGCACGGTGCGACCTGTATCGCACCTCGCGACCCCTAGGTCGGTTTAAATGACGGCTGATTTTTGAGCTTTAGTATAAATACTAAACTTTGTTTTTAGACCTAGGGGGCAGCAGCCACAAGGGGATGGAGTTTCCAAAACTCCACTCCTCTCTTGTTGTCTCATCTTTTTAGTTTTTATTTTCTAATTTAGTCTTTGTAGATTTCAATTATGGGATTGGCTTATGCTATGCCGATTGTAGCTTGAACCGTTCTTGAACGAGATTAATATGGAGCTTCAAGCATTATTGTGAGATCTTTCTTCTCTATTTATTTCCTTTGATTATGGTTTAATTTCTATGCTTGCTTTCAATGGTTTTTGCATGATTATGCTAGGAACGTTACTAGTTTGATTGTGTAATTAATCTAATGCTAGATTTAAGAATAGAATCGGATTGTTTTATTCTTTTATCATTTGGTAGCAAACTAGGGAGTAATTTAGATGCTGATCATCTTGGTTATTTCTTGGGGAAATTGAATCAAGCTGTTGAATGTTTATCGCTTGTATGACGTTAGCGAGTCTATTGGTTCTCTGTGTTTATTCTTTGCTATCGGATTGAATTTAGACGCAGATCGGACTAGGTTATCCTTTAGTTAGAGTTTTATAGTCACGCTGATCGTGCTATTCAACTAGGAATAAGGAGAACACGAGATTAATTCTCGACAATAGATAATTATGGAAATAATTAGAGTGGATGTTCAATGACCGATAATGAATTGAAGTGTATGTTAATCGGATTCAAGATCCTTCCTAATTGATTTCTCATTTTGTTTATATGCTAGTTAGTTGTAGTTTAGTTATAATCTACTTGAAACCCCCCTTTTGTAATTATTATTAGGTTTCTCGGCCCTTAGCTTAATCTAGGTTTCGAATCACGCTAAGTACTAAACTCGTCCCTGTTTCCCTGTGGATACGACCCCTACTTCCATTATACTTGTTTATTGTAAAAGAGAGTAGGAGAAATTTTATCTTTGGCCGGGCGCGGTGCACGACGACGCACCGCGGCCCGCCAAATTTTGGCGCCGTTGCCGGGGAACACGGTGTTACTTGTTTATATTTAGTGTATGCTTTTGGGTTGTATTGCTAATGGTTTTTGTTTATGGTTAATACTCGTGCTACTAACCAAGAGCCTTTGCAGTACGATCGAGATCTAGAACTAACCCTTTTCAGGTTGAGAAGAGAATTGCGTGAAGACTTTAGTGAGCTCCCTTTTTCGCTTCAATTTGAAGAAGAGATGCCTCCTAGAGTTGAGCACCGCACTTTAAAGGAGCTCACTGCTCCTAACCTTGACCAACAACCTTTGTGTATCACATTTCCGGAACCGGAAGTGGGGGACACATTTGAGCTAAAGTCGGGGTTGATACATTTGCTTCCCTCATTCCATGGGCTAAATGGTGAAGATCCAAATAAACATTTGTCAGAGTTTCATGTGGTATGCGCGGCATGAAACCAAGTGGAGTTTCGAGAAGATAGAATCAAGCTTAAAGCTTTCCCCTTTTCGCTAAAAGACGCAGCAAAGGACTGGATGTACTACCTTCCGTCCGACAGCATCACCACTTGGGCTCAATTGAAAAAGAGCTTTCTCGAGAAATACTTTCCCACTTCTAAATCATCTACATTGAAGAAGGAGATAAGTAACATTGAGCAACGAAGTGATGAGTCTTTTTACGAGTATTGGGAGAGGTTTAAGAAGTTATGTGCTAGTTGTCCATACCACGGTTATTCAGAGGAAGATTTGGTGCTATACTTCTATAATGGCTTATGTGATGAGGATGCTAGGATGGTTAATGCAGCAAGTGGTGGATCCATTGTCAATAAAAGCGCACTCGCTGCAAAGGCTGTTAAATGAGCTTCTTTGAAAGCTCGAGGCGGTTTAGTAGAAGGTACGGAACTCGACGTGTGGTCTCCGAGGGTTCTAATTCTTCTAAGTTGGAAGATCGAGTGCAAGCTCTCACATCCGTGATGCGAGACTTCATAGTGAAAGAGAAAACTCACCAAGTGAAGGCTTGTGGCATTTGCTCTTCACATCATCCAACTGATTTTTGCCCTCATCTACAAGAACCGAGTGAAGAGGTTAAGGCGGCCGATTTTCAGGGCCAAGGTTTCCAGAAAAGATATGATCCATATTCTGGTACCTACAATTCGGGATGGCGAGATCATCCTAATTTGAGGTACGGGAACTCATCGGGAACCAACGGCCGCCACAAGAGTATAACCGCCCACCACCTCCTTATTCGAGAGCACCGGAGCAAGGAGCTCCATATTTTCGGCCACAAGGCCAATCACGAGGGACCGAGTACCGGCATGTCTACGAGGATATGATGAATGCTTTAACTAAAAATGTCACTAACATGCAGGGAAATATGGTTCAGTTTCAGGAGGAGACCCGTTCAAGCATCAAGAACTTGGAGAGCCAAGTACAGCAGATTGTACATCATTGCCACCTCAACAAGAGGAGGAAGTCAAAAAATCACCTCCTCCGCCATGTGAACCAGAGCCACCATTTCCCGAGGCATTAAGAGAATACCCTCCCCCCTACTTGTTTTTATTTAGAGTGATTTTTGAATGGTATTGCTTGTGCTCTTTGTTTTTGGTTGGCCACTCATATAAAGAATTCCCTTTTTGTTTTTAGTTTCAATTTTCATCTTCCATTGAACTCTATGTATTTCACTTTTGTATGTTAGACAAGAAGCATGGAATTTGTTGCTTAAACTCTCTTGGGAATGGTTGATTGACTCATACTTTATATCTTGGTTATTGTCTAGCTTTAAACATTTATATTAATGGTCATGACATGGGTTAGCTAGGAGTAGTACTAGTTGATGTTTGTTGTTGC
This sequence comes from Beta lomatogona, assembly GCA_947646795.1. Taxonomy (NCBI): domain Eukaryota; kingdom Viridiplantae; phylum Streptophyta; class Magnoliopsida; order Caryophyllales; family Amaranthaceae; genus Beta; species Beta lomatogona. Next base: position 352,177 of record CANSNZ010000272.1, read on the forward strand.
CTTAATGCTAGGTTTGGGATATAATCAGATGTTATATGCTCAACCATGTTGTAGTAAGCTAGGTACTAACAATGCATTGCAAGAGTCCTTCTCAATCAATTTTGCAGGTATTTGAAGTGGAGATTGACATGGAACCACCATTGTCACACATGGAGCACAACCCAATGATTAAGCTTAAGGTATTAAGTCGAGCTCACGACTTTAAACAACAGCGCTTCTCGGGAGGCAACCCGAGACCCCTTTATTTTCTTTCTTTTCCTTTATTTTTCATCAAATTTCCACCACCACAACAAATTTTCTTTCACCCACCGCCCACACACTAAAAAGATCCACAACCAATCTTAATTCCCTTGTAACCAAAATCCACAAAAGAAAATCCGTTGGGAGGACTTCAATAGCTAGGAGTTGGGACACTAGAGGATTGAGATTGTTAATGTATCTTTTCGATCTCTTAAGCTAGGTGCAAATCTCACAAATTCAAAACTTTTGAGCTTGTCATTTGTTTGAGTGATTTGAGGGAGAGGGTTGTGAGTTGAGTTATGAGATTTGAGTTGGTGTTGTTAAGAAATTTGAGTTTGACGGATTATTTGGTCATGAGTTTTGAGCATTCGATCTTCGATTTACCCGATTTTCGATTTTCTCCCCCCATTTTCAGTTTACTTTTCTTCTAATTGTCGACACATTGAGGACAATGTGTAGTTTAAGTAGGGGGGAGGGTATTCTCATTCTCATGTATCTATGTTGTGTATATTACTTTCAATTTGAAAAAAAAAAAAAAAATTGAAAAAAATAAAAAAATAAAAAATAAAAAAATGATGATGAAATGAAACCCGCTGAGTTGAAAACCCACAAGGGTGGGCGACTCAGGCAAAAATGGGGGCCCGGATAGGTTGAAAACCCGAAAGGGCAACTTATGCAAAAGAGTGGCTTATATTGAGCGGGTAAGATGGTAAGATAAAAAAAAAAAAATGTGAGAAGCTAGGATGAAAACCCGAAAGGGCTCCTAGGCAAAATGAGAGATTAAGAGAGAATTATACACTTTGAAAACTCATTTGCCGGAGATGGTGTCATAAGGTTGAAAGCGTTTTCGGGTTGGGTTAGTGAATTCATCCTTTGTTTTGTGAAGATCTATTTAAAGTTGGCTTTCACATTCTTTTGGTTAATTGTTTGTTTTTGGGAGTAAGCATGGAGTATATTCCTTTTTGTCTTTGTTCCATGGCTTGCTTGTTTAGATTAGTTGTAGTAGTAGTAGTTTTAGATCATCTTTTGGAGGTTTGGGAGAGGCGATAGTTTAGTGTGTCGTGAGCTGACATTTTGATTCGTGTTGGTGTTCTTTGGTGATTATTGTTGTCGCGTCTTTTTATTTTTCAGGTGAGCTCGAATCTAAGTGTGGGGGAATCATCGTCCCTTACGTTTAGGTTTTTGAGCGGATGTTGTTAAGATGTGATGATGATGATGTAGTTGATGGGGAGTGTAGGTTGGTGTCGTTAGTTTGGGTGATGATTCATTTGGTGATCCTCATTTTGAGTTTACTCGAGGTCGAGTAAAGTTCAAGTGTGGGGGTATTTGATGCGCTCAAGTTATACGATGTTCTTGTGGTATTTTAGGTGCACATTGCTAAGGGATTTGTTCGTAATTGTTAAGTTTTGCATATAAATCGACCTTAGCGGAAGTTCGGAATTTTGTATTTATTGTTGTTAAAATTGTAAGTTCCGAGCTCTTGGAAGCATGAATGGTTGGAACAACTCCACAACATCGTCTCACCAACCAAACTCCACCGTGTGCCTAAACTAAGCATCATCGCGAGCTCGCGAAGCCAAACCAAGTTCGGCTGCCCAACGGCATCACCCCAAGCTCTCTCGCGAGCATCACGGCCCCATCGCACGCCCATCGCACCAAGCCAACGCACGCCCAGCGCTCGTCCAAGCGCCCAGCAGCCTCGCTCGTCCAGCAGCGCGCCCAGCGCTCGAGCCAAACCCGCCCAGCAAGCCAGCTCGCACCTCGCGAGGAATGTCGCACCTCGCGACCTGCCTGCTCGCACCTCGCGAGATTTCTCGCACCTCGCGACCTGCGTGGTTTGGCCCAATTCTTCAGCTCGTTGCGAAGGCAGTAGCTCATCGCACGGTGCGACCTGTATCGCACCTCGCGACCCCTAGGTCGGTTTAAATGACGGCTGATTTTTGAGCTTTAGTATAAATACTAAACTTTGTTTTTAGACCTAGGGGGCGGCGGCCACAAGGGGATGGAGTTTCCAAAACTCCACTCCTCTCTTGTTGTCTCATCTTTTTAGTTTTTATTTTCTAATTTAGTCTTTGTAGATTTCAATTATGGGATTGGCTTATGCTATGCCGATTGTAGCTTGAACCGTTCTTGAACGAGATTAATATGGAGCTTCAAGCATTATTGTGAGATCTTTCTTCTCTATTTATTTCCTTTGATTATGGTTTAATTTCTATGCTTGCTTTCAATGGTTTTTGCATGATTATGCTAGGAACGTTACTAGTTTGATTGTGTAATTAATCTAATGCTAGATTTAAGAATAGAATCGGATTGTTTTATTCTTTTATCATTTGGTAGCAAACTAGGGAGTAATTTAGATGCTGATCATCTTGGTTATTTCTTGGGGAAATTGAATCAACTGTTGAATGTTTATCGCTTGTATGACGTTAGCGGGTCTATTGGTTCTCTGTGTTTATTCTTTGCTATCGGATTGAATTTAGACGCGAGATCGGACTAGGTTATCCTTTAGTTAGAGTTTTATAGTCACGCTGATCGTGCTATTCAACTAGGAATAAGGAGAACACGAGATTAATTCTCGACAATAGATAATTATGGAAATAATTAGAGTGGATGTTCAATGACCGATAATGAATTGAAGTGTATGTTAATCGGATTCAAGATCCTTCCTAATTGATTTCTCATTTTGTTTATATGCTAGTTAGTTGTAGTTTAGTTATAATCTACTTGAAACCCCCCTTTTGTAATTATTATTAGGTTTCTCGGCCCTTAGCTTAATCTAGGTTTCGAATCACGCTAAGTACTAAACTCGTCCCTGTTTCCCTGTGGATACGACCCCTACTTCCATTATACTTGTTTATTGTAAAAGAGAGTAGGAGAAATTTTATCTTTGGCCGGGCGCGGTGCACGACGACGCACCGCGGCCCGCCACATCCATATCCCATCAATAAGCACCCCGGGGCCCCCATGAAGGTCCGGGACGAAAAAATTCTTCGGGCCCGGAATAGTGGAAAAATGGCTCGTAAAAGGCAAAAAGCGTGGATTATATTCCACGATTTCGGGCTCCCGTCGGGGCCAGGCACCGGTGCTCATGGGGTGAACCCAAGGGTTGTGGTAGTCCCTTGGAAGGCACACTCATGCCTTGGAAGGGGCATTCGACGCCATCCGGAGGCCCTACGGAGTATAGGGAGCGCGTTGCCAAGCGAGCTAAATAATGCAAAAGTGGGCAAGGAAGAATGGTATGAGGCATCCATATCCATCAATAAGCACCCCGGGGCCCCCATGAAGGTCCGGGGCAAAAAAATTCGCCGGTTCCGGAGAAGTGGAAAAATGGCTCGTAAACGGCAAAAAGCGTGGATTATAGTCCACGATTTCGGGCTCCCGTCGGGGCCGGGCACCGGTGCTCATGGGGTGAACCGAAGAGTTGTGGTAGTCCCTTGGAAGGCACACTCATGCCTTGGATGGGGCATTCGACGCCATCCGGAAGCCCTACGAAGTATAGGGAGCGCGTTGCCAAGCGAGCTAAATAATGCAAAAGTGGGAAAGGAAGAATGGTATGAGGCATCCATATCCATCAGTAAGCACCCCGGGGACCCCATGAAGGTCCGGGACGAAAAAAGTCGCCGAACCCGGAGAAGTGGAAAAATGGCTCGTAAACGGCAAAAAGCGTGGATTATAGTCCGCGATTTCGGGCTCCCATCGGGGCCGGGCACCGGTGCTCATGGGGTGAACCCAAGAGTTGTGGTAGTCCCTTGGAAGGCACACTCATGCCTTGGAAGGGGCATTCGACGCCATCCGGAAGCCCTACGGAGTATAGGGAACGCGTTGCCAAGCGAGCTAAATAATGCAAAAGTGGGCAAGGAAGAACGGTATGAGGCATCCATATCCATCAATAAGCACCCCGGGGACCCCATGAAGGTCCGGGACGAAAAAAGTCGCCGGACCCGGAGAAGTGGAAAAATGGCTAGTAAACGGCAAAAAGCGTGGATTATAGTCCACGTTTTCGGGCTCCCATCGGGGCCGGGCACCGGTGCTCATGGGGTGAACCCTAGGGTTGTGGTAGTCCCTTGGAAGGCACACTCATGCCTTGGAAGGGGCATTCGACGCCATCCGGAGGCCCTACGGAGTACAGGGAATGCATTGCCAAGCGAGCCAAAATAAGGCAAAAGCGGGCAAGGAAGGAAGGTCTGAGACACCCGTAGCCATCAGTATGCACCCCGGGGTCTCCATGAAGGTCCGGGACGTGAAAGTCTTCGCGCCCGGATAAGTCGAAAAATGGCTCGAAAACTAGGAAAAGCATGGATTATAGTCCACGATTTCGGGCTCCCGTCGGGGTCGGGCACCGGTGCTCATGGGGTGAACCCAAGGGTTGTGGTAGTCCCTTGGAAGACACACTCATGCCTTGGAAGGGGCATTCGACGCCATCCGGAGGCCCTACGGAGTATAGGGAGCGTGTTGCCAAGCGAGCTAAATAATGCAAAAGTGGGCAAGGAAGAATGGTATGAGGCATCCATATCCATCAATAAGCACCCCGGGGACCCCATGAAGGTCCGGGACGAAAAAAGTGGCCGGGCCCGGAGAAGTGGAAAAATGAACTGCAAAAAGCGTGGATTATAGTCCACGATTTCGGGCTCCCTTCGGGGCCGGGCACCGGTGCTCATGGGGTGAACCCAAGGGTTGTGGTAGTCCCTTGGAAGGCACACTCATGCCTTGGAAGGGGCATTCGACGCCATCCGGAGTCCTTACGGAGTACATGGAAGGTATTGCCAAGCGAGTCAAAATAAGGCAAAAGCGGGCAAGGAAGGGAGGTCTAAGACACCCGTAGCCATCAGTAAGCACCCCGGGGTCCCCATGAAGGTCCGGGACGAAAAAAGTCGTCTTGCCCGAGATAAATTGAAAAATGGCTCGTAAACTAGAAAAAGCATGGATTATAGTCTACGATTTCGGGCTCCCGTCGTGGCCGGGCACCGATGCTTATGGGGTGAACCCAAGGGTTGTGGTAGTCCCTTGGAAGGCACACTCGTGCCTTGGAAGGGGCATTCTACGCCATCCGGAGGCCGTACGGAGTACAGGGAGCGCGTTGCCAAGCGAGCTAAATAAGGCAAAAGTGGGCAAGGAATGAGTTCTGAGGGCCCCGTAGCCATCAGTAAGCACCCCGGGGCCCCCAGGAATGGTCCGGGACAAAAATAGTCGACGGGCCCGGAGAAGTCGAAAAATGGCTCGAAAACGGGAAAAAGCATGGATTATAGTCCACGAATCCGGGCACCGGTGCTCATGGGGTGCACCCCAGTGTTGTGGTACTCCCTTGGAAGGCACACTTGATAAGTTGATATTAGTCTATCATTTAGATGCATTTTAAGTCTCATTTAGCTTAGTTTTAGACCCTTTAGATTGCATTTGTGCATTATTTGGGCTCCTTTATAAGCTATGTTACTTTTATGGGTTTTTTGGTATTTTGATTTAATTTCAGATACTCTATACTCCTATAACGGACATGACTAGTAAGGCACTTGGATGAACTTTGAAACAATATATCATGTGCCCAAAATGGATTGGAATTGGAGAAGATACAAACCATTTTTCATACTTTGATCATAACTCTTGACACAGAAATGATAATTAGGTAATTCCAACTGGGTTGGAATCTAGACTTCAAGATCTTTCCAACGGTATTTTACATGAGTCAAATGAAGCTCTGGGTCAAAAGTTATAGATGTTCGAAGTTGAGCTGTTTGTGTGTGCTGCAACAACACGTCGGTGTCAATTGTGACACGTCCTTGTCACCATGCTCTCAACAAATCAGTTTGTTACTGATCTCAGCTTTCCAGGGAAACATGTCTGTGTCATATGTGACACGCCTATGTTGCTCTATTATTCCGGAATCAGGAACTTTGGCTTGCGCGACTGATATTGTAATATCAGGTTGACAAGTTTGTGTCATATTTCATACGTCCGTGTCGATCTGCTTTCCGTCGGGATTTGTTTAAGTTGTTCTATTATTTTAGGAAACTATAAATACCTTTTTAGTGATTTTATTTCGGCACTTAGATTTAATTATTCAATTTTTAGAGAGCTTTTGAGAGTAAAACTCCATTGTTAACTTTGAGATTTACAATTTTACTAACTTGGATTATTTTCGTTGAAGTAAAAGACTAAGTTTTCTAATTCTCTCTCTTTATTTATTATCGTGTTTGCTTATTTATTATTGAATAGTTTTGCTATTGCAATTATGAGTGAGTAGTTCCATAATCTAGGGTTAAGTTGAATCCTAGCAACTTTTAACGCATGAATTTCCCCCTAATCCCAATTTAATGTGATTAATTGTCCTTGCTTGATTGAATTGTATTTATTTTCATTATCATACTAGGGATAGGTGGTATTGAATTGAGTCCTTATGTCTTGTTTTCAATGGGAATTGAATCTAGATGGATTGGTTGATTCAATCAAGGTATGAATATCTCTATGGGGATAAGTAGATAGGATTACTAGGAATTCATATTGTGATACCTTGCTTAATGTCTCTTTTCTAGCATGATTCCGTGGAAATAGGTTTGAATGCTTATTTAGAGTAGCCATTGGTACTCGGGAGAGGTCTTTGGTGTTTTTAGGATGCATTACTCCTTTTGGACTATTGATTGCATTATTCGGGATGGAAACTATTCATGTATTACTCGTGCTAGTGGGGATACTTAATTCTAGATGCCTTTATTAATTGATTTTACCTCGTGTGCTATTGCTAGCTATTATAGTTTAGCGTTAGTATTAGTAACATCCTTTTCACCGTTGTTTGTCACGTGTTTAGTTAAATTAAGTTAAGATACCTAGTGTTTGGTACCGTTTGTCTCTGTGGATTACACCATGACTTGTCCTGCTACATAGTTAGGAGGATTAGTTAGAAATTATCTTTGTTAGGTGCGCGACACGCCTATCAAATTTTGGCGCCGTTGCCGGGGATTAACGGTATTACCTTGTCAGTCTATCCCCCTGATCGCTACCTCGCAGCACTACCTTGTCAATCTTGATGTCCCTTTCTATTGGGCTCATCCTATTCATGAACCACCAAGAAGCTCCAACACCACCAAGAGTTTCAAAAATTGACCTTGATTTACTTCCTCTTTTCGAGTTTGATACTAAGAAATTGAAATTGTGTTGTGGGTCTGAAATCAGCCAGCAATGATGATGGGGTGAAGATCATGGTGGGAAGAGAGAGAATAAGGAAGAAGCAAATGTCGGTGTTGTCATTCGTCGGAGGTAAGTTGGTTGGTTGGATGACTGAATCTGTCTCATGCAAAACTTTACATTTAATACATTAACTGTCGAAATTTTGTATTGACAAACATGAAATTAAACCTATGTAGATTAAATAGAAACATATGTGGTATAATAATTGTGGCATACATAGCTCTAATATCGCTATTTTCCCCTTTTCTTTATTATGTTCATGGAATAATCAATAATGGCTTATTAGTTATTACATTCTATTGTGAAAAAAAAAATTATAATATAATGTTTCAAATCACTAGTTGAAATCTGATTAACTCAACAAGTTCGTAGGTTCAAGATTTGTTGTACCTATACGAGCATACGGCTACTACCTCTAGTCGATTCAAAACAAACCCAGACACAGATAAGACCATTATAGGACAACTTTGTTGTTTCTTCCTGCATGTATATATCAGATTAGATTCTCAATTAGGGATCATAAGTTAAATAGCTAGAAAGTGGCTATAAATAATGATATCCCACTTTGGAGACACTTGATGCCACAATAGCCTAATATCAACTTAAGTCATCATTAATTTATCCCTATCTAGTGGACCAAAAATTGCAATCATATTATCGGATGTCACACCAAAACACCACAGGCCATGATAGTTTTCAATTTCAATGATTGAAATTAGTCATTAAAGTTATGCTTGGATACACACACAAGTAGTGAACTATTCTCGTTCGAAATTGAACATTGTTGCCATGATTAGCATAGTTGAATAAAGATTGTGATTACGCAAATAACTGTAGTTGATCAATTATAATGGTTTGTGGAGAATGAGTCATCCCTTAAATTATGTATTTCTCAATACAAACATAATATATGGGGGAAGTTGAGTGCGGACAAGTACTTATAATGGTACACACTACTTCAGTCTTCATCACACTAGCTAGTTTCTTAGTTCTTAGACAACTTTTAAGTACGTACGCTGTTTTACTTAGAATGAGCTTCATGTTTGGGAGTAAACATGATATAAAAGCTAAGGTCATTTTATGCTTGAGGAAGTGATTTGGCTAATCCCTATCTTTACACTCCACCAAGTAGCGAGAAAAAGTATGCGTATAATGATGGATCCAAGATTTCATAGACGATTGACATGATAATTGATTTTTAAAAATAAAATCATTTCGTAATATTTATCTTACAAGTTACAACCAAATAATACTTAGAAATTATATAGTTTATAGTGTAGTTAGATTTTACTAATGCACATTTTGAAATGTAAAAGATTCCTTTATTTTATGAAAAAATAGAAACCTCCGATCAATAAGTCACCCTCTTTTGTTGTTCTTCTTCTATCTCCTCTCATTTTCTATGTCTTCATATCTTTCAAAAACTAATATAAATTTATTTCTCAAAATTACTATTAGATGTTGGTATGTCGTTCTTCTTCTTTCTCCTTTTCCCTTTTTCTCGAACTATGTCTTCATCACACCATCACTTCCAAAAACCACCCGTTAAGTTTCTTTCTTTAAGTTACTACTTCCTTGTTTCTTAATAGATGCTTCATATTAGACACACTTTGACTATTAATATCTTTAATTTTATATTTACATGAGTTATAAGAAAATGATATTTACATTGAGATTACAATAACAATATAAATAATGAAAACTATCTTTAATATTAGTAATTATAGATGGTTAAAGTTAGTATTTGAACAGTCTAAAAAAATCAATATAATGCATCTATTAAGAAATGGAGGAAGTATTAGGTATCGGGACTAGAGATCTTCTATTGATGGACAAATTCAACTAAAACTACTCATGAGAATTGAGCACCATGAGAGACGAAGACATAGGAAGAGACTACTTTCCATTAAAAATCAGACCAAGACATAGAAAAAAAATTCAAATATTTGTGGTCCACGTGCACCACCATGACTAAGGTTAGTTCTTCTATTGTGTGTATGTAGGGCCTACATTAAGTGGATTCACTAAATTACCTCTCCTCACATGTTCGTGTAGGAATATAGACTGATAAATTGGAACAATTTAGTTTAAAAAAGTCGTGGCATATATTAGCACTACTCTAAAGTAGAATTTTCCCCGCCAAAAAAGGAAAACAAATAATAAAGAACAATTCGTAAAAGGAGACCACACCCACTCCCGCACGCACCAGCCCGCTCTTACTCGAGACCAACCGATTCGCGTGTATGGTGACTACTTCCTTCTAGATCTGGCAAAAACAGGCTCGCACCCGATTACCAGACCCTAGACCCCCTGCCTCACTCGAAATCAGACGACCCAACCTGAAAGTAATCAGACTCGACGACGATATCCAAAGATAACCTGAACCTAATCTACTCAACTCGAAATTGACCAGAACAACAACGACATGAACTTGACTGAAAATATACAGATCTTACTAGATATGTATCTGAAATTTACCCGACCCGAATTGGAATAAATACGTAATTAACCAAAACCAAAAATAACCTTTTTACTTTAATATAACCAACCCTGAATATACTTAATACGAGACAAAGTGAACAATAATGATCATAACTTGGGTAGCGAATAAGTCTTGATACTTCCAAGGGAAACTTAAGCCGAATTGACTTAAATCAACCCCGACCTGATATTGACAAGAGGCATCAAACCCATACCCAACCCAAATTTTTATGGGCATGAGAATCTCCTGGAACCATAATGGACCCTGACCCAAACGTAACCTGAATATAAAGTAGACCCAACTATAGTCCAACCCGTTTGCACCTCTACTTCCTACCCACTAACTACCAAGTTGATTGATGTAGTTGGTTGTGAATTCACCTTGTAATCTTAACATTACAAGGTCAAATCCTCACAACTATTGTACCTAACTTTAGAGGCGTGGGGAGGGTTAAAAAGAAAATAAAACCTCATCCCTTTACTTCTAAAAGTAAAGAAGGAGACAAATATAAGAGGGTGTGCCTGGAACTTTTGTGGGTGGCGTATCCTATATTAAAACCCCCCCCCCCCCCCCGACAAACCACTAGAATCGAACCCAACTCCCTCATCCTCCATCACACTCTCACTACCTCCCTCTCTCTCTTGACCCACACACCACCACCACCTGAAGCCACCGCTACAAACCAGCATAATTGAACCTAACTCCCTTATCCTCCGTCGCACTCTCTTTTTTAATTAGGTAATGGCTGTTTACTAAATTTGGCTCATTAATGTCACTTATTTTTTATTTTATTTTTTAAAGAGAATGTCACTTATTTTGTTAAAACAATAATAGTGTGTCAGTTGAGAGAATGCAAAATTTTTCTTCCCATCGCGTAGAAAGTTCCAATACAAAGGGTCACCACGTAGAATTTCCCTATATCATATCAATGTGGACATTAGGTTTTTTGTTCTTTTCGAGCAACATACTTGAAGTTTAACATGAAAGCAAAGATGGTGATGATATAACTACAACAGTTTGGCGTCCGAAAAACTGTACTCCAAATAGTACGACTTTTTTACAAATATGCATAATCAATTTTTCACTACTAATCTAGTGGTCTCAAATTCGAAGCTCACCAGAGACACAAGTAGATTCATAATGTTATGTGAAATGGTGTTATGAACTTTACAAAGAACAATTTTACAAAATCATATAACTATTAATAGGACATGTAGAGTATATCAAAAATTAGTTTAATGGGACATGTAGAATATATTATGTTTTATTCATGAAAGTATATATTGAAAACGAAATTGGGAATCAAAGTGAGGCAACAAATTTTGGTTTTCTTCCAAGCGTTTGCAACTTTTTATCATATAGTATTCGATTATACTGTAAGTATGATACATTTAAGGTTATTTTTATTTATTACTTTTTAAAAAACTATAAGAAAAAGCAAAAAAAAAATGCCTAAATGAGAAAAGTTTTTAAAAGTTTCATGTGTGCCCAGTTGATGAAAACTTGATTACATCATTCTCCTGAAGGTCCCACAGACATTAATCATGAGACCCATTAAACAAGTTGAATATATATAACAAGGGACATTTAACTTCTTCTCATTTGGTATATGCTGTCAACACTTTCTCTTCCACTTGTGATTACTCTTTCACCTAGTGCTCTAGTGGATATTGGATAAGTGTCCTTCTCTATGTTGGATTTCTAATTCTTAATAGGTTCATATCATGGAAATTGAGAAGAAAGCAATAATAATGAAAATTTACGACCCGTTTACTTCCTCAACTTGTTCATTAGAGTTATAGCGCGCAAAATTCATTCTTATTTCTCATGTAAGTATACATTCTTATATGAACTCACTTATATATGATCCACTTAAAACTAAAAACCGGCATTTTTGCTCATTTTGCAGTTTTTTGCTCATTTTATGTTTTTGATCATTTTAAGAAATTTTTGCTCAGTTTAGAAAACTTTCACTCATTTTTACGAAACTTTTTCTCATTTTACAAATTTTTGTTCATTTTATGTTTTTGCACATTTCAAGAAAGTTTTGCTCATTTTACAAATTTTTGCTCATTTTATGTTTTTTGCTCATTTTAAGAAACTTTTTGCTCATTTTATGTTGCAGTTTTCAGTATAAGGAGTGGTTTTCACGTGATCCTATATATATATATATGTGTGTGTGTGTGTGTGTGTGTGTGTGTGTGTGTGTGTGTTGTGTGTGTATATATAAGTGAGTTCATACGAGAAATTTCGAGCCAAAAAAAAAAAAAAATTATTTTTTTGTTTTTTTACATGAGAAATGAGAATGAATTTTACGCGTTATAACTCTAATGAACAAGTGATGTAACTCTAATGAAGAAGTGATGTAACTCCAAAGAAAGAATATTAGAAAAAAAATTCAAAAAAAATAAAAAATTTTTTGGGCTCAAATTTTTTTCGGAGGTATAACTCTAATGAAGAAGTGTTGTAACTCTATTCCAATCGTGTTGCTGAAATTCATTCTCATTTCTCATGTAAAAGCATTCCATTCTGACGCGCTATATATATATATATATATATATATATATATATATATATATATATATATATATATATATATATATATAGAAATCGAGAACTCAAGAGGAAAGAAAAGGGAAAAAGAGAGGAGTTGACAACAAAAAGCTTTTTGCGTTTCATTTTCTAGAAAAGAGGAGAGAGATTCATGTGTTCAAGGGTATAGTTGCTGAAAATATGGTGTGATAAATTATCTAAAGAAAACCTCATAATACGCATGATAATGAAATCATATTGTTAAACACGTATTGAGGTTGAGGTGGTGGAGTAGTGGCATCGCTTCCCACCTCATATCCCTGAGGTCTAAGGATAAAACCTCATGGGACTCATTTGAGGATTTCTCCTTAACCCCCCTTCAAGTGAATTGCCTTCATATTACCTTATTAAAAAAAAATTGTTAAACACGTATTTTCTTTATCCATTACCGCTCAAAATAAGGTGATATTGACTCTTGAATGGTAATAAAATTTTATAAAGTATAGAGGTACTCAAGTCTCAAACATTTTTTTTTAATAAAAGGCTCATCCTAGAAAGGGAGAAAAAAGGAAAATTCTCCCTAGAATGAGCATGATGAGATTTGACCCTTGGCCTCCCACCTAGAAGTTGTATTGCTAGCAAACTACTCTAGCCTCTTATCTCACTCCCTCTCAACATAAGCAAGCACCATTTATTACAATTACAAGCACTATTTATTACAATTACCAAACTTAGATCAAATGTCACTGTGGTAGGGTAAAATTCAACATTATAATAACTCATGGCCAAGGATTGAACATCCACAACTCGACACCATCTTCAGTTCCTGTCTAGAATCTTACGTCCCATCTTATCCAACATATGCAGCAATCTTTTATTGATTGCATTTGCATATCATGAAAACACAGCTTAACTCGACACTCGACAGGTAGAACTGAAACGAAAAGCAACCGGTTTATCATCACTCGGTACACCTCAATCATACACTTGTTTTACAAGTTTTCAAACTTTTCAACATCTCATCCCGGATATCCCTCTTAGCTTCGCCTTGTTAGCCCAGAAATCAGTAACATATTACACTGGCAGAATAATTAACATTTACAGCTAAACATTGTTACAGAATACAGCTACCACATCTCTAATTAGATTACAACTTCTAACAATGCTTTACAAATATTTCGATTCACGAGAGAAAATTTTGGAACAAATACCAAACTTCAGGGTTGTAGTAGTTATTCATCTCGAATCATTAGGGACTGAAACGGCACCCGCTTGATCTCCACAAATGTCGAGTATTCCTTATCAAGGGGTTGTTTCCAGGGCTCCCCATCCGTCTGCATAAATGATTGTCTCCAGTCCCCACCTCTTACTTCAAACCTTATCGCAGCGGCCTGAAACACAACAATCAATCTCTCGCATGAATGGCAGAGAAAATATCTTTCTAGGGAGTGGATGCAATTTTTCGTTTTATAATCATATTTCCAAGCACTAAGCATACATAATATACTCCCTCCGTTTCACAAAAATTTACTCACTTTTCTTTTTGGTACGTTTCACAAAAATGTTCACTTCTTTTTTCCTATTTTGGGACATGAGGCCCACCATAACTTTTTACTCTATTGCTCACATCTCCTTCAAAATTGTATCTCTCTATTTACCTCCACCTTCTTCAAAAATCTCCCATTAACTTTTCCCCTATTTTCTTGGTTCCCGTGAAAAGAGAAGAGTAGCTATTTTTCGGAAACGGAGGAAGTCTCAACAAAGAAAAAGGAGATTTGTGATCCAAAATTCTCAAGCTAAGTTGAAGTCTGCAGGTTGGTAAACTTTGACCTGAGCCCAAGACTATATGCACGATTAGACTAAGCTCAGCTTAGTTACACCCTTGACTAATAGAGACTAAAGCAAATCTTCAAAGTGAATCAGCCAATCAAATTGGATTAATGAAACAAATCTGATATGGCTGTAATATACTAACAGAAAAAGAAAAATAACTACTGACCTGAGCAATGTGCTTGGCAGATATCAGTTCTACCATCACGAAAGAGGCGTGCCATCCATGCTTTAGACCAAAAACTTCTAGAAGACCATCATCAGCATTGGCCTCCACAAAACCTCTCTGCAGAAATAATGCAGCATGTGCAAGTGAGATAAGACGAGATTGAAAAACCTCGCTCCATGTCGTAAGATGCAAACAGCCACGTAAGATACTAGTTTATAAACGGAAGGGTGAAAAATATATAGACTATCACCTTTTCCAAGTATTCTGGTCTCAAATTACCCCATGGATGTCTTCCACTCGCATAACTATGAAGATTCAATGCAACTATTGATCTGACGCTGTAAAAAAAAAAAAAAAAAAAGCCAACAAGTATGAGCACAGACTAGAACTAGTATATACAAATGGATAACAGAGAGCCTCATGCTTTCAAATATGGCAGAAGGATATTAGCATATTGCAGTACAGAAAAAGGCTAGACAAACAGCAAGAATGTCAAGCAAATTTCTCAAGGTTACAATATTTTAAAAAGAGAACCATAGTGAAATTATGAATTACTTTGATGGGACCCGAATTTGCTCCCATTCTGAGCAATTCACCTTCTGGATATGAATCCTCAAGATGTTATTGAGTCCCCTGTCAACAGACAAATAATCTTCCAGATTAGAAAATTCTGCATGGAAGTTTTATATGTTCAGGCCATTTGAAGGATCGATATTTTAATAAAAATTAACAAATAAAAATAAGAAACAAAACAAATTAGAGACAAATTAATCAAGGATTGAAAAGGTAAAAGTTGGTATTAGGTAAATCAACACAGATAACTGGTCATTAAAGTCATATATATTGCAATAGTGTGGAGTTACTTGGGCAATAGAAACACACATTCTATGGATTGTGAAGTTGGATGAAGAGGACTAGGCGTATGATCATGATCCTACTTAATAAGTAATATTATAGAGGTTCACGGAAATAAAGAGAGATTGTACCATAATCGTTCCAATAGCAAAAGTAAAATGTTGTCAATGCCTCAAATTAAAGATCATGGAATCATAGAGATTGTAAAGGGGGTGTTTAAACCATGCAATCATTATTCATTTGCTAAGTAGAAGCTGGTTATATAATGCCTACAGATTACATAGCGTGTAACATATGCAAAGTATTTAGAGCACATTTCTCTGGTTGGGCAGTGCAATTATAAGGATCCGATATATAATCAAAATCTAGAAGGATTTTATGCATCCTACAGAAATCAGATCCTGTCACAATCCTACAAAGGAAAGTTGTGATATGATATCAACCTGTCTAATGACCTCTGCAAGGCTCACGATTCCGCCAACAACTCCACCATTAGTATGATATTCTCCGCTTTGGGACAAACCCGCACGGATTTGTTTTTGGGCTCCTTCCCAAAAGACCTCATACTAATGTAGTTGGTGAACTCTTTAAACTTGGTAACTCCTTTCTTATCTCTACGATGTGGGACTTGAGATGTATACCCAACAAGCCTCCCTTCAGACCAATGACCAACCTGCAAACCATGCCGCCAACCTGCGAAACCACCACAATATCAGGAAGACCTTCAACACAAGGCACCAAGCACAGATTTTCCATCACGAGATCACATTGAGACCCTCCACATCTCCTCATATCTCATGCACCACCATATCTCTGAGCTATGTCTGCAACCAACATGTTTCCGCCCCATGCTTCCAGGTTGCACCCCTGACATTCCTGCTCTACAACCGCATGTCCATGCATTAACTGAGTCAACCATCTTCGAGAACCATACAGAATACTACCAAAGATTTGCACCCACGCCCTAGAACTACATGCTCAAACAAGCTAACCACGGGGTCCACCATTCTATGCGCGTTCTCCCAACGAAATTGTTCCGCCACTTATCTCATGCTTCGTGATACCATTTGTAAGGCCCACGAATCCACTTACAGCTCCACCATTAGTATGATATTGTCCGCTTTGGGCCAAGTTCGCACGGATTTGTTTTTGGGCTCCTTTCCAAAAGGCCTCATATTAATGTTGTTGGTGAACTCTTATAAACTAGGTAACTCCTTTCTCATCCCATCCACCCAAAAGGTAGTAATAGAAAGTATATAGCTTATACTTGTTCATGATAATCTATAGCATTTTATGTGCATTTCACAAGTTGTTGAGTAGAATCTTTAAGAGGCGAGCACATAATTAATATCCTACCAAAGATCCAACAATTTTTGAATTATAACCTTCCATGATATTCATGCTCCCTTTCTTAATTTTTGCTCCTCCACCTTACAACACCTATCTATGACCCCTCTCCCAATGTCACCCATCATGTACTCGCAACCTATATATCTCTCACCTCTCCCTACAAAGCCAAAATTTAAGCCAAGGAATTGACGACATCTCCTTTGCCGACTTTACCATTTATTGAAGGATATGACTTCAATGGAGTATACAGTGTGGATGAGTTAGAAGAGTTACGAATTGGTTGTAGGACATATTGATAACAACGATGAGGATGACACATGGGTAGAACAAAAATAGTAAGAGCACGGAGTAGAAAGAATGAGAAGAAGTAGATGTAAGGCATTTATGATTAGAATAGCATAATTATGATAATTAATGGGGAAACAAAAGGAGGATTCTAGATGGTGCTAGCTTAGATCATCAGTAAGGCTATTTTGCATGGGATAGAATTAGCCTAAGAAATATCCCAGATAAGCCCAAAACCAAATGGTCATTTTGAGAACTTCGTTGAGTTTCACGGTTACTATAGATAATAATTAGATATGATAAAGTAATTAAAAAATATGATAATAATAATAGTAGAATTATGATAAATTATGGCGAACAAAAGGAGGATTCAGGACAATGCTAGCTTGGATCATCATTAAGGCTATTTTGCATGGGATAAAATTAGCTTAAGGGTTATCCTAAGTAAGCCCAAAACACAAATGGTCATTTTGAGAACTTGATCTAGTTAAAGTTCTAGATGTTCCCACTCAAAAAAGAGGAAGTCAAATCCAGTTCATCCATCTAGGTGAAGGGCAAAGGAAGCTAGCTTAGGATATGGTTTATCCAGGTCTTTGTTAGAGTTTCCTTAAGTCAGTATCATTCCAGTTTATGGCTATCCAATGTAAGTCTCTTTCTCCCTCAAGTTATGTTACATCGCCTTCCATTCCTTCTCCGGGGAATCCTTCTTAGCTAGAGATTAAGTAAGGGGCTCTGGCTCTTCTAATGAATAGTGCTCTATCTAGGCATCTTAGCTTGATTTTAGGATAGCAGATTCGTTTTCACGCCTTTACTTTCCCCTATCTAATAAAGATAGTATCTGAGTTTCAAAGTTACTATAGATAATAATTAGATATGATAAAGCAATTAAATAATATAATAGTAATAATAACAATAATAATGATCATAATGATCATAACAATAACAATAATAATACCCCTTCGTCCTCGACTTATAGTTATGTATACCTTCACAAGTCCATAAATAATTAGCCTATTACCTTAAATGAAAATTTTACTCCACCCAACGCACTCATATGATGTAATTCCCTCTACTAACTACCTCTGTTTCACACTTTATTCATATTTATGTGATGTCGATTGTTGGGCCCTCCACTAAGTCTCTCTCATCTTTTATTCTTACTTTTACTTTTTGCCACCAGAAAGACCTACACTCCTCTACTAGTTACTCTTAATATGCGAGTCCAAACCTTAGATGAACACTAATTGATTACGGAGGGGTAATAAATAAACAAATAACTACCAACATCAAAGAGTTGGGTGCTTAATTTAATTTTAAGCAATAGACATGTATGATCATAGAAGTTGGAAGAGTATCTCAACAGCCATGTCCTTTATCAGCTTCCAAGCAACAATAATACTGACGTTAAACTCGGTCATGTCTACCTATGCAACTAATATGGAATGGAAGAAGTATTAGGAAAGGCTAAACTAGATTGAATTAAATTTAGTTTGGAAGCTTCAAAATAACAGCAATATATATAATAATGATAAATCGCAACATAATCGAAGTCTTACCTTAAGCTTGGATCACTTACACAAGGTGTGAAGAACCAACCCTGCGTACAGCTGTATCCAGAATAGATCAGCTGCAGCGTAGAGAATTCTTGTCAAGCAAAAGACAAAGGGCCGAACCCTGCTAACCTTTATCTAAATTACAGCAGGTCAGCAGCCAAGGAAACTTGAACGTATATGCTGTAGTTATTAAATGAAGCAACTATGCAGATCTGACCACATAATGGCTGGATATCAAATTCTCAGTTTAGATTACCATTTTACAGACCATAGGTGAAGTCTTAGCTAACTTGATTTTGTTAAATGCATATGTAAGTTTCAAAAAAATATCGGGTTCCCCTGATTATTGGTATGAAGCAATGACGAGATCAGATCAAGATCAACTTACATGATAATTATTTAACACATACTCTATGTAAGCAGGAAATGATCCCAGTTAAAATATTGTTTATATACATTTCTTTTATAAAAAAAAAAGTTAGGCACACACAAGTGACATATTATGAAGAAAACAGCCATATGAAGATATCTAACAGAACTGGCAAAGAAAAAGCGCCTGAGTGAAGAGTTCAAATAAAGTATGCTGTCTTTCAAAATGGCAGGGCTTTGTATTGGCAAGGTACAGCTGAGAAAGAGAAATTAAACAGAAAGATCTATAGCCTCAAATAGTCTTGCCTTGCATATATCATTAAGATTAAGCAGGACCATGGCTGGGTGAAGAATTAAAATAAAGTATTCAACGTCAAGCTGGGTGCTCGTTCCAAGTGCATTAGAGTTAAGACAACTTCCATCTTGAATCTGTAAGTTACCTGGACTCGTTAAAATAAGTCAGGCTCAGATTTGGTTTCCAACACAGATATGTCTAATATTTCATAGGTCTTAGCCATTTTTGTATCACATCCATGACTGGCACATGTGTGCAATGTGTAAAACATTAATACAACAAGGTCGGTGGAGGATCCGAGTAACATAGTTTACTACATCAATAAATAGCACAAATGGACATAATGAGGCCAGACAAACAGCTATGTCAAATATATAAGCATTGGTACAGAACTTGAGATGAGAGATCAAACAGGAAAATATGAACAAACATGGTGATCTAACACCGCCATAAATATGAGCATACATAGAAGAGACAGCGGAGATAAAATTGAGAAGGAAAATAACAGGGAGAAATCCAAAATTACGCCATCAACGAACTAGCCAGACCTTATTTGCAATTGGACCTTGTGCAAGGTACGGCTTTTCATTACGCAAGTTATGGAAGCCATATGCAACTTGTGCATCCATGCCTGTAGAGCCAAACAAGAAAGATTAAGGTTCTAAATAACTGAAAATCTTTCACAAACTTCCTCGATAAAATGCAAGAAAATATTTGGAACTTAAGACCTAGCCAAGTTCATGATTCATGCAAGCTAAGCCATAGTTGTGGATTCTCCACAGCAGCTTTAGATATATAACTGGCTTCCTCCAGATAATCAACACAAAATAGTAACTTTACCATGTCCATTATATACTTTAGAAGATGATAACTTTACAAAATGGTAAACAAAGTCTTGTGTGAACATTTTGGACTGCATTTGGACTCAATATAATTTGGACTGGATGGATTTGTGAAAAGTTTGGACAAGATTGGGACTCAAATTATCGAGTACAGAAGTCCAATGCGGTCCATCTGATTTAACTAGGCTTGATATTCTATTGATTAAGCCTGAAACAAGAAGCATTCTTACACTACTTAAGCAAGGAACCTAACAACAAAATTTGCACATCTAGGACAAAGTTCTTCTAACAGCCTCACATTCAGAACGTTTTCTCTTGAAAAAACATAGTGAAGAATATGAAGCTATGAGGGGAGAAGGGAAAGCAAAAAAAGGAAGAGGAGACCAAAACCATAATTGCACGTGCAGAACAAATTGCAATTGCTCAAATCATAGCCAAAGGCCCAAAAGAGGTATTTACCAATACTAAAATAATTGTAGAACACTCCGTCGTAGCAAGTCACTTTCTCAGGAAGTCGGCCAGCAAGCAAAAAGCCCTGCAATTTTCCAAACTTCCAGTTGAGAAAGATATGACAAACTCTGCCAGGCAAAATAGTATAATAGAAATCTATGCATGTACTCCGGTGATATTCATTCAGAAACCAGCAATATAGCATTTAAAGAGCAACTTTGGCACCATATTTATTGCAAAACTGGAAAAATTGCAGCTTCGTTCACTTCAGAAGATTGTCCAAGGGAATATCAGAGAAAAACATGTGATGCCATTACATTTTTAAATTTCCCTTTCCATCATTTATTCTTTTCTTGGGGGGGGGAGGAGGTGGACTTTGAGTGTGTGACAGCCGAGGAATAGGGAAAGCCAAAATAACAATCAAAACTGACATTTAAAGAAGCACACAAGCCCTGTGAATGTGATATAAAGATGGTTTAAAAACCTGATCAAGAGTGCATTCTCCTGTTGACTTCAATGAATGAGGTAGCTCCATAACTTCTCCAGCTGGCATTGTTATTGATACATGCCAACTATGGGGAAAAAAGGAGAAAAAAAAAAGTAAAAAAAAATATATAAGAAAGAATAGCAAAATAGAAACCAAAATATCTATTGAAGTATTGAACAATTGAAAGAAAAAATGCAAGTCCAGAGAGATTTCTTGTTTAAACAAATAAAAAAGCCACCAAAAGAATCATAGCTTTATCACAAATTAAAGGATCGCAAAAGATTACAAGGAACAAGGCCATTATTTCAAACCCATTACTCAAATTCATCCATGTTCGTGGAGCAGTACCTATCCCAGCAGAGGTGCACATTGGTCCCTTATTTCAGGTATATCCATTATCCAAAAGATGATAACATCCTAAATTTCAAACAGCAATTTACCAGTTGTCTGCTCTTTTGTCGACTCACTAAACACAATAGATAGATAGAGGCCTAACAATCAATTCGTCCAAAATTTTTATTCAAATCCTCAATAATAGTATATTTGTACCTTAGTAATAGATGTTCCTCAAGAACCGATCAACTTTGTAGCATTTAATTGCAGAAGAACTAAGATGCAGGTTCTCAGTTAATTGTTTGGAACATATGACAATGATCATCTCAGAATAGTATATTAATGGCATTCCAAGCTTACCAGCAGAAAGTACTTCAGTACAATAATAGATGGTACATAATGTCTTATTCAGTAATTTTTGATTTGTGGATTCTGAACGGCTACACTTAGTCCAATTCAAAAATAAACACTCACAGGGGACTAAAGTTCTCACTTTCATGTTTAAACTAGGTTGCAGACAGGAACAGGCGAAACTAAAAGCTGGATCCAAGCAAAGGCTGACAACCAAGTACAGGGAAGTACTCTACTTGTTAACGACAACCTTGTGACAGAAATGGAAATCACAAATAATTAAAACCCAACAAAATGATGGAGCCAAAAAAACCACACAAAAAAAAAAAAAAAAAAAAAAAAAAAAATCTTTCTTAGCCATTCTTCAAAAAAAATGATGATCTTCCTTATGTATCACATATACAAATAATATAAATACAAAACAAAAGGCACACGACATGCCAGAAAGATGGCTGAGCAAGTTCATCAAGAAAACATCTGAAAAGATATAACTTATAAGTAGGGAAAAGTATAGAACAACGAGAGAGAGTGAGGTGCAGAAGGCATGCATAACTGATTGATATTAAACCATATGCGAGCAATTCAAAGTGGAAAAACAATTACCTATCTAAACGACATATAGGGCCCGTACTAGCCTTATGAAGAGACCTTTTGATAGCTGACTTCCAAGCAAATGGAAAGGAGCCACCCTGTTAGCAGTCGATTCAAAACCACAAAGGAAGAAAAAAAACGTGGGCAAAGTTGATAAGGTCCTGTTCTCAATAGTATTGAATTATTCAAAAATGATTGGTGCCACCACAAACAACAAGAAAATGGAAAAGAAGAGAGAATCTACCCAGCCAAAACTCCTGGACAAATCATTCCCTGTGCCAAGGGGAATGATTGCTACAGGAGGCACCGGAGTTCTAGCATCTTTATGAAGTTCACCCAGACATCCAAGTACCCAACCAACTGTACCATCTCCCCCAGCGACCTGCCAAACAACGAAACTCAGTTGAGCAACCAAAGCTACAAAAATGCAAGCATGTGGCATCCATGAGTTACTTTCAACAACAGAGACGTGGCCATAAAAACAACTGCCCTCCCCGAAATTGTGTAAGCAGTTAAGGACATTAACTTATTGAGCCCCCTAAAGCTGCAGAAATACAAACAGGTGGCCTCCATAGATTATCGTTTACAATATAGATGAGGCCATGGAAACAACACCCTTTCCCAAATTTGTGTACACACATTTAAACGAATCTGTCATTTCATAGGCTTTTAGTTTCAGATGATGTGAAAAACAACTAGAACACATTTAGAAGGACAATGGAGCAGGATGCAGTCAAAATCGATACCAATTAATACTTGTGCCACGTCTCTTTATGTAATCCACAGTCCTTGGGGGAAATAGCTCAGATCTTACCTCATAAACTAGTCTCTACAAACAGACATTAACTAGACTACAGATAAAGCTCTTATTACAGAAACAAAAACAAGATGTGAGGAGTTAAGTTGAAACTGTTGATCATTCTAATTTTATCGATTCATCAACTCTTCAAGTAAACTCAATAGTTACATAATAAAACACTTTATTTGGTAACATTTGTCCATAACCCTCCCCCCCCAAATAGCTCCAACTCTGAGCAACACTGAAGTCGCTGTAGTACAGAGCAGAGATAGTAAAAGAGTCTACATATCCAAGGAAGGCAAGGATATTGAGATGAGGAAAGCTTTAAGGGTAAACATACCACTACTCTCATTCTATCCCGAATCTCTTTCGCACAAAGATCACCCATAGTGGCCAACTGCTCAAGGCAAGCCAATCCATACTGTACAAACTCATTAGGCTTCACATCTGAAAGATCAAATACCTGAGGTAACCAAAAGACAGTAAAGAGAAAAGGGGTTATTTTTATTGAAAGTCTTATTCAGCACAAGAAAACACCAACCAAAAATGCAAACCACATGTAAAACATAACAAGCTTTGCTAGAATTCGATTCTAGCATATTTAAACAAATGTTTTGAAACGTCTATAGAAATTAAAAGGACAAAAAGGGCAAGGTTCACACAATATATATTAGACAGTAGGTTGAAATCATTGATTCAAGTTTCAATCTAAACACAGCATAGGAAGAACAACTAGTTTTTACAGCATGAGACTGGTGACATATCTATCTCAATTCTCATGTAGACGATGTAGTCATGTGTGATGTGCCTACGCAAAACCATCTTACTGACAGGCAAGCATATGTAAGAAGTATCTCATTCATCAAGTTGGCAGTTGCATAAAAATATGTTCAATTAAAAGGCCACAAAGTTGAAGACAAGTTAGGTAGCTAGTAGTTCACCAAATATACTCTCGTGAAGAATTTGAATTCGAATTTGAATGGTCATAACACTATAAATTCCTCTGGATCACTCATAACAGTCCTATTATCTGGAAACCCAAATAATTGGAACCCACAAAAAAAAAAAAAAAAAAACCGAATCCAGAAATTATACTCCAAAAGTCACTATCATCAACCACCGACACCCTTCCTAAATTGGTTCTTAAGAACATCCCCAGAAAACATTACCCCTAAATTTCTTCCCATTCAATTTAAAAAGAATTACAGAAATAGAAAAAGAAGGTGAGGTGAGGTGACCTGTTCTTCACCCATTAATTGCTGAAGCCTTAATTTGAGTTCAGGGCCATGTCTTCCACCACTCCTGGAATTGATAAAAACAACCATGGGAGAAATGGGTGGTAAATTCACCTCTTCAGTTTCAGAAGCTAAAAGATCCGTTGAATCAACCCCAGCTCCAACATCTTTTGAATTAATAGCACGCCGCACAGCCAGCCGTAGATATTGTGGGATCGATATCCGACGACGGAGCTCCTCTTTATCAATCCTAATCCCTGATAATCCGCAACCTCGCAATGAATCAATCATCGATGATCTTGCTGCCGTTGATGTTGATGTTGATGTTCTGCTTGAATCTATGCTTGACCCGTCACCGGAAACCACCGAGGTTGATGTTGTCGACGACGTCGCCTCCATTCTAATTATATATGGGATTTTACCGGGCTGTTATCGGGTTCAATCAAATGGGTTAACAGCCCGGAGAGAGAGAGAGATGATGGTATTGGTGGTTGTGGTAATGGAGGTTTCACTTTCAGTTTTGACGGGTATTATTATTATAATTTATAATGATGATAATTGATAAATGCGTATCAATATTTGAATTTCTATTTTCTTCTTCTTTTTTTCCTATGGGGAGGTGTGGGTGGATTACTGATTTGGCCGTTGGTGGTTGGATATTTAATTTTTGAGGTAGAATCCAGCTACTGTCAGGGAGGGTGTGGGCCGTGTGATAGTGGGCCCTGCATGCTGAAATTTCTTAGTTGTTAAATTCTAAAAATACTTCTTTTTACAAAAGGTAGTTCATTGGAATCTTTGGAATTGTTCCTTGTTTCGACATAAAGTTTCACAAGTCATCATATTCATTGCTGTATATCTATTGCCTCTTTCGTGTTAAACTTCATTGCAAGGAGCCAAGGAGGACTTTGTGTTTAGTACTAGTGCTCTCCTACCACTTTCAGATTTAGCTAGTAGAAAAGATTGCATCTTCTAGTTTCAAAGTTAGAGGTTTAATCCTTAATAAGAATATTTTAGAAGAGGGTTTTTTTTAAGGTGTTTTTTTTTTTTTTTTTTAAAAAAATTTTTATTTCTCCTTTTTTTTTTGGAATTTCTCTCATATTTTTCAAATTCTCCTCAAACTATTTGTCATTTCTCTCTTGTTTTTTTACTTTTTAGTACTTATTTTGTACCTTTTGTTGTCAAAACGTGGTAATATTTCATAACTTTATAAAACCCATAAGAACATTTAATAACTAATGAAATTAGACCTTAAAACTTTTGGACTGAAATTGTATAAACTATATTAACCTAAAATCGAATGAAATAAACTGAATAAAATTAAACTAAAGAACTAATAAGTCATT
Source organism: Beta lomatogona (assembly GCA_947646795.1). Lineage (NCBI taxonomy): Eukaryota > Viridiplantae > Streptophyta > Magnoliopsida > Caryophyllales > Amaranthaceae > Beta > Beta lomatogona. The sequence goes on from CANSNZ010000272.1 coordinate 377,747, forward strand.
AACATAAAAAATTTCCGGCATATTGCACTAGCAGTACAATTTTTTTTGAAATAAATATCAACTTCCTCTATTTTTTTCAAATTGCAATGTTTCCTTATTTGCATGTTTTGCAACGTTTCCTTATCTCGTAATACCTTCTCTCTATCTTTCGCCTATCAAATAGTCCATTTGATTTGCACACTTGCCAATGCATAATTTAACCATTAATATATCTTCAAAATTTATAATTATTGATATTTTAAAACTTTATGTCGAAAAATATGGTCAAAATAGAGCGTGAACGGTACAAAAGTAAAAATGGAACCTATATTCAAACAAAAAAAAATCTTAGGTGTAACAACTCATAATTCATCCTCTTCCTTTTGATACCGCTCACTCTTCCTTTTCTCTCTCGCCACAATTGTGTCACTCTCTCCTCGTTCCTACCTTGATACTCCCCCCACCACTGTGAACCATCTGAGATTCACCGGTCTTCTCCGATTTCCAAAATTTTAGATTTTTGAGCTTCGTCGGGAGCTATACAATGGCAGACAAATCGCTAGAGTTGGGATGCTAAAGGTTTTGAATCAAAGCAAAAGTTTTGTTTAAGGTCGTTGATCATCAGCTTAAAGCGACACTGTTGGTGCGGCATACTCGATTTCGTCTTCGATTGTGTCACCGTTTCAGTTGTCTAATCATATTATGGTGTCGAAAATTCGTTGGCAGTGGCGGTGGTGTGGGGCTTTGATGGTGGGCTATAATGGTGTTGGGGTGGGGTGGGGTGGGTCGGTTGATGGTAAGGGTGGTTGTGGTTGTTCGGATGGGGTGAGGTATGTGGTTCTGGTATTGAATATAATAAAGAAATGATATGAAACATATGACATCAAACAAAACAGTATTGATATGAAACATATAAGAAATGATATGACACATATGACAGAATGACATCAAATAAATATAAATGATATGAGACAAATGACAATATGATATCAAACAAAACTAAAATGACATGAAACAGATGAGAAACGATATGAAATAAAAGAAAAAATGACATCAAATAAAAGTGAAATGACATGAAACATATTATAAATGATTTGAAAACATTTGACAAAATGACATCGAAACAAAACTCAACTGACATGAAATAAATGACAAAATAACATCAGATTCATGTTATTATTTGCGTAATCCACACGAAGAAGGAAGAAATCACGAGTTTCGCGGCAAGAACCCATCCTCATCGTTCGACCACACGAACCCACGAGACTGGCAATGACTGTTGGATTTTCATTCTATTTTTTCATTTTTTTTTACTTTTGTAGTTACTTTTGTTTTCATTTATCAGATCTGATGTTAGGGTGGTGTTATCTTATATTTTGGAAATTTTTTCATTTTTTCTATATCTTTCTTATATATCTCTGTTTTTTTAACATCTGTTGGATTTTATATTATCTTTTATGTTTATGTATAAGCAATTATTTTCCATTACTTCCAGTTTTATTTTATTTTTTCTTCCTACATTTTTATCTTTCAAATTTTATGGTAAAGCGCAAAAAAAATATTAACTTTACCTGCACCTATTGCTGGCTTGCTGCGGTTTTGGGCAACAATCGCAACAATAGGTTAAAGCTATTGCTGCAGTTTAAAACCGCAGCAATAGATTTACCTATTGCTGCGCCTTCATTTGCGGCGGCGCGAAAACTGCAGCAATATGCCCTTTTAAAACTGCAGCACAATGATATTATTCTACTAGTGGAGATCCCGGTTCAGGAGGTAGCCGCAGCCAATGGGGCGCCGGATATAGAGTGAGGTGGGGTCGCTGGAGAGGATTTCGTCAGAGGTCAAGACTTTTTTGGAGGTGGAAAGAGGTGGCTTTACGCTGGAGTTCACGGAGCCGGGGTACTACTATGGCCGGCGATTTGGCGATGAGCAAGGCTGGGGTAGTGTTGGTGGTGGTTGGGCTGTCATATGGTGGTAACTGGTGAGCATGGGTTCCATGGAGGAAGTCGAAAGGAAGAGAAGGAAAAGGGAGTAAGAAAAACTCAAAAACAACAAGTTTTTTTTCAAATGATTAGGGTTAATAAGGTTAATTAGTTAGGGGTCAATTATGGGGTTGAAGGGATAATTAATAGAATTGTCCTTAATGACTAATGGAGTTGACTTCGGTTAGTCATTAAGAGCATCCTGTATATTTTTTTCGAAATTTGGGGGTATTTGGTAAATTTCTGAAACAATGAAAGTATCTGGTGAATAAACGAATTTGTCAAAATATTTGGTGGAAAAACTGAATTTTTTTAGCATGGAGCTAGTCCAACTGGATGGCCCCACCCAATGGAAAGCCCCACGTGGAAGGTTGGGTGACTGCAAGCAAAAGCCGCAAGGATAGTCATATACTATTTGATTTTGCAGTCTTATTAGCTCATTAGTTAGTACATATTCCACCTACAACTCCACAGTCCACACTCTCGGTTTTCCTTTGTTTTAATCAGTTGTTGCCACTTGCTGCTCAGTCACCACTCATGACTCATGACTCATCACTCTCTTTTTTTCTTCTGTTATCATGCAAGAATTTTTATTCTTCTCTATGGTAACAAGCAAGAATTAGACTGAAGATCCGGAAAATAATCATCGCTTATAGGAATACTAGACCAGATCTTCTCCACATTATTTAATTTACCCATCAAATTTTTGCCAACTCATGAACTCAATTGTGTTCCTTTCCATAATAATTTATCCATTCCTCTATTATTGCGCAACATATTTTCTCATTTAATTTCGTTTAAGTTAATTTTGAAGAATGTTCTACAATTGAATATCGTTTGGTGTAAATACGAAATATAAAAATTACTTGATGAAGAAGTTGTTTTTTGGTATTTTTATTTTTTAATTTCAAAGTTTGGTAAAATTAAATTTTGTTTTGTAATTAATTTGAAAATTTTTTAATTGTTTTTCATAAATTTATGATTGAAAATATTACCAAATCTTAATAGGTAAACGTTACATTTCATTGATGAAGGTTAAAAAATCTTTTCAAGGACACCATACAATTTGAACATAATGGAGAATCTCTTATTTTTAAAAATGAAATAAATTGAATATGGAGAATACTCTTCTATATAGACAATTCATGTATTCTCTTCTATATAAGGGAAAAGGGGGGACTTGGGGCATGTTCTTTTCGGCATAAAACAACCGAAACCGAATTGAATTCGAATTGAATCGAATTAAATTATAACTAATTAATAGTAATGATAATGGTTTAGGAACCGAGCCAGCCGAATTGAATCGAACCGAATTGAACTAAACCGAATTGAATCGGCCGAAAATAAGTTTGGGAGAAGCAGCGCTTGGTATCACCCTAAGTTCCATAAATACTCTTATAAAAAAAACCCAAACTGAACTTGAAAAAAAAAAATTCAACATATTACTACACCATCTCTAATTTCCTTCACTCCCTAATGGTTAAACTCAACTTATCACCTTTATTTTTGGAAAAAAAAAATGTGATGGAACTATCTCTAATTCCTTTCCCATCATTAACTGTTTTTGCACGCATCGCGTGCACAATGGGGGAGTTTCAACCTAACAACCCAAAGTTTATGACCAAATTCTTCCACATTTATGCAGCGAGAAACTATTCGCTTTTAACAAGGATCTTATATTTACCAGACTTGCAATGAGACCATTTGTAATGATTCCAAGATATTGCACAAAAGCTAAGTTTCTCCCTTCTCTGTGAAGAGACAAGTCTTTGAAACTGGTTGATAAGATCACCATCAATATGATTTCGGGTAACATTGTTTTCATGTTTGGTCTCATGCCGATTTCAAATTATCCACAAAATGTATAACAAATTATATAAAATACAAAATAATGGCATGATATGCCAAATTGAACAATTCAATGTGTTCACGTAAATTTCATTTGGCGTCATGTTTGGTTTGACTTTCTCTAGACTACTTCATATTCTTTTATGTTGATTTCAACCGTATCGTGTATCATCATAAAGTGTTAGCTTATAAGTGCTAGAGAGAGAAACTTAAAAAAAAACATGAATAATATCATTACAAGAAGCTAATTATCCAAGTTTGTCCTTCCATAAAGTGTAATTGCATCTATTTTGATTACCTACCGGAAGACTGGAAACAGGCGACACACTGTCTACAACAACATGGCCTTTATAATCCATCATATAAGATATGTCTAAGCCTTCCAAAATAAGATGATAAACCACAAGACTAGGATCACAGTTTTTGGTTACAGGATCAAAGGCTTCTTCACCTTCACAGTATTCTGCATCTGGAGAAACATCAGCTTCTTCAATGTTTCCTGTGGTCAATAGGGTTTTATGAGGCCGATGTCTCTGTGATGATGATCGTATGTCCCATGAAAGAACTTGTTCAATCAATTTCTTCACCTCACCGGGTGATGAATACAAACTACTTTTTTCCTGACAATAGATGAATTAGCAAGTTAATCACATTGTAAAACAGGACACTCAAAATCATCCAGACATTATTTATTACTGTTTCTAATGAACAATTAATCCTTGACAAAGAATATATCATCCATGTATAGTTCCAACTTCCAAGTCTCCAAGATAATTTCAACCATGTTCAGAGACTGCTCATTGCAGACTTTCTGTGGGATGTATATAGCTTCATTCATTCTTTAACGGGGAAATATGGGAGAATTTACTTGCAACCAAATTGATGTTAGATACATATTTCCTTGCAATTCAACTATGGAACCGATTTACTTGCAAGTTGCAACTACATTAATGTCATATACACATTTCTTTTAACGGTTTTTTCACCAAGTACCCCCGAGTTTTCAAGAAATTCACGCGGTACCCTCGCACTTTTGAAAATACACCTAGTACCCCTCAGTTTTATGATAATACACCCAAATGCCCTTGCCCCTTAATGACTAACGACGGTTAACTCTGTTAGTCATTAACCCTATTTAACCCCTAACTATAACCCTAATCCTAACCCCTATCTCTAACCCTAACCTCTAAACCTAACCCTAACCCTAATCCTAACCACCAGTCCACCACCCCCTCCCCTACCCTCCCACCAGTCCACCTCCCCCTACCCACCCCAGCAGCCTCGCCAGCCCCGTTCCCCCACCCCCGCGCCCCTTCCCCTTCGATTTTCGCAGCTCTCACCACCACCCCCTAATTTCTGCAGCTCCCTCCCCTTAAATTTCATTACCTCTTGAAATCGAAGAACCCCCCTCCCATTGAATTTCATTACCTCTTGAAATCGAAGAAATCAATCGAAGTGGGGCTGTGGGGGGTGGGGGGAGGGGGGAAGGGGGGTAGGATTACGGAAATTAGCAAGGCAGGGAGGTAGGGCTGTGGAAATCAGCGGGGGGGCTGCGGGGGTGGGGGAGGGGGAGGGGGGGACTGCAGAAATCAGCGGGGAAGGGGGGCTGCGGGGGGGGGTGGGGGTAGGGGAGGGGGGACTGCAGAAACCAGCGAGGAAGAGGGGTTGTGGGGGCAGGGGAGGGGGGCTGGGGGCAGCAAGGGGGCTGTGGGAAGGTGGTGGTGGTTGGGTGGTGGTGGGTTTAGGGTTTGAAGTTTGGTGTTAGGGTTAGAGTAGGGTTAAAAGTTAGGGGTTAGGGTTTAAGTAGGTTAATTAGGGCTAATTAGGGTTTAATTAGGGTTACGACTAACGGTGTTAACTGTCTTTAATCATTAAGGGCATGTGGATGTATTACCAAGAAACTGAGGGGTATCCCGTGTATTTTGAAAAGTGCGAGGATACCTCGTGAATAAGCCGAAAACTCGGGGGTACTTGGTGAAAAAACCGTTCTTTCAATGATAACTATATACATATTTCACAATAGATGAATTTTTTTATTGTAGAGATGTGAGGAGCATAATCAACACTAGAGTTGTCAAATAGGTTGTGTCGTGTCTATTTTGTGTTCGTGTCATTTACTAATCGTGTCGAAAAGCCTCGACACTAACCCCACCCGTTCAAAGTGTCGACCCATCTAATCTATTTATTCAAAATCCCTAGAAAAAGTTAATCGTAAATTGATTTTTATGTCCAATATTAATCGATTTATTGTTTATTTAGGTAGTAACTTGCTAGTATATTAGAAAGATTTAAAGAATTCATTAATGTTTTGCCAACTTATACCCTAAATGGTGCTAAAATGTTGAACTTTCCTATATGTAGGCTTAACTAAAAAGCTAAGAAACTAAAAAACAAAAGACTATACACCTATACAAAAGCAGCACATGATCCTATGAAGATACATGTGACTTATCCTATGAAGTCAGGTGCACATAACAAGTTGTGCAGCCTACATTAAACCATTATATACTTCATATTCTCTTTAGCCCCCTTCAAGTTGGACTTGGGGAGGAAGACACAAAGAAGATGATGCTGCCTAGAACACAAGGATATTGTCATGATATCAGCTATTTGAGAAGCTGATCTGATGAAATGAGTAGAAAGGAATCCTGCTTCTAACTGATCTCTCACATAATGGCAGTCTACCTTCAAATGTTTAGTCCTTTCATAAAAAACAGGAAAGGTGGTGAGGTGCCTTGTTGTCACAATGAAGTGGAATGGGTTTAGGAATAGAGCAATGTAGGTCTTCTAGAACACCATCCACCCATACAATTTTAGAGGTGGTTTGAGACATACTTCTTCGAAGAGATCAAACATTCTCCAAAGTAGATGCACCATCCTGTTAGGGACCTAGCACTGAAAGCACAGGCTCCCCCATCACAAAAGCTTGTGATTCTAAGCTCTCCATTAGGGGGATAGAATGTAATGAACAAGCATACATGGCAGACCATAAACAGTACATTAATGGTAGAAAATTGAGATTATGGAAGTGAGAAAGATTGTTAAGGAAGAACAAAGGATAATAGGATTGAATAGATGATTAAATCACCAATTACAACCTATCCAATCTTTCAAGAGGAATGGCACTCTCCCAAATGAACTCTTAAAAGTTCACCCAATTTTCTTACCAATATTCAACATGCTTTCCTTCTCCCTACTCTCCCACTACTTATAGAAGATTTTTCCCTACTTCTCCTCTAACTAACTTAGTTCCTTATTCCTCAAGCTAACTCATAACAGACTAAATTGCATTACCAAAAGTGCCCCTTTCCCCCTGGGCCAATCTATTACATAGAATAACCCCTAATATGTTGTGCCCTGCAGATATCTTACCACATGAATGACTGCATTCTAATGTGGAGTTCTGGGACAGCTCATAAGGTGGCTGAGTTGTTGAACTGAGTTATAAATGTCAGGCCTACTCACATTCAAACATAGCAATCTCCCAATCAATCTTCCATATGCTTCACGATCTTCTATGATGTCTCCTTCATCTGTGGAGAGCTTAATATGCCGAGGAAAAGGAGACTTGCAGGTGTGTGTGCAATTGATAAGACCAATGTCTTTTACAATTTCCTTCACATACTTCCTCTGATTCACCATAGTGTCCTTATCACTTCTTGCTACTTTTAATCCTAGAAAGAATCTCATTTCTCCTAGATCTTTAGTAGTGAATTCCTCATCCAGAGCATGTTTTAACTCTGCTATGCATGCACTGTCATCACCTGTAATCAACAGGTCATCTACATATACTAAAATGGCACATATCTTACCATTTTCTTATTTGCAAAACAAGGAATAATCTCTTTTTGATTAAGTGACTTTTCTCTGCTTAAGAAATTTAGTAAGTTCAAGGTTCCACTGCCTTGAAGCTTGCTTCAATCCATACAAACTTTTCCTCAATTTGCAAACCTTCCCAATTGGAGCTTCTTTACATTCTTGAGGAGCCTTCATATATAGATTCTCATCTAGATATCCATGCAAAAAAGCATTTCTGATATCTAGTTAATGTGATGGCCATCCTTTCATAGTAGCAAAGGCTATCATCAATCTTACCGTGGCAAACTTGGCTACAGGAGAAAATGTTTGTTTGTAGTCTTTACCCTTCATCTGCTTCTCTCCCCTGGCAACCAACCTAGCCTTCAATCTCTCTACATTCCCATCTTTGTTGAGTTTAACCTTGTAAATCCACTTGGTATCTATAGCTTTCTTGTCTTAGTTTATTCCCATGTTTTATTTTTTATTAAGGCTTCAAACTCTTCTTCCATTGCCTTGTTCCATCCTGCATCTTTACAAGCACAATCTATCTGTTGCATTGCATTGTTCAAACAAGCAAAGTATTCAGGGGAAGAATATTCCATATTGAAAAGGTCATGATCAACCAAGGAACTTGAAGCTTTCACATGGTCTGTGTGAGTACTTCCAGGGAGCTTGTATTCAAAATCCCTTAGTTTAGAAGAGATTTGTCTTTCTCTTGTTGATTTTCTAACTTGCATCTCACTTTGATCACGATAAATATGTGTATCCTGTATCCTGCTGTGGAGTATCTTCCACATTCAGTTCCTCATTGATCTCTTCTTCCATCATATCGTCTGCTGAGCATATATGTTATCTTGTCTCATGCCTTCCTTTTCAACTAAAGGAATTTCATTCATCACATTCTTCATATTACTTTGCTCATCCAGTTTCAAAAAGAAAGGAAAAACGTTTTCCTTGAATACATCATCTCTACTCACAAAAATTCTCTTTCTTTCCAAGTCATATAACTTTATATCCTTTCTGATCTGAACTGATCTGAACTGAAATGGTTTGAACAGAACTGAACTGATCTAAACTGAAATGAATTTCCATTTATTCAGTCCAAAAGAACAGAGCCTAAAACACTCCTAATTCCTTTTCCTTCAAATTTATCTCCCTTTTTGTCACTGCTGCTGCAGTGCTGCTAGCATAGCATAAGCAGCCTATGATTTTTAAATGATCATCAGGCTTTTCCTTCATCAATCTTTCATAAGGAGTGAGGAGTCTATCAACCTATTACAACACTTAGAAGCTAAGTTTATAAGTGTGTTGCACCTAGAATACACTCTTCCCACAGATATTTAGGTAGGCTAGCAAGAAATTATGATAGACCTAGCCGTCCCTAGAAGAAACTTATGTTTCCTTTCCACTCTACCATTCTGCTGGGGAACTCCAAAGACACTTTTCTGATGAATGATCCCTTTCTTGCTGAAAAGAGCATCACAGTCTTTCCTCACTTTTTCAGTGCCATTGGCACTCCTCACTGTTTTAACCTTGCATTCAAATTGGTTTTAGGCAAGAGCTAAGAATCTTTTACCAGATCCTTCACTTCATCTTTGGTTTTTAGCAAATGCGTCCAAGTAGTCCTATAATTATCTACTATGTGTCTATGTTAGGAAATATCTACCTCCTAATATGTTTGGAACCTTGTAAAGTCCCCACAAGTCAATATGAATCCACTCAAATATCTTGTTAGCCATATTTTGACTGATAGGAAAAGGTAATCTACGATGCTTGGCAATGCAACATGTGTCACGGTCAGAACTCTTTACATTTTTGCAATCACAAAAGCTTAAATGTTTTAGCTTAGACAATGAACCATGACCTAGTCTGGCATGTATAACATTTACGGTTTTTTCACCATATTCCCCAGACAATTTTTTTTTTTCACCATATACCCTTTCAAGTTTCCAAATTAACCATATACCCTTCACTTTTCAAAAAATACATTCACTTGCCCTTAATGACTAACGGCGTTAACGTCCGTTAGTCATTAACCCCTTATTCCCCCCTAACCCTAATTAACTAACCTAAACCTAAGCCAAACCCTAACCCTAACCCCCTAATCTTATACCTAACCCTAACCCTAACCACCCACCCACCACTCCACCCCTCCCCCACCACCCCAGCCCCCCCCGCCCCACCACCACCACAGCCCCTCCCCCTCCCCCTCGCATGCCCCTCCCCCGCTCCCCGAGCCGGAATCCTCTGCTCCCCGGCGGCCCCCTCCCCTTCACTATCAACGAGAAAATGGAGACGAAGTCGCGTCGTCCAATTACGCAGCAACCATTCTTCACCGCAGCTGAATCGGGCGATATCGAATCATTGAAGCTCATAATCGACCAATCTCATAGTGTACAACGATTTGCGGTAATGGGGGACTGCGGGGGAAGGGATTGAAACGCGGGGGAAGGAGGAGGGGAGGGGGAGGAAACGCGGGGGGAAGGAGGAGGGGAGGAGAGGGGGGGAGGGCTGCGAGAGCAGGGGATTCTGCGCGCCGGGGAAAGGGGGAGGGGGCTGCGGTGGAAGGGAGAGGGGGGGGGGGGGAGGGGAGGGGGAGGCTGCGGTGGTGGGCTTAGGGTAGGTTTAGGGTTAGTTAGGGTTTAGGTTAGTTAATTAGGGTTAGGGGGGAATTAGGGGGTTAATGACTAACGGCGTTAACACCGTTAGTCATTAAAGACACGTGGATGTGTTTTTTGAAAATTGGATGGTATATGGTGAATTTGGAAACTTGAAAGGATATATGGTGCAAAAAAAAATTTGTCAGGGGTATATGGTGAAAAAACCGTAACATTTAAGTTTACATAACTACTAGTATTCATTACATTACATTACATGTAACTTTTGTTTACTAAGCTTGCTTCCTCTCTCTTTCTTGTCTCCATCTCCTTCTTTACTCCTAGACATAGCTTGTAGAGTCCATTAATCTTTCTTCCATATCCCACAACCTCCTTACACTGATACATAATGCGCTCCTACCCCCCAGCGAACTATGTTTCAGTTCGCTCGTCCCCAAACGTGGTTCCTACGCGCGCCAGATCGCTGGGGTACGCGAGCCAATTCGGCCAAATTGACGTACCAACTCCTCCGACAGTTTCTAACCCTAGATCTAAAATTGGAGTTGAGATGCACCATAATATCAATTCAGACTATAGGGCTTTTGCTTTGCTTGTGAGGGCGACCTGAATGATCATCAACACTCCTCCGGGATCCGGCCACCTTCTCCGGCTACGGCTGCTTAATATTTTCATTTAGGGTCCCCGAGTTCCCTTCTATTTTCTTTCTCTCTTAAAGCCCATGCTTGAAAGAAAAAAAAAAGAAAAGAAGAAAAGAAAAGGAAAGTAAAAAGACATACTGTCACGTGGGAATGGGAGATATTGTTTCCCTTCTTTTCTCACTTATTTTGAGAGAACTTGTACAGCAATACAGATGTAATCACTCTCATTTTTTTCCTCTTTACTAGGACCTAAAGACTAGGGAAAAATGACTGCTAGTTATATGAACTAGTATTCTTATCTTAAAATAAAGTATTTTATTTCTCTTCAAAAAAGAAAAATGAAGCATTATATTTCTCGGAATTTTTTTTTATTTGTCCCCATATCCAAATATTAAATTCGGAACCTTTGAAAATGAATCCCGCGCACCAAATAACATCCCAAAGCGAATTATGACCCCAAAAATCGTACAAAAAAAAATACCCCTTGCAATATGAAATTCGGCTAACTAGCGAATTGTGTACCCGTTCCGCGATCCACGAACTATGTGACACTGCTCCTTACTATTAAGGTCCTGTAAAACACATCCATGATCATCAAAGACAATCTTAACTCTATTGTGCTCTATTTTTGCTTAGAGATAGCAAATCATATCCAAACTCACCCCAATCTTCTTCACAATTCTAGTGCTTCCATCCGGAAGTCCTACATTTATGTATTGTTTTAGATCGTTTGATTGAGTATTTCATTTCCTGCCATATGATCTCAAGCTCCAAAATCTATTATCCAAAATTCCGAGTCAAATATAATATTGTTCAATGCAACATTTGAGACTGAAATTATACCCGCAATGTTGCTTGATTGACTGATGCTAGCTTGCTGCTTCTCATTCATTGCTTTCATAACTTGTTATACAATTGTTGAAATGTACTCTTCATCTTGTCTAGAGCTCACCCTGACTACTCTCATTAAAAGGAGTTTCTTGATATGCTTCTTCATTGTGCTTTCCCACATTTGCAGCATGCTTTATTAGTGCCTTTGTCTTTCGCCTCTCTTGCCATTTTGGAGGATAACCAATGATCTTGAACTCCCTTTCCATTTTTTTCTGCTTATAATCTTTCTCTAGAAGTTTTGTAAAGGTCCTAGACTTCGGCCTTGTGTGTTCAACACACCTTCTGTCATCTGTTTGTGTGTTTCAATTTGTTTAACAAGGTGATAAGCGCTGTTAACAATAGGTAAAGGGTACATTGAAAGAATGTTTCCTCTTACATTCTCATACTTCTCACTTAGCCCCAACAAGAAGTCATTCAACCTGTTTCTCTCCAGCATCTCCACCATCTTTTTCTCAATGACACAAGTGCATTTGAGCATTGCACCACAGCTACACTCAGGCATAGCTTCTAGGTCATTCAATTGATCCCAGTATTCTCACAGCTTACAATAGTAATCACAAACTGACACCTCATTTTGTTCTAAGCCACTAAGCTCTTTCTTTAACTTATAAATTTGTGGTGCATTGCTCTGAGCATATCTCTGAGCAATTTCTTCCCATAGAGTCTTAGCTGACTTAACATTCATCAAACTAGCAGTTCTTTCAAAGATTTCAAAATCCAGCATCTAACCATGTTATTATTCCTATCCCACTTGAAATAGTCTACTGATTCTGGCTTAGGTCTAGGCAGTTTTCCATTAATAAAGCCTAGTTTGTTGTTAGAGGCTAATCCCATTTTACCACTCCAACTCCAGTTTAGATAGTTATCTCCATTGAAGATCATTTCTCCAACTTGCAGAGTGTAGTTGGGTGCAGAGGAAAGGTAGTAAGGTTCATGGTATCCTGCTACCTCATCCTCCTCTTTCTCTGCTTCCTTTCCAGCCATCTCACAGTTGTAATGAAAGCTTCAAACTTTGAAAAATTAAAAATTTATACTCTAAGATCTTATAGACCTTGCTGCTATGATACCATGAAGAAACTTTAGCACTTTCAGATTACTAAAATCATTAACAGATGGGTTAACTACCCAGGTTTTCTATTCCTCTCTCTACTGAATATGGCTGCCCCTAATTTCTGCCTTCAGCAGCTACTATACCTCTCTCTATATATACTTCTATGTAGGGTTAACTTTACAGCTAAGAAACTAAAAGACAAAAGACTATACACCTATACAAAAGCAGCACATGATCCTAGGAAGATACATGTGACTTACCCTATGAAGTCAAGTGCATAACAAGTTGTGCAGCCTACATTACACTATTATATACTTCATATTCTCTTCACCATGCTTATATCAGGGAGGGCAAGGAAAAGATATTGAAACAGACAGATAAATGTATGGAAATGTCTCCTGAAGATGATACAGCACACGTTCATGCCACATTTCATGAAAAAAAGGGCAATGATAGGCACTGCATACTGTTCAGAATTTGCTGTAACAATATAGGACACCAAAACCTTTGTGGCACCATGTCAGATGCTAGTCAAATTGACGAAAAGGTCATCAACTTTAGTGTTTTGTACTTTTGTTTCTCTGGAGCATATATAATCCTTGACTACATCATCTCCATCAAGGAGATGAAGCATTATGCCACTATTTGACATCCATGATGATAAGGTAATAGGTTCGGAAGATTCTAGTTCTTGCTGAAAATAAAGGCCTGGGAGATCATTGGTGCTGAGGTATGTGCAGCCATTCAGGATTCGTTCATTAATAGGACATTGTTGAAGAGCAATAATGCCACAGCAATCACTCCATTCCCAAGTAGTGAGATCCTCAGGATGTTGAGCATTACTGCAACGAAGCTAAGGTACTCATGATGTTACAGCAGCAATAACTCCAGTCCCTTTCTGACACTTAAAGAGTGTGCTAATATACTACTTATGATTGCTTACTGGTAAGACTCCACATTTCTAAAACTCCCTCTACATTAATACATCTATAGTCGGTATTATTGAGCGTTCTAACTAGTAAAGGTCAAGGTACACAAAGACCCAAAGTTGGTACAGGTTTAGTTCCTTTGGACACAGCATTGCTAAAACAAAGACAGAAACATTCTAAGTATTCTCAGCTGACATGGGGTAAGAATTGAAGAGTAACCTTGAAGATACTCTTTCGTCGATAGACATTTTAATGACAATGCAACCAAGAAATATGAAAACCAAACTCTAAAATGTTCAGTATTTTGATATCATGCATTTGACAGATATCCACAATTAAATTACTGAGCCTGTGATATCGTAATCAACACCAACAAGAAGATCTAATGGAGACTATCCAATAGCTTTATGATGTTTTAAGACACCATCTCCACAAATTTATTGAAAGCTAATCCAATGAGCACACAAAACAGTAGACGTAGATCTACTACTCCGTTCATGAACAAAGAAGAATAATACGAAATCCCAGATGTCGCAGCTTACTATTCAAAAGAAAAGTAATCACATTAAGTTCTTTTTACTTTTCTCAAATTGTGAAGCATTCTTTCCTATTTTGAGGGACTCCATTTATTAACAGATGCAAGAGCACCAACATAGGACTAGAGAACTTGTAGAGATAAAGAAGTTACCACTAATTCCCAACAAATTGCAAGAGCAGAGTGAAAACCGTCAGAGAAGGTAACAGAAGCTACAGTTAACAAGTTGTCTTCCTGCAAGATCAAGAAAGGGAATAAGGACGGTTTTGATCATGTAATCAATCGCAAACTTCATATGAGGATACCAGAAGGGACGCATAAATCAATTCCATATCTTTCTTATGCCTCTGATATTTCAAAGTCAGTTCATAAACTACAGTAAGAACAAAGGTAATTGCATCTTTACATAATCAAAGCAATCATATACACTTTCCTCCGTTTCTTTGTAAGTACTAACTTCCCTTATTTGGAAACGTCACAATAAGTGACTGGTTTCTCTAAATGGCAAAAAAGTGGTCCCAACTTCCATTATTTAATTGTTTCACCTACTTCTTTCATTCAATACTTATATTTGATTGGTCAAACAAATGGTCCCAACTTTCTCTCTCTATACCCTCCTTGGTTTTCCCCCACTTTCTCTCTCAGTCACTTAAAAAGAAACGGAGGAAGTACAAAGCAAACAATTTATCAAACAACACACATTTAGTTTACAGCAGGGACAAGCAGAAGACAAAACGTAGAAAAGCTGACAAGTGAGAACAAAACACATTTAGTTTACAACAGGGACAAGCAGAAGACAAAAGGTAGGAAACTGACAAGTGACAACAAACCTAGGAAAAGTTCACAAAATTCTTCCATTTAGTTATAAATGACTTACATGCAAGAATTCAATCACCTAACTGGTGCACCAATATTAAATTATTAAACCAATCCGTTTAGTCCTTTTAGAGATACTTTACGCCAAAGGATTGTATTAAGGAGCAATATGGACCAATTAAGGGCTATGACAGGGGGTAATGTAGGGATGGGAAAGAAAGTGGTGAATTTTAGAACGTAATGGAGAAATCTACTACCACCATCTGGAGTATCTTATTACTCTTCGAGGGGATAGCCGGATAGGGGAAGCTATTACACCCATTTGCAAGTAAACTATTACCCTTTCTAACAGCTTAACTGTTGTTTATCGCTCATAGTAACTTCGGAAGTTAATATTAGCTGCTAATCTATTCCCCACAATGGCCTCAAAGAGTCAAAGTGGACTACAAAACAAACTAAAAAACCTAGCAGGATATGAATCTTAACTTTATCGCAGAACAAAGGCATTCAAAATGAATATGCATACAAAAAAGCAAGCCCACCCGTTCTGCATAAATCTACATCAGGTTACACAGGATCTAGATGAAAATCATGGACCAATTAAGGAAAAATGTATTAATAAGTAAGCGAAGGAGAAACAACATGGCAAAGCAAGCATTGATAAAGGAAAGGAACCAGTAATGCAAATACAAAGTATCAGATTTCAACATATATGACTAATCTTTAACAGCCACGCATTTTTTGTTTTTTTTTATTTTATTTGTGAGGTAAGAAGCCCACATGTTGCAAGCCAGCCATATGCAGCTTGAACTGTCAGCAACCATTACAATTACCATGAAGGAGCAGGGTTGAGAGATAAACAGCAAAAATTTCAATGATCAGGAGGCGCGGCGGATGAGGCATTGTCAGGTGATCTCATATTGTAATGCCCAGTCCCTACGATCTTTCTCCACACTGATAAACTGGGACCTTTTTTTCTCACGTGTGCCTAAAAACAGAAGAATTACGATTGACAGGGGAAGCCCTCTTCAATTTCTTAGAGAGGGTGAAATCATTTTATTATACCTGAATTGACACAAGAAAAAAAAGAGAGAAGAAAATTCTGGGATAAGGCTTTAAACAGAACAAAGAACCAAAGCAGGACAGATGATCATGTATATAGTTCACAATTCCTCTCCAGGACTCAACGATATCGTAACATTTTTCAAGAATGCATTGCTAAACCGCCAGAGAAAATGTACCTTAACCCATTCTGGCACCTCTGATTCTTGGATACTGTCACAATATGGAAGATAAGGCTTCACATCAAGGACTGGCTGTTAACAGATTTAGAAATAAAACTACTGTCATACTTAAAGTCATCAATAATCAAAAACTCTAACCACAAGAACCCTCAGGCTTGGTAAGAATGTGAGGAATAAAACACTTACTGTCCCATCAACCAAATCCACACCAGAAAGTAAAATCAAGTGCCCCTGAATTGCCTCAACCTGGAAAAAGAAAAATAGTTACTGCCTAGAATTAGCGTGCTCTTGTCCAGTCAACTACTCTTCCATGCAGAATACATTCATGTAAAATTAGAAGGCGTGCAGGTATGATCTAACTATTTCACTCTACCAAGAGTATCATGTTTGTTGCCTTGCCTTGATATTTCAGGAACATTTGGAAGTTTCTTGGACCTAGTAGGGATGCTAAGAACAAAGGAAAAGGAAGGAAAGAAACACCATTTAACTTTTTCTCTGGGAGCATAGTTTTCACAATTCACTTCAGCACCTCTTTGGTCAGTGAAAAACTGAAAATAATACTCTTTTAATGATGCATACTCCATCTTTGTACGTATTATTCCTGACAAAATATTTAGGTATTTATCCTCAGCAGCATTCATATTTTAAGCCTATATGTTACTCGTGGCCCTCGTGAATAATTAAAACTACATCAAAATGGAAGAATACTTGCCTTAGCAACCGTTAAACCAATAGGACAGGGACGATGGGGGGTTCTTGTTGCAAATACTCCCTTTTTTCCACCTTTTAGTCTTGGTACCCTCACCTAATCATTTGTAGAACAATTGTCCATAAGTATTGGCGGAGTGAGACATAAAAAACAAGGTACATGAATTAAAAATAGTGTGCAAACCTTGGCCTTGATCTTTGATCTGGAAGGTTCTAACCATAACTTATCCAAATCGGTATTTAAATGGAATATGTATATAATCCAAATATGAGAATACTCTTCAAGACCTTCCAATGATGCCGGAGGAACCCTCATCGGGTCAAACATCAAACATGCTCGAGCAAGCGGCACGAGCAAAGGTTGTCTGGGAGTGCCATTCCTACATGTATTAGAACTGGTAGTTAATAAAGTAGATAAACTAAGAGTAAGCCAAAAGATCCAGTTTTCAGTACACTGTTAGATAATAAAATCTCATGAGTTCTGCGATTACTTGATCACCAGTTAAATAGAAAAATGGATGGAAAAGGAGGGTCTACATATCAAATAGTAAAATCAACTCAAAAGTCAAAAGGCTGCAATGTAATATCTCCTTCATCTAATAGTCCAATCCCAAGGCAGGCATAAACCATTAATTTGATGAATAGCCCAGCTCATATAGTACATACAAACACATATAGACCACCAACCAGGTAACCATTATCTTCATTTAGTAAGCCATGCTATACAGATTTACAAATTACAACTCTAGAAAATTCATATAAACACTAAGCCTTCCCAATTGACTGAGAAAAAGAGCCTACCATCCACAAAACATGGTTCAAAGAACGAAAACATAAGAAGAAGCAGAAAGGCAAACAGCAAGATCAATGAAATATTTACAGGAAGAAATCCCATACTACGGTTGATAACCTGGTTATATTTTCATCTACCAACCAGAGACATGCATAACAACTTTCTTTCTTAGTGATGGATCATGTGAATGAACTTTTTTAAGGTTAATTATACAACTCTGATTCAACAAGGAAAATAACCTTTCCTAACATTTTCCTTAGCTCGTTGAATTCACTCAACCACAAAGCAGCATGCTAGTTGATCTGACACAGTTTCATTTCGATCATAGGTGGTGCTTTATGGACTCATGAGTAACTGTATCAACAATTACAAACACTCTTCAATTGCTAAAAATATGGCTCCTTTTGCTCTTGTAACATAATGTATCACATGTTTTGCTTTATTTAAGTACATGAACAACGAAACAAGTATATCAAACACTCTTCACTTGCTAAAATATATGGCTCCTTTTGCACTTGTACCATTTAGCACACATTTTGCTACAAAGTTCACCAGCTGTTGAATAATGACGTATGAGTCTATGTAAAGCAACATCTTGCTTTACCTAATTAAATGAGCAATAAGATAGTAATAAAGTAAATTGCAGACAAAATTAAGTCCATGTACAATTTCTTTCGGATACAGGCTAATTATCTGAGTCACAATAAGTGGCCAGAAGAAAAGCTATTGAACCAGATTAGATCATTCAATCATTGGTCCAAATTCCAGAACATAACTCATAAATTTCAAGTTGGAAATTTCTGTAGCACTATAGTTTTTATAACACAAATATAATTAGACAAGCATGGTTGCATTTATTCTTATAATTTTGTCTCCTTCAAAACTTTTATACAAACTAGTCGCACATCAATTTTACATACACTATTTCATAGCCCAGCATAGTACCTGGTCGAAAAGCAAGATTGGACTGTACCAATTGGAATTATGGGATAAGATGTTGGCACCAGATCATCTTGCTTCTGTTGCAGCAATGCTTTTCTCAAATCCTAGAAATATAACAGATGAAACATCAGCAACCTCATGCCTTAAGAGAAAGAGATAGTCAATGAACATTCTATTTATCAATCATTATGACACAATGTCATAAAGAAAAATGTTTTTTTGGTACAATGATCGCATTTAGGCAAAGATGTAGAAAAATCTGTTTGTCCTAATTTCCGAAAAAATCTAATTTGCAAGAATTAACAAGAGCAAGGAAAACTAGACCCCTTTCACATATAAAGCTACTAGAAGCATAATTAGAGCATGTTCGGTTCAATATTTTTGGGCTCCAAGAAATAGAATCAATTACCTATATCCTTAATCCCTTTCTTCTTGCTTGGTTCAACCCCTCCTCAATCCATTACTATTACTTGGTGGTAACGGATTCCTCTAGTTTGTTACCTTTGATTCCCCCTCAAGTAACAAAATCCATTTCTTGGTGGTAATGGTTACCATTCTCTATCCATTCCATGACTTAAACCAAACACCCAATAAAGGTAACAATCTTTGTTACCATTCCCCTCTTTTTTATTTCATTCCTTTTTCATTCCATAGTTTAAACCAAACAAACACTTAACGGCTTCGTTTGGTTAGTGGTCATAAATGGTGGTAATAGTAATGCATTATAGTATAAATTTGTAAAGAAAATCCTACCCATGGGCTATGGTAATGCTATCTCATCCCCAAATATTCATTTACTTCCTAAAATTTCATTACCATCCATTACCACTTAGGAAAGTGGTATTTAGGTTGTAATGGAAATTTATAAAGGAAAACTCATGTTTTGTGATGAAATGTGATTACCATGGATATTGATATTACCATTTCTTTACAAATTTACACTAAATTACATTAGCATTACCACCAACTATAACCTCTAGTCGGAAGAGTTTAGGTAATACTTTCAAAGTGACTCTCAACGAGAGAATCCAGGCTATTCAGGAAGAATCGCAGCAATTCCCCAATCCTAACGAAGTAGTTCCTCCGGAATCCACTGGTGCTCCTAAATACATGTAACATTATAAATTTTGCGTTATTCAAATACTAACTTTGACCATATTTCAAAGATAATATATATACAAATGATATCATCTAATATATTCTTTGATTAGTCTTAAAATGTAATTTCAAAATATAATTTTTTTAAAGTTTTACTAATCAATAACTTGGAAACCGAGGAAGTACTATGATGAACATCCGACCCCTTAGTTTCAAGTACTACAGCAATGCAATCCTAAACAAATTTCTTCACTAAACAGATGTATGCATTATCTGAATTTCTGAAAGTTTAGAATAAGTAACCTGTTGAGCTCTAATGCGGCCTTGTCGTTCAGCGGCACATTTACCAAGAGAAGCTTTAAGGGATGTCTCCAGGTCTCGAACCTTTGATTCCACGGCTTTCCATTTCTTCCCCAGTAAGTAATAAGCTGCTCAAATTCGAGAAGTGCCACAAAATAAATTGTCAGTCAAATTACATAAGATGATGTTAAAGATGCAATCTTGGAAAAGAGAGAGAGAGAGAAGCACCACTAATGGCTGCAAAAGTGAAGGTTAAGGTGAAGGTGGCGGTATGTAGCCATTCGAATTGTGATGTTGCTATGGACCCGCCCATGGAAACAAGGGTTCACGGGTTACAAAGATGAAAATGAAGTATCAAATCAATTTTGAGGATAATTTGGTTTAAACTTTAAACTACCTTTTCTATATCATGTTTTTTAGATAATTATCTTCTTTAATTTTTTTTTTTATTTAACTACCTTTTTTATCTAAATGATGCGTGTCTTTTCATGTTAAAAGCAATCCTAAAGTAGAAAAATGTTTAATTTAGGTATTTTGTTATTGCTTTTAGTGTTTTTGAGTTGCTAACTCGACTCGCCAACAAAACACTAATTAAAAAACAATAGTAGTGTTTGGTAAGGTAATGGTGTAAGTAGATTTTAGTGGTATAAGTAGCGTTTTAGTAGTGTTTGTGAAAAGCTACAATTTGTACCTTTTGGGGTAGCGTTTAGTGGTGTATAATTTATATATTAAAGTTTTGTTTGAATTTTTAACTAGTTATTTGTAAACAGCTACTTTGACAACTTCTTTTACCTAACATCAATGTCTTCACCCCTACTTGGACAGCTAACAGCTACACACCAACCACTAACAGCTACCAGCTACTCTCACAACTAAAAGCTACTACCACAACTACTGTTATCGAACACGCCAAAGTCTAGTTTTTTGTCTATCTTAGCCACTCAAGTTAGTATTTAAGTTTCAATTTCGGAAATTAGGGTTCTTACAAATTATAGTTTTTTTTTTTTAAAAATAATTGAGTATTTTTTTTTTAAAATTAGGCCTTTCAATTTAAATGGAATTATGCTGACTCGGATTTATGTGGAGTAGAATTATATTCTTTTTTAATGTAGTGGAGGAGGATGACATTGCATTATAGAAAAAAAAACTAAAAGTTTTATTTAGCTCAAGAATCATACAATTAGAACAATTCTCCCAATTAGAAGCCCTAATTTTGCAAAAAAAAAAAATCCAATAATTTACAAAATTCCAATTTACTTGGAACTCTAATACACAGAAATTGAAACAACAATCTTACATAAATTGGTTGAAATTCGTTTAATATTTTATCCTAAAATGCAATAAAAATTTCCCAAAGATTCTCAGTTAAGGGTTTTATAGATTGACAAAATAATTTAGAGAAATAATGCTTGAAGAAGGAATAGGGTTGAAAGAAGAACAATCGAGGGAGAGTTAGAAGGAAATGAGAAAAAAATGCAAATGTGGACTAGGAATGACAATGGGTCAACTTAGGTTGGGTTTGGGTTGACCCATTTTACTTAAAATGGGTTGAGATCCTCAACCGAACCCAACCTCTTTAGTTAAACGGTTTGGGATCCTCAACCCAACCCAACCTAGCTAATAATAAATTGTTCGGCGTGTAATCGATCCACTAACCTTTTAGAGCATTTTCAAATTTTCATTAACTGCAACCTGATTAGTAATTACTTAAGTATCTTACATTTTAAGAACTTCTAATTACAAAGAGTTTATACATAACAAGAAGACAAATCCAAATACGACAACCCTTTTTTTTATCGTTCATTTAACTTGAAAAATTGGTTTTTTTTTGATGGAAAAATAAAAGTGTTAGTGGGTAAACTCAGCTTGAACCTGGCCAATTTAAGTAAACTGGTTAGATAGGTTGAATCAGGTTGGAAATTTCAACCTGACCCAACCCATTTAATAAAACGGGTTGGGTTGAGTCGACCTATTTATTTAAACGGGTTGAAAATTTTAACCCAACCCGTTATTATTGGGATGAATTCGGGTTGGTTGGTGGGTTGGGTCGATTATATATAGCTCTAATATGGACCCCCACTCAGTGGATAATTGGGTGAATCCATCACAACGTAGCAAAACTAATAACTTTGGAACAAGAAAGGTAATTAAATTTACAAAAGATTATTAAGAAAAATGGTTATTTCAAAAAAATGATACAACAAAGATATTTTTGTAAAAAAATTATTGTAATGAGAAAAACAATTTCTCCTTAAAAAAACACAATGTACTACCTCCGCTTTTTTTTTACTTCCTACATTTTCCTTAAATGGTTGCTTTTTTTTACTTGCTACATTGTTTCAAATTTCCTTATTTTGAGACTCGACCCACCAAAAAGTAATACTATTATATTTATTTCTCTCTTTTTCCACAAAAAAGTAATACTATTATATTTGTTTCTCTTTTTCCACCCAAAAGTACTATTTTTCACATTTTTCCACCTCATTTAATGCTTAAGGGGTCAAAAGGTATACCAAAAAAGATTGAAAGGGACATCTCCTAAAAACTAGCTAAAACAACAATGTAGCAAATAAAAAAACAGAGGGAGTATATCATAAAAACTCAAAATAATAGAATAGTTAGAAGTCTGAATTTTACGTAGAACTCGTTGTAACACAAAGTTGGATGTCCTAGATTACTTACCCTGTTAATGTCTCTGGTATCATATATAATATCTTCTTCCCACCACTTCCTTTCCTTTTATATGAAATCCACTCCTATGTACCTTTTGTAATTCTGACTTTCCATATACTTGATACACTTTGACACGTTTGTCAATGCGTAATTTAAACCATTAATATACTACCTCTATTTCCTTAGATGCAACATTTGATTATTTTAATACACTCACCAAAAAATCAAATGTTGCATCTATAAAAATAGAGGAAGTATATGATTTCTTGTAACTATACAAAATTTTGATGTTTATGAGACGAATCTAATAAGACTTCGCATGACTGACTATGATTTAGAAGTGGATGAAGTACTTCATTTGATATTTTTTATCTTTCTCACTTGGAATCTTTACACTATTCACAATTAGAGAGAATCTTTTAAATTATTTTCAACATATAAGAAAAATTATAGTTATGTGGAGTTTTGTTTAATGAGTGCTTTTTTTATAATACTTTGATCAATAATTAGACATAGCGAAAAATTATAGAAAGTTGATATTATGAAAAATATGCATTAAGATGAATCAAATAAGATCCCATTTGACTATGTTATTTCTTATACATAAGGAATAACAAATCGAACAAGATTAGTTGGGGAATAATAGTTACTATACAAGCATGTCATCTAAAAAACGGAGGAAGTATCTGATAAAAGATTTTTAAGGTCAAAAAATACATTAACTAACGCATAGAGTGCCAAAGTCAAAACAAGAAAGATAAAAAGCATAATATCTTCTATAACCAAACGTAAGAAATCGTGATAATTTCGGACAACCTTTGATCTCATCACTTACTACCAGACACTAAATTGTTACATAGTGAAGAAAAAGAATGGTAGAAAAATGGAAAAGTTACTAAGTTTGTTTGGTAGAAAGGATTTGGAAGGAAAAGAAAGGAAGTGTAAAGAAATTTGTTAGTTTTCAATATTTAGTTTTTAAAAAAATTAAGTGAAATGAAATGGAAGGAATTGAAAGGATAAACTCTTTAATAAAATTTCACTTTCCTTTTCTTTCAAGAGTGGGGAAATTTGGGAAGAAAGATAAAATTTAAACCAAACAAGTTAAGGTTTTTTTTTTCCTTCTATTTCTATTTTTCCTTTATTAAAAATGAACCAAACAAAGTATTAGTGGTAAAACTAGGACTTAACTACAATCATGGTAAAGTCCTTTTTCTTCGATTCTTTCAACCAAACAAGCTAGCTTTGAACCAATATGGATAAAAAAATAGAAGTTCCTGCATAATTTCACCTGAAAATGGTGAAATCACTTCCATTACTACTTCTATACATCTTGTTTTCTGTTTTCTTCTCTGGGTTGTCTGAATTCTCTGCAGTTGCAGACTTTGAGGCTCTTTCAATCAATACCCATCTAGATTTACATTCAAATTTTAGCAGGTGCGTCTTTATTGTAATAAATTCTTGTAATTTATTTGCATCCCTTCCCCCCTTTTTAAGGGTTTAGGGACTTTGGTTATTTCAATTGTGATGTGAATGATCCCAAATATTAATATGCAGTATGATTAACTCATTTTATATGCATTAACCTATAATTACCGCAGGAAAGCAGCTGAAGTTCTGGGAAGAAGTACCATGTTTACAGTTCTAAAAGAAGAGTTCACATTTCCTGTTGATTCCCGACCATTTAACAACTGTCATGCTTCCACCATTGTTGAGGTCACTAATCTTTAGGTTGTTTAATGATTTGATAAATTGATATTGCTGTAGAACTTTGTAGCTGAAATTAGAGTTTTGTAGGCTGAAAATGACAATTTTCTGGTTGCTTATTTTGGGGGAACTGAGGAAGGAGCGCCTGATGTTAAGATTTGGTTGCAAAGATATAAGGTAATAATATTGCAATTACAGTGTGAAGTTGTGAGCTTTAAAAGAAAAAGGAAAAGAAGGTTTAGAGATTGTTTGGAATTACAATTGTTGACTGTTTCAAGCATTTTAATCTGGTTGTAGGATGGTTGTTGGAGTTCTCCTATTGTTGTTGATGCAGAACCTTCTGTTCCAATGTGGAATCCTGTACTTTTTAAAGCATGCAATCAGTTGCTTCTGTTTTATAGAGTTGGTCATAGCGTTCAGAAGTAAGTTCCACCCTTTTAATTAATTATGTTTGCTGGATATCATTCTTGCTCATAGGACCCTACATTAGGTCTTTATAGTTTGAGTTTATTACGTACAAGTGCGTCGACCTTGGGAAGTTTTCTATTTCCTGTGCCTCAAGTTCTTATTATTTTTTTCCATTTAGCCTCTACATATAAAGTTTACAGATGTTGTCGAAGTTTTATGTTTCTTATATGGGACTGTCGCTTTTACATTATCGTTTTATTCACTTCTTAAGGTAAAAAGGAAAATGTCAAAGGAGTAGTTGTTAGCCTTTGATTATGTTTGCTGTATATCATTCTTGCTTATAGGATCCTAAATTTTGCCTTAATAGTTTGACTTATTACGTACAAATGCATCGAACTTAGGAAGTTCTCTATTTCCTGTTTCCCAAGTTCCATCATCCATTTAGCCAATTACTCTGGCCTCTACATATATAGTTTGGTGTTGCCGAAGTCTTACATTTCTTATATGGGTTGTCTCTTTTACATTGTTGTTTTATTCATTTCTAAAGGGAAAAAGAAAAATGTCAAAGGAGTCGTTGTTAGACTTACCCTTAAGAAGGAACCATCAACAAACTTTGATGAAAAAGACCAAGAGCATCAAATACAAGATTATTAATCTGAAGATCTTCGCCATTTCCAAGAAATTCTTCTTCTTATAAGTTGAATCCATGCTAGATTATCTATAGTTTCTTACCACCTATTTTGCACCCTTACCTAGGATTCATCACCAAAGACCTCAGTTACAAACGGGTGTATACAATGAGATGGTGATGTATTTAATCTTAATACTCCTGTATCAGATGGACTAAGACACTAAGTCATCTGACATCCCACTAAAGTCGCCTTATATATGACTAACAGGCATGCATCTTCATATAGGTCACCCCTAGAAGTTACTCTTGTCCCATTAATAGCCATCATTGTCTCACGTGACCTCTATATCATGCAAGACCTGCTCACATGCTCCTCATGAATTCGAGTAACCTTACCTAAAAAATGAGTGGTGTGGTCTCTCATGCAGCCTTTTGTATAACATTGTCTTGCCGTTAAGATCCTATCTTTGCATTAAATCTTTGGCAAACTGACTGTAAAGCTGCTGAAAAAATTGTTTGCTAGATAGTCTTACTAACTATTAACTAACCAATTTTAGTTAAAAACTAGAACAAGCAATTTACACTTTGCTGGCAGGAAACGATTTATCTTGCATCTTTCTGTAGTAGATAAGAATGCTTAGTACATTGAGTTTGTTGGGGTCATCCAAGGTAGCCGACAGTGTTATTTGTTTACTATGATTGTTGTACTTATGCTTGTTGCACGATAAATTAAACTTCAGTTGGACTGGATGTGTGAAGCGTTCATTTGATGGAGGTTACACTTGGGCAGATAGAGAACAACTTCCTCCTGGTGTATTAGGACCAATAAAAAACAAGGTTTAAGAATTTGTCCCTGACACTTTTTTCTTGTTTCTAATACCATTTGTTTACCTAGTCTGAATGTGAATCACTTAATTTTCTTATTTCTTTGTCGGTTTGTCCCCGGTCCAGCCCATTTTGCTGGATGATGGGCAGATGATATGTGGGTCCTCTGTAGAAAGCTGGAACTCTTGGGGGGCTTGGGTGGAGGTCTGGCATTCTAAGACCTTATACAAACTTTATATGCTAAGTGATCATATTAGCTTTGCCTTGATTGTGCCTCTTTTGTACTCGATTTTCCCCAGGTAACATCTGATTTAGGTAAAACTTGGAAAAAAAATGGACCAATATACATCCCTGGCGAGGGTCTGAGTGTGATTCAACCTGTACCTTACCAGACAGCAAATGGGAGTTTACGGGTTCTCTTAAGATCCGCTGTCGGCAGTGTTTGCATGTCTGAATCTCTAGATGGCGGCCATAGCTGGAGCTATGCACAACCAACTCAACTCCCAAATCCTAATTCAGGTTGCAAGTTGCAACAAGAAAGCATTTTCATAGTAGGGAACTTCTATTAAAATCTTTTGGCAGCAATTTATCAATTTTCGTGAACCATTGGTTCAATGACTCCGTGAGTCTGAGTAACATAGCTATACTTGCTGGCTTGCAGCTGTTCAAAAAACCCTTGATCGAAAGTATATTAAGATGTATACCTTACATTCTGTAAGAGAGTAATATGCATCTTAATCTATTTTCTATCAACCTTTGAACTTGTAAGTTCACACTGTCCAGATAAAGAAAAATCATCCTCTTAACTTAAGAATGCTAGGTTCTCCGAGTAATTTGATTGGCTCTCCGCTTACTCAAACCAGAAAATTTTCATTAACTAGGAATTGATGGGGTGAAGTTGAACGACGGTCGTCTTGTACTTGCTTACAACATTGATTCTAGGGGATTACTCAAGGTTGCTGTCTCGTGTGACGATGGTGACTCATGGCTTGATGCTTTGACGCTTGAGGATTCTTCAGAGATGGAGTTCTCTTATCCAGCTGTCATCCAGGCCAGCGATGGATCAGTCCACATCACTTACACTTACAAAAGGACACAAATTAAGGTATAGAGTATGTTCTTTCTTTCATTCTTTCGCGCTTAGCCTCTGTTTTGTTGGATCATGGATGGAATATCTATATAGCTGCACAAGAAATGTTAAAGAGAAAAGGAAAAATACAAATGGAGGGATGAGGATGGATGAAAGAAGAGAAAGTTAAGAAATAAGTAGGAAATGTAGCATTTCTTCGTTTAGAAAGGTATACCTTGACGACTCGTTTGGTTAGTGGTTATAAATAGTAGTCATGGTAATGTATGTTTAGTGTAATTTTGTAAAGAAATTCTAATTTCAATACCCATGATAATGGAACTTCATCACAAAACTTAGGTTTTCCTTTATAAATTTCCTTTACCACCCAGCCATTATGGTAATGGATGACAATGAATTTTCAGGAAGAAATAGATATTTTGGGATGAAATAACATTACTATGGGTGATAGAATTATTTTCCACCTTCTACAAACCAAACAAAATAAAACATCAAACCATCTTTCTAGGAGAATATTTTCTCGCGACTAAATACTCTCTTAGTATTGTTGTTCTTCCTAACAATTGTGCTACTTCCTCTGCTTTCTTTTATTTGCTACATTGTTGTTTTCACTAGTTTTTAGGAGATGTCTCTTTCAATCTTTTTTGGTGTACTTTTTGACCCCTTTAGCATTAAATGAGGTGAGAAAAGGTGTAAAAGTACTACTTTTGGGTGGAAAAAGAGAGAAACAAATATAATAGTATTACTTTTTTGTGGAAAAAGAGAGAAACAAATATAATAGTATTACTTTTTGTTGGGCCAAGTTTCCTAATAAGGAAAGTTGAAACAATGTAGCAAGTAAAAAAAAGCAACCATTTAAGGAAAATGTAGCAAATAAAAAAAGCGAAGGTAGTAGTTTGCTGATTATTTTTTCTATTCCAAAATAAGTGCCAATGTTGCCATGGTGGGACCTGTGGCATATGCGGGTTGAGATTTGTTACAAAAATTATTATATATCCTTATTAACTTACAAAATACTTTGCATAATAATTGAAAAACTCATTGAATAGTACAACAATTTATCAAAATTAATGGAATAATTTCAAATACTTTTGGTATTCTCTAAAGATTATTATATACTATAATTACCTATATCAAATAAAAATATAAATATTATACTAATCCACGTTTCTAAATAAGTACAACAGTTTGACTTTCATGCTTGTCAACGCACAACTTTAACCATTAATATATCTAATCATGTATTTGTCAATGTTATACTACATGTTGTGAAAATATTTATCGAAATAAATTCAACAAAATTTTATATGATCATTTTTGTTTTTATATATTGGTAAAAGATACGGTCAAAGTGAGGTGTATGAATAGTGCAAAAATCAGAGTATTGAACTTAAAAAGAAACAGATGAAGTATATGGCTAGCGGTATCAAATATTTTCCATAAATAATAATACAATAACCTAAAAAATCAGGCTTACTTGGCATTGGAAATAGATGCCAGTGTTGATTCCTTGGTGAATCTATTAGTATTCGGTATGATTATCACTTTCCAACAGTAACATATTGTGTTCAATATTGATATTTCAAGGGCACTTTATTAAATTAAGAAGGGTTTGTAATTTTGTATCTAGCTATCTGTGTTGTTTTTCGAATTGACGTGCCGGGCAAATTACAGGAAAATAGGTACTCTTAATATTAGATCATCTGAGTCCTTCAGTTGGTGTATATATCTAGCTAAACCTTGGTCTTGTAACTCTTGTTTTTGATCCAGCATGTTGTTCTTCAACTCAATTGATGCGGTGAACCTTATATCTGTGGCAACCTCTGCATCACAACTCAGGTATCTAATTTTATCAACTGAATGGTGAATGTTACTAAAAGAATATGTTAAAGGATGATTTTGTCAGACATCCACATCTGCTAGTTTGGATGTCAGCTAGTCAGCTCCCTTCGTCTGTATCTGCTGCTTGTAAAGTTTGCGCCTCCAAATTAGAGATAATTTGTGTATTTTGTTGAGATCAAGTACAAAATTGCTTCTTTTATGAAATTAAATTTTAGTATGGTAAGAAGAAAGAACCTAACAGACTGCACATTTTTGTAGGTAGATCCAATCCACACCCAATTCAGCTCTGAGCTCTGCATGTAGACCCAATCCCCACTTCCAACTTCCAAGAACCACGGCTGATATGGATCGTACCAGTGAGCTAGGTGAAACCCATACCACCTGTACTAAGTACTAAATTGTAATCTATGTTGCAAAATGCATACAAGAGAATGGGACTTTAATGTGTTGGTGTAACTGTGATTATTCCTTTCATCTCATGCACGTGTGTCAAATGTTTCACATGGATATGGACATTTGACACTATTTTGGAAAACCACTAAAATTTTCTCACAATTGAACATTTTATCGTGTCTAATACGATTACTCAAATTTGAGCAACATATAGCTATGTCACTCTCGAATTTTCGACTAGGGGTGCTTATCGAGAGGATTGGTCAAGACTGACTTATGCTCGACTCGACTTGTTAAGGTATCGAGTCGAGCTATTTCTTATCGAGCTTGAAGTTCTCTACCTCACCTTGAATCGTTAAGGTTTCGAGTCAAGTTTGAGTTGCTCGCGAGCAGATATACTTGATTAGTTCCCTTACATTATTCGCAATAAAATTTCCTCTATTTTTTTATTAGTCTATTACATTATGCATTTAATGTAAAGCTCTTAATATGGATAGTCATTTCAAGTAACTTACAAATAATCAATTTAGTAGTTTATCCTAAATATAGTTGACATATGAAATATTGTAATATAATATAATGATAAAAAATTTATCAAGGAGTTCACGAGCTTAGACTCGAGTTTCGGCTAGCTCAGCCTGACTCGTTATGTATCGAGTTGAGTTTGAGCTCGAGTCGAGCGTTGGCCGAATTGAGTTTGAGTTGCTCACGAGCTGCTCAATTCAGTTAACTATCTTATTCTCGACAATCCGGTATGGGTATGTATGCACAATTATTCTGACATTTCATTTTTGGAACAATTCTCATAGTAATTTTTCATAAAATAGTTGGCTCGGACATTTGGAAATGTACCAGTGTTCAATACGAGTACAAAGTCCGAGTAACATAGACATAGAGTATCATATACTTTTATGTGACTTGTCTGTCGCTACAAGGAACAAGCCTACAAGTGCTGCAACTTGTATCTCAATATTTGTGCCTCAGTGATGGCTCTTGTTGTATGACTTAATAAGATACTTGATATCTATTATGTGATTATGAAGTATTGCAAGTTTGCAACAGGGCTTAATTAGTCACTTGAACATGGCCAATTGACCACCCACCATTTAAGAGTTTAGATATGTACTCTTTATGTTTATTTTATTTTATTTTATTTTATCCACTTAGTCAAAGTTTGAAAACTTTAACTATGTTTAATTTTTTATATGTAAAAAAAAAAAAACAGGTTCTTGTCTAATTTGTATCATGTAAACTGTTAGATTATCAACTTATTATGATTTTTATTAATGTCGAATTAAAGATATTAATGGCAAAGTCTCAAAGATGCACGTTGGACACTTTACAAAAGTAAACTAGTGTTTTGATCCCGGCGATGCCTCACCTTGAATCAGTTACAATAGATAATTATGTTATTATTCTTAAATTCCATAATTTATTTTGCCACTTTTTGTATTTTTTGTCCACTAAGAAATTAAAAAGTTTACGTCATGATGTGATAAGTAAAAAGATCTGAAAGGTTAAGTTTGAAAATAATAGCTTAAAAGGAATTGTGGTAAGAGAATAGGACATCAATAGTCTCTTGTTAGTTACGTAATAAGAGTGTTAGAGATGTATATACTTGTTTAAGTCTTTTTAGTCAAGTATATTTATTATAAGACTTTATCATATTTTATTTCAAACATTAGACAATAAAGTTAAAGTGTATTGATAGTTAAACTCTTACTTTTCATTTCAAAGGTCGCATGTTCGAGACCTTGCAATTACACAATTTTTATTATTGAGGGGTACTATACACATGGACATAAAGCATTTGCATTAGAAGTTTGAAGAGAGTGCCACGTGGCACATAGACTTCCTTAGACACGACTTTTAATATATTTGTATAGAGGGAAATTCCCACTGGTAACCCCATACTATGGAACATTTGCAATGGTAAACCGTTTTTTTTTTCAGTTTCAAAAATAACACTATACTTAGTAATATTATACAAAAGTGACCTTAATGATGTTAAAACCGTTAATTCAACCGTTAGTTTTATTGGTAAAAACTGTGGTGGTTGGGTGGGATGTCAGTGGGCTGGGTGATGGTTGGGGGTTGGGGTTAACCTGGGTTAGGTGAACTTTGAGAGTGAAGTAGGAGGGAGGAGAGAGAGAAGGGAGAAGATGGCGTACGTGTGAAGTGTATGTTACATCCAAGAATTTCTGTTTTTTATTGATTATTTTTATTTAATTTTGGGTTTATCAAAGGATAATGATGTAAATATACATGGTGAACGAAGTGTATATTATGTTACACCCAAAAATTTATGTTCTTGTTATTGATTTTTTTTATTTAATTTTGGGTGTATCAAGAGTTTCAAAGGATAATGATGTAAATATAATTCAATAAAACTTCACTAATTCAGTTAGCTAGCTAGCTGACGTCCACAATTATGTAAGAGATAGGATGTGTTGGTACATATTGAAGTAACATGTTCAATTATGTCATAATCTACCGCCTATATAAGATAGGTGAGTTTCTCTATTTTAACTCCACATTAATGTACTTCGTCTATATTAAGGATAAATCATTGATATACTAACATTCATGTTCAAATTGATATTGTGAAAGTACATATACAAACAATAAAATAATATCATAGTATATCAGATCACCTACTATGGTCCAAGTTGAAAAGTTTTGCCTTAAAAACAAATTGTCTAACTCAAATGACCTCTGATCTACTCGGTCAAAACTGCTTATATGCTTGGAAAGGATGCAAATGTAATATTTTTCATCAAGCTTGGGTCGAGATATGGGGAATGGAGACGAGCCCAAAAGTTCGACATTTCTTGTGGCGCCTTTGCACTAATCGCTGCCAACTCGTGCTCTCCTTCATCACCGTCACTTGATTGATGAAGTGTTGTGCCCTT
Organism: Beta lomatogona; assembly: GCA_947646795.1. NCBI lineage: Eukaryota > Viridiplantae > Streptophyta > Magnoliopsida > Caryophyllales > Amaranthaceae > Beta > Beta lomatogona. The sequence goes on from CANSNZ010000272.1 coordinate 410,392, forward strand.
GGGGCTGTAGGGTTCCGAAAACAGCAGCTCATGCTGTTTCTGAATACCCTCGCATCAAGGATCTCTGGTGTGATAATGGGTGTGCATTGATGAATGTTGTTGCGCAAAATGGCTCAATGTGTGAAGTGATTGAAAGCTGGGATAGTTTGGATAAAGAAGTTCTCATGAAAGAAGTGTTTTGGTTTGGTGCATTTAGGGTGAGAGAAATCAGATGAATTTTCAAGGCAAATAGGCTCCTTACCATGTTATTCTTGCTCGTGTGAATCGGCTGGTGTAGGAATACAATCAATACTCCTCTCGCATCTATTCGGTGCAGGGTGTTGCTTATGTCCCCAGTAAATGGCATGCTCCACCACCAGGTATGGTGAAAATCAACGTTGATGCTTCGCTTAAGGTGGATGGATAGGTCGAGATGGGTGTATTAGTTGCCCGCAATGATAATGTTGGGGTCATTTTATTTGCGGCTACTAGGCGCACAAAAGCCTACTGGACACCTGAGATTGCGGAAGCTAATGCTATTGAAATGGCGGTGAGATTGGGTAAGCGTTATGGGTTCAAGGAAGTCATTCTTGAGTCGGATTGCCAAGTGGTGATTAATCGTCTGTCGAAGAGTGTTGTTTTTCTCCCGGATCTTGATACTATCCTACATGATATTCTCTCATCTTATATTTTATTACCTTCTCTTAGTTGGTCTCATGCATTTTAAACGTGATGGTAACTTTGAAACCCATCATTTAGCTAAGCTAGTTCCCTTTGGGTTTGGACAAATTTGGGAAAACCACGCTCCTGCGGAAGTGATGCATATGTATTCATGGACACTTTGTCTCTGAATTAATGCTAGCTTTGTTTTTCCCCTCAAAAAAAGAAAAAGGGAGTATATATTATCTTGGATATCCACTTGCATTAGTTGCATATTACTATTAACCAGCAGATGATATCCTAGTGGTATTAGCAACACATTCAATCACAAAACAAACTTACATTATATGACTATATTTATTATTACTGTTATATAATCAAGCTAGTGTCCCTTTCAAAATGAATATCTGCGAATAATACTTAGGCTTGCTTGTTTTCTTAAAAAACATCAATATGGAAAGAATGTGAGAACGAATCATAATGAAGCGTCACACTTATTTCCTTAATCATCGGGCAAGCAACACCATGGGAAAATAATTATAAAAATGGCCAAATATTTTCATAGTCTGGTAAAGAATTATACTTCTACTAAATAAATGGCCGATCAAAGTCAATGGCATTGTTTTCCCTTGCATTTATATGTAGGTTGTACAACTCGGGAAAAAAATAGATCTTTAGAGAATTTATAAGTTGAATTCATCTCAGAAGCGTAGCATACCGATTACCGATTACCGGTCTTCTTCATATGTTTATAAGCTCTTGTTTTGCTGTATATATTATCGAGGACGAGGTATGTAATGGACTAATGACTCTTTTAACCCATTGAATTTTTCTACTTTTACTTTGTTGATTTGATCAAATCCATCTGATCTCCCCCATTTTATTGCAGAGATTCATCAGCAAATATATTACTTCATATAAATTCATGCAGCTAATAAGGCCCTGGGATGGAGGGAGAAATATCTCCTACACAATGATATTAGTTTTCCTTCTAATCATCGTTTTGTTTGATAGAGGAGAACCAAAACCTACTATGTTAACAGTGGTGAAAGAGCAGTTCACATTTGCTCAACTTTCTCGCCCTTTTAACATGTGCCATGCTTCTACCATAGTTGAGGTAATTCATAATTGAGTGCACCTAAATTATTTGGTACTCCTACTGTCCTACATCCTTCATGCTTTTGCTTTCTCCGTAAATTTTTATGGTCAAAGTTAGAAAATTTTTACCAAAAATTAGTCATAAATATAAACTGCTAATATGAATCTTCTTAAATTGGTTTTATTATCTATACTTCTACAATACCAATTTTTTTGAATTTTTACAAATATGTATGAGTTTCTTCACCCTTATTCAACATAATTCAGACAAACATGCATGTAAGTTTCTTCTTAACACTATCATGCACACATGAAATCGACCTCAACTTATTCTTTATCGTTGCCAAAAAAAAACTTATTCTTTATAGAGATCGTGAAAAATATTGAGCTACGTACTAACACAAAGCTAGAGACGCAAATAGTTAGCTAGTCTAATATTGTTCACCCATCAATACAGTGGCGGATCTTGAAACCTTTGCTAATGGGGGCCAAAAGAATTTCACGGTATACATGAAAGTCTAAAATTATAAAACATACGAATATTATTTCCAAGTCCAAAGTAAACTACTAAGTTATAAATTAATTTTTATACCTGATGATAAGTAATAAGTGTTGGCACAAAGATCTATACTATTATTTGAGTAATCTACTAATTAATTGGCTATACTTGTCAATTTTCGGTATGAGTTATCAAATTGATATTATGCAATATTCCGTCTTAAAGTTGGACACAGGTTCAGGAATAATACGGTATATTTATAGATTTATGATATTTATTTAATTTTTAAATAATTTTCAACTTTGCAAAAAGACCAAATAAAAAAAGTCAAATATTTAAAACTTTAAATAGCACAAAGTAGAACATATAAGAAGAAATGGATAAAGATTAAAAAAAAATCAATAAGATGAAACCCCCCTCCAAAAACATCCACCACGTGGACTACACTTCAAAAAGTATTTTGGCTTTCTCTTTTTTATTTTTATTCGGTAATTAACTGGTCCAACTAAGGTCAGTCCTCATGAGTTGGGGGGAAGAACTAAGAAGGGGGATCCAAACCCATAAGGAAACTTTCAGAGACTGAAAAGTGGGGATTTATACTCACAAGCAAATATTTACACAAACTCTCCAAATTGGGGCTTGATGAGAGTCGAACACCCGACCTTGAGGTTGGGAGGTGGGAGCTCAAACCATTCACATGATTCTCATTTTGGCTTTCTTTATTGGGCCATAAATATAACAACATGTATTTTTTTTTCTCCCAAAACCTTTTAGGGGCCAAGTCCAGGCCTGCCCCTACAAAGATCCGCCTCTGCATCAATATAATAATCATTGGCTAATATTGCTAGGGAAAATCGCAAAACATTATTGGTTTTTTGTAGGTTGAAAAGGGTGATTTTCTGGTAGCTTACTTTGGAGGCCTCGGAGAGGGTGCACCGGATGTGAAAATCTATACACAAAGATACAAGGTGAGGAGTAAGTGAATATTTATGATACCAATGGATTTATTTTTTGAGCTTGGTTTTCATAGGATATACTTTATTCGTCTTTAAATATCTACTACACTTCAAAGTACTCTAACTAGCTTCATTTAATATTAAAATATATGGTGGGATCATGGTTTTTGGTTTTAAAAAAGGATTTATCCATACTTATTGTGGTCCTCGTCTTTCTCTCTAACTTTCTTAAAAAATATGTGGTGGGGCCATTTTTTTGGTTTTAAAAAGTGGAATTATCCATACTTATTGTGATCCTCATCTTTCTGTCTCTAACTTTCTTAAAAATGTGCATTAATATCACATTCTTCTAGAAAATTATCAAAATATGTGCATAAGACGTTTCAGACTCCTGACCTCTTAATTACTTCAAATGTTATGATTGTACCACTAAACTAGAGGTGATCATGGGCCGGGCCGCGGCAAAAAAAATTTGCCCATTGGTCGAGCCGGGCCAAAATCCGGGCAAAAAATTTGTGCCCAAAACCCGTTATTTCGGGCCGGGCCGAGCGGGCTTTTCGAACAAAAAATTAGACTAAAAACCGGGCCTGACCGCAGGCAAAAAAATTGCCCAAGCCCGCCCAAAAAAAAGGGCCGGGCCTGACCGAAGGCAAAAAAATTGCCCAAACCCGCCCAAAAACCGGGCCGGGCCCGCGGACCGGACTGGAGTTGATCAGCTCTACACTAAACTACGTTTATACTATTTAACCAATTTTCAGTTCCAACTACTAAATCCTTACACTTTATCAAAAAGTCAAATGTAAAATTAAAAGAGAATAATTAAATGAGCAATACAATCTACTACTATTAGTATTGCAAACTTATGGGCAAGAAATGTATTCTCTGATGTGTTGCCCTCCATTTTTCCACAAAACTTAATAAAAAAGATATCAAATTATTGGCAAAGATCATGATCATCGCACGGACCAATAATTAGTTTTGTTAAATTTAGAAACAATACGAAACGGGCTTGGGTGACCCGAACAAGGAGGAGGAGAGATTTGGTCCCCTTTATAAGTCCAAAGGAGGTTCCATACTAAAACCAATTGGTGATAGTAGGAGTAACCCCTCTACCTTATAAAGTAGAACCATCTCTCCTCTTTCTCGAATGTGGGACACTCACAAGTGGGCTTTTCAATGGGTTTCAACACACCCCCTCACTTGTGAGTGTCCTTAGAAATTCAGAGCTAACAGGAAAGGTCAGAGCAATAATCCTCTTAGGGGCTGGACATCCTATCGAGGTAAATCCTTATCCACTAGCGATCAAATACCCGGTTTAGACGAGACCCGCAACCGGGCTCGATACCATGTTAAATTTAGAAACAATACGAAACGGGCCTGTGTGACCCGAACAAGGAGGAGGAGATATTTGGTCCACTTTATAAGCCCAAAGGAAGTTCCATACTAAAACCAATTGGTGATAGTAGGAGTAACTCCTCTACCTTATAAAGTAGAACCATCTCTCCTCTTTCTCCAATGTGGGACACTCACAAGTGGGCTTTTCAATGGGTTTCAACAAGTTTTGTGATTAAATTGTGACATGCATGTTATTGTGCAGCATGGTTCATGGAGCTCTCCTATCGCTGTCGAACAAGAACCCGAAGCTTCAGTGTGGAATCCTGTATTGGTTAAAGCATATGATCAGTTGCTTCTGTTTTTTAGAGTTGGTCCAAGCTTCCAAACGTACGTTGCTTGCCAATCATTTTCTGCATTGAATATAGAGTTTTTTTTGTCAAAGACAACCTTTTAAAAACCATTTTTTACGAAAGACAACCTTTTAAATTTTTTTGGGCAACTTCAGACCTTAAATGTATTTTTTTTTTTGTTGGAAACAACCTTGGTCTATTTTCCGGCGTTGACCAGCCGGATTCCGGCGTTGACTCACATAAGTCAGTCACGTGAGTTGCACGTGACTCGTGTTTTGCTCCATTTGAATCCTTTCCCTCCTCCCCCACCCCTACTCACCTGAACCACCCTCGCCTCAGCCCTAGCCCCACCCCGAGACCACCCCCAACCACCCCACCTGAACCACCCCACATAATTTGTTTCTCTCTTCACCAAACCCCAAACCCACCAACGTCAACCACACCACCTCCACCACCAACATCGAAACCCATCAACCACCGTCTCTCTCTTCACCAAACCCCAAACCAACCTCCAACCATAGCACCACCACCAACATAGTCGAAACCCAAACCCCCTTCTCTCTTCCCCCTCTTCACAATCATGTCACTTGGTGGTGGTGTTGCATTTTGGGTGGTTTTGGTTCGAATATGATGGTGGTGGAAAATCGAATTGTGGGTTCGAATATGATGGTGGTGGCAGTTTGGATAGTGGGTTTGAGTTTTGAAGGTGTTGTGGGTTTGAGTTTTCTGGGTGGAGTGGTGGTGGTTGTTGGTGGGGGCATGGCGTGGCATGACTAGCGGATGGTTTCGCCGGTGGTGCGAGGGTTGAAGATGATGTAGGGTGGTGGTTATGGGTAACAATTAGGGAGAAATGGAGGGAAAAGGTTGAAATGAAGCAAAATACGAGTCAACGCCGGAATCCGGCTAGTCAACGCCGAAAAATAGACCAAGGTTGTTTCCAACAAAAAAAATTTACATTTAAGGTCTGAAGTTGCCCAAAAAATTTTAAAAGGTTTTCTTTCGCAAAAAGTGGTTTTTAAAAGGTTGTCTCTGACAAAAAACTCTTGAATATATAATGGCAATATTTTCTACTAGTATATGTTATCTAAAATAGTGTTGGTGTCCAACAATCTTGACATGTAATTGGATACTATTTGAAATGTATTTCTCTTTCAATTGGTACTAAATATTAATTAAACGGTTTAGGGCAAAATAATTTTTCTTTTTTGGTACAAATTTGAAGAGATCAATGTAACTACCAATGAAAAGTGTTGAGTCCTTTGAAGAATAACTGAATAAGATAGCTGGACGCCAAGCCGACCTCTCATGTTTACCCAATGCGATAATTAGTTCTGTATTGATGCTTTTGAGAAAATCTAAAGATCGTGATTTTCTACCAACCTTAGCTAGTTCCTATAAGCACTCTTACTACTTAATTAAATTAATAAATCTCTGATAGGATAATCTATATACATATATTAAAAGGCGTTCCTAAACAAGGAACGGTGTCACGTGGGTGGCGCTCTCCCTGAGGGGGGTTTAGTTCATGTAATTAATGTACAATAAAAAAAAATAGAAATTGCATAGTATAGGTTTCGACCCCGTGACCTCAAGTTCATATACTAAAGTTGTAACCACTAGACCAAGTTGTATTTAGTGTTATCATATTAAAGTACAATATTAATAAATGAAAATTTTCCTTACCCGTAGCATAGCCCAGGCCTAAAAACTAGTTCAACTATTATAACATGTTTTTTTGTGAATAGATCTCATACGTACATTATCCGTTTCTTTTTCTTTATATGTAATTTATGTATCAAATTTAATAGCTTTTACTAATATATTATTTAAAAAATTTATTAGTTGAAATTAGATATTAGATACTGTGAAAGTTAAAGCGTTAAAGAACGACGAAAGTAATAAATTTCAATTATTAGGGATCAGTTCAAAGTGAATGAAAATTGGATGGTGAACATAAGGATGTTTTTATGATGGCATTCTGTAAAAAAAAATGCTATCATAATGAATTAATGTGAGCATCACATTACTCCACATCTGCAGCTGTATACTTGTATATATAAAATGGATGATGTTAAATATGGTATTTTTTTTTGTATTTGTATTTAAGGCAGTTTATATTATACGAAAAAAGTTATGAATAACTTCCAAAGTTATATTTATTAAATTAAATTATTCAATGTATTTGGAATATTAAAATAATTATATTTTTCAAAATTGAATAACCTTATGATATTTCTCGGGTTCCTTGAAATACAATGAAAAAAAAAAACAAAAAGACGAAATCTTAGAGAGGGAGGAATGGAGAGGAAGTGGAAGAAGAAGGGGTGGGAGGCTTTGACGGGGGGGGGGAGGAAGGAGATCGGGGGGACTGGGCTGCGCGTCGCGAAGGGTGGGGAGGGGGGAGCTGGGCGGCACGCGAAGGGAGAGGAAAGGGAGGGACTGGGCGGCGCGGGGCGAAGGGAAAGGGAGGACTGGCGGCGCTCGCGAAAGGAGAGGAGAGGGGGAGACCAGAGAGGATAGGGGGTTGCGGGTATGGGGAGGGCTGGGGTGGGGTGGGGGCTGTTGTTGAGGGTTGTTGGGGGTGGAGTAGGGGTGGGGTGGGGCAGGGTTGGCGGGGGTTGGGGTGATTGGCAATGGCAAGGGGTGGGGTGGCCAGCAGTGTGGTGGTAACAGTGGCTAGGTGGTGGTGATTATGCAGGAAGAAGAAGTAGAGGAGGGAGAAAAAAGAAAAATATACCGTATAAATATGGACAACAAATAATATGGCGAGTTTTTTTTTTTTTTTTGAAATAAAATATTAATACTTATTGATTTAAAATAAAACACCATCAACAATAAAAGCAAAAACAAAATAAATACAATAAAAAAAAAAAAAAAATACAAAAAAAATATAACAAAACCATCGTTTAGTAGAATAAGAAATAAAGATAAAAAATCAAGTGATTAAAACAAAAAAACACAAAAACACAACAAAAAAAAAAAAAAAAATAAAACAAAAAAAAACAAAAAACAAAAGAAAAAGAAAAAAAAAAAAAAAAAAAAAAAAAAATAAAAAAAAAAAAAAAAAAATTAAAAAAAAGAAAAAAAAAAGTTATTAAAAAAAAAAAAAAAAAATTTAACAAAAGAAAAAAAAGTACCTAGAAAATTAGTATTAAAGGGTTTGTAAGGAGGAAAAAAAGAGAGAGAGAGGAGACTTTCCTTGCATGCCTTACTAGTTGAAGTTTGCAACAAGAGTACAAATAATATGGCAGTTAAACCTTATAATATACGAAATTAAGCTTTATAATATTTGAAATTATACATTATGATACTAAAAAAATATACCTTGTAAGTTCTTAAATCACAAATATAAATATAGAAAATTATATATATATAAAAAATTTGAAAGTTATCGAAAACTGAGTATAAACTACCAAAAGTACATATAAGATTTATCTATAAGTATATTAAAATAAATAAACTACGGGTGATGTGGAGGAATTTGTGCTGTATTTATTTTTTTGGTACCTTTTTTGAAGAAAGCTATTGTAAAATTTTCAGTGTACATAACGATTGGTCCGCATTTTAAATTGAGAACATTATGGCATCATGCAAAATATCCCCTCATCTGTGAATATCAGTACAGTTATTGTGCAATACAAAAAAAGCAACATAATTTATGAAAGTGGTCTAATGTTTTTTTTTTTTTTTTTTTTTTGAAGCAAACATTTTTTCTGTTTCTTGTTTATTAACTTATTAAGTCATTAAGTGTGCTACTTAAATTTTTTGTTTTCTAAAAAAGTTGGACAGGAGCTATGAGGCGCTCGATCGATGGAGGCAACACTTGGTCTGTGCGAGAACAACTCCCAGCTGGTATAATCGGACCTGTTAAAGATAAGGTTAGAAATTTAGAATCATATAAATTATAAGCCCTAATCATATTCTTAGTGACCATCAGGCTGTGAATAATTTTAGGGAAGTTCAATGACATACATATATTCGTTTCCTTACATATATACAATATACTCAGCCACTTTTGCTGAAAAATGGAGAATTGATAAGTGGATCATCTATGCAAACTTGGAATGCTTGGGCTTCGTGGGTGGAGGTATTCAACATTCTAAAATTTAATCATTTGAATTTTTTAAATATATGATGCCTAGACGTGGATCGTACATATCGAACAAAAAAATACATGTAAGAATTACGATAACATCTAATTTTTGTTCGTCTTTGCGGACAAAAGTCGTTCTTTATTTTTATTTTCTTTTGGCTCAGTAACTCCTGATTTAGGTAGAACATGGAAAAATATGGACCAATAGAGGTCCCAAATTATAATATGAGTGTGCTTCAACCAGTACCCTACTTCACGAAGAAAGGTCATATACGGCTCCTAATGAAGTCTCACCTTGTATTGGGGAGTTTGCATGGCGGAATCTGAGATGGTGGCCGCACTTGGAGCGATGCAGTGCCTACTCAACTCCCAGATCCTAATGAGGTACGGTTTGTGGTTAAATAATATTTCTTATATTGTAATCTTCTTAAAAGACAGTACACCAACGTACATTTGACATTTTGTAATTTGATTAAATTTAATGAAAATTTACACTTTCTTTTACATAATATAGACAATAAGACATAATGCTAGGAGGAACATATATTTCTGTTTTGATACATATAACTAATGTTGCTAGTGATTCCAAATTATTTTTTGATTGTGTTAACATAAAGAGAATAAGTCATTTACTAGTTGGAATTCCATATAATAGGACCTGTTAAAGATAAGGTTAGAAATTTAGAATCATATAAATTATAAGCCCTAATCATATTCTTAGTGACCATCAGGCTGTGAATAATTTTAGGGAAGTTCAATGACATACATATATTCGTTTCCTTACATATATACAATATACTCAGCCACTTTTGCTGAAAAATGGAGAATTGATAAGTGGATCATCTATGCAAACTTGGAATGCTTGGGCTTCGTGGGTGGAGGTATTCAACATTCTAAAATTTAATCATTTGAATTTTTTAAATATATGATGCCTAGACGTGGATCGTACATATCGAACAAAAAAATACATGTAAGAATTACGATAACATCTAATTTTTGTTCGTCTTTGCGGACAAAAGTCGTTCTTTATTTTTATTTTCTTTTGGCTCAGGTAACTCCCGATTTAGGTAGAACATGGAAAAAATATGGACCAATAGAGGTCCCAAATTATAATATGAGTGTGCTTCAACCAGTACCCTACCTCACGAAGAAAGGTCATATACGGCTCCTAATGAAGTCTCACCCTAGCATTGGGAGAGTTTGCATGGCGGAATCTAGAGATGGTGGCCGCACTTGGAGCGATGCAGTGCCTACTCAACTCCCAGATCCTAATGGAGGTACGGCTATGGTGGTTAAATAATATTTCCTCTATATTGTAATCTTCTTAAAAGACAGTACACCAACGTACATTTGACATTTTGTAATTCTGATTAAATTTAATGAAAATTTACACTTTCTTTTACATAATATAGACAATAAGACATAATGCTAGGAGGAACATATATTTCATGTTTTGATACATATAACTAATGTTTGGGCTCGAGTGATTCCCCAAATTATTTTTCTGATTGTGTTAACATAAAGAGAATAAGTCATTTACTAGTTGGAATTCCATATAATAGAACTAGCTTTACGTAGCCTTTTTGAAGATTTGAACTGGTTATTTACTATAAAAATTATGCCCTCAAATTTAAAAAATAAAGATGGAAGGTTGGGATATTAAAGATGGAAAGTTGAAAATTCAAAAATTGATCACTGACAAATTTATTAAGGGTGAAAAATGAGGGTGATTTCCTCAAATATGAAGTAAATTTTTTAAAAATTATATATTTTAGGGCCCTTATATTATTGGGCCCCTGTGCCGTTGGGCTCTTTGCACACCCTCATCTACCCCCTACTAGCTTAGTGGTAAGATCATAAAATAGGTCAGAGGATTCTAGACCTCTTATGCAAATCTCTTGATCATTTTTTAAGGGGAACGCCATGTCAGTAAAAAGAATGAAAATAAGTCATTTTAATGCATAATATGCATTCAAAGCATTAGATATTACCTCTTGGTTTCAATTAAAATTCCACAACATCGGCATTGATCTTCATAAAAGAAGCAATATAATAAAAGGAACTCTGTCTTTCATATACTTGAGGTTGTGGGTTCAAAATTTAACATTATTGACGATTAATGCATGTTCCAAATAGATGTCAAGTCATGAATGACAAAAAGCCATGTTAGTGTTTGAGAGGGAAGAAGGACATGTGGTCGCCTAGATAGGTGCTGACATTTCTTGCCCAGCCACGCTTTATAGATTATAAATTTATTATTCAAAAATTCTACAAGGCATAAGCATCTTAGGGTGTTTGGTTCATAACTAGGGAAAGGAATGGTATTAATAAATTGAATAGAAAGGAAAGAAATGTAAAACCCCTAAATTTCCAACATGTTTGGTTGGACTAAAAGAAAAGGTTTCAACCCTTACCTTCCCTCAACCACTAAACACAACCAGCATCTTCCTCCAATCAAGATGACGTCACATCTTACGCAGTTGCAACACGCCCTTCTTCGTCGGCTGCAATGTTCGGCAGCAAAGGTGTCGCAAAAATCACCAATGAGTTGATCACCGAAAAGGCTCCATCAGAAAAGTTTGCCAGGTCATCAGAGATACTGTTGATGTGAGGTTTGACGAAGGTTTGTCCCAAAACTTAATCACTCTTGAGGTGCTCGATAATGAGACGAGGTTGGCTCTTGAGGTTGCACATCATTTGGGGAGAATATGGTTCTAGGGTGAGAGATGGTGGGTTTTCCGGGTAGGCCGGGTAAGGTGGATGTTGAGGGGTTATCCGTTATTGGGGTGGATTTCCGGTTGTGGTGGTATATTTATGGGTGGATGGGGCAAATTTTGTGGTGGTAGGTGAGTTTTGGGTGGTTGGGGTGTTGGTTGATTTCTCGGTGGTGGGCCGTGTTGGTGGTTGGGGTGGATGAGTCAAAAGTATTGATGGTCGGATGAGGTGGTGGGTTGGATGGTCATCAAGGAGATAGTCAAGTCAATGATGAGTCAATGATGAGTCAAATAAAGGGTAAGTGAAACATGGGGGATGGGGGAGAGTAGAGGGCTTTGGGGGTAAGAAAGAGGGTAAAGGGTTTCATTAATTTGAGCAAACAAACAACAAATCATGTACTCTTTCTAGAAACCCCCAACCAAACGCCCACTTAATAGTTAGAATTGGAACTTAATTAGTTACATAGAGTGTAAGACCATGACATTATGAAGCAAGATGTCATAGGATCAAGACTTCTTACGCCAATCTTTTAGTAGTTTTTAAGGAGGAATGTCATGTTAGGGATATAATGGCGCCAGGTCAGCATATGCGGTTGGTGACATGTGGCAGCTTACAATGCCTTGCCCACATGTTTTCATAATATAAACAGATCTAGTTGTTGGGCCCGGATAATGCACCTGGTAATTTAATATAATAAAAAGGATGTATAGTTTGGGGATGACATATTGTTACAAACACAAGTTATAGTTTCGCAGTAAGATCATGACATTACAAAATAAGATGTCACGGGTTCGAGACTTATGCAAATTTTTGATCATGAACTAAGGGAATGCCATGTTAGTGTATGAATGTCATGTTGGAAATAAAGTGGTTTCACATTCGTGTATGAGGTGGGGTGACATGTGGCGTCGTGCAATGTTTGCCCATGTGTTCTAATAACACATACTTCCTCCCTTCTGAAATAAATGAAACGCTTATATAGATAGTAAAGTTCTATTGTTCTAGTATTTTTTTTTTCATATTGTATTTGCTTACTTAATTTTGAATGTTAGATAAATTTAATATGTCTAAGTATGAAGATATATAGCTTCCCATCTCCCTCCTCTAAACAAAACCCTACTTTTCTTTAGCCAATTCAGGCTTGGCCTCATCCTTTAATCTACTATATATGGTGGTAACTGGTAAACGCCAATCTCTACTTTTATGCATTTTCTTTTATAGTTTTTGTTAATAATAATTTTCTTTTCGCTTTCTATCATAGAGATGATTATCCAATTATTAGGTTCTTTGTCTCCTCTAGTGGGAGTTTGGAGTTTGACTTGTTAGTCTCCTCTTATGGAAGTTTAAAGTTTGGGTTTTGTGTTTTTTTTTTTTCAAATTTACAATTTATTGATGGTTTGTTGTACAAATATGCAATTAGTATTGGACTTTTGTACGCTATCGACACAGTCCAATAAAAAAATTTATTCTCAAAAATATGTTATGATAGACGTTCTCATAGAAGGCAATATGATTCAGCGAACAGATGGGGGTTATGTTGTATTGTCATATCTGGTTCATTATGACCATAGTTATATCGTAGAAGAACTTTATTTGATCAAGTTAGGTCGTGTTTCGTTTTCTTTAATATCGATTATAGATACCATATGACTTTCAATTAATAAAATTTATCTTTCTCCTTCAATAAGAAAAAAAAGGTATGAAGATTAAAAAGAAAAATTGTTTATAAAATCTTTTTAACAAGTTAAACTAGTAGTTGGTACCAAGTATATGATTTTCTTAGTTTGTAACCTTAAAAGAATTGAACCACAACGTTAATGTGGCATAGTGTTATATTACTATAATACGCTCTCTGTATTTTTCTATCTTTCCTACTTTATATGTGCTTGTTTGTCGATATACTTTTTTGACTTTTTAATATCTTTCATTTTATGGTAAAAAAAATACAAATACAATAATATTTGTCAGTTCATCATTCATATACTTTTATTTTCAGCGATCGATGCAATCAAGTTACGTGATGGTCGTCTTGTGATCGTTTACAACACAACTTCTAGGGGAATTCTCAAGGTTGCCATCTCCTGTGATGATGGTGACTCATGGCTGGAAGTTTTGACGCTAGAGGATACCCAAGGAATGGAATTTTCTTACCCAGCCATTATTCAAGCTAGTGATGGATTAATTCACATCACTTACACTTACAAGAGGATACAAATTAAGGTAAATTTCCAAGGGTTTGAAACCATTTATGCTCCTTATATTATTCTATGTAAGATACTCTGATCCAAATTTAACGAGTGTTCAAGCTGTATATATTACTAGATTAGGCCTTATTCAGCTATAAAAAAAATATTCATTTAGCTATCCGTTTCAATCTACTCAAATAATTTTAATAAGCAATAATTGATATAGAACAATAAATATCAGTTTTTACAATAGTACATATTTAGGACAATTTTACAATAACATTATTTTACAATAACATTATAACATCATCATCGTCAAAACTCAATTATAATCGATAAACATGTATTATTGGGCAAAGACGTTTCATTTTTCAAGATTCAATGTTGATTAAAATTAATTACTTTAGTTCGTACTTCAAAAACCAGATTAAGAGAACACGACCTTAATATTCAAAATTGACCAATAATAAAATTTTATTACCCCCAAGTAAACATAATAATAAATGTTGTATTATGTGGATGATAGGATAAAGAATAGAGTAGTATAGGTCACTCACTTTTCCTTTTGTTCTTCATGATTGGAAGTCACTATTAGGGGTCTCGTAAAGATCGGGGTCGAATTGAATTTGGATCGGATCGATCTGCAAAATTCAGGTCCGGTTCTCAATCCGCAAAAAACCACGATTTCGGGTTTTCGTCCGGTCCGGTCCATACCTCGAAAATTCCGGCCCGGACCAGAAACCCTAAATTTTGTTACTTTTTGAATAAAAAACAACTATTTTTAACTAACTTCGTTCCTTTCTCTTCCCCAAATCTAAAATGCAACATTAAGTCATTTCTCTAACACCCTACCTCTCTTATCCTCTTTCTAAGAGGTCCAAACAGATCTAAAAAGATTAAAATCGAAAAACAAGTACGGAATTTATTTTTATATGCCTAAATTTTTATATTTTTTTGCAAAACAGGTCCAAAAAGGCCTGGACCTGAACCAGACTTGATTTTTCCGGTCTAGACCTACAGGAAAATTCGGTCTAGTCTCAGTCCAAAAAATTCGAGAATTTCGGTCCACAGGTCCAGCCGGTCCCAGTCCGGTGTATAAGACAAAACACTTAAGTGTAGAATCTTATTAACTCATTACAAAATATATTTTTAAAATATCAATATTTCATAAATTTCATCAACACAAATTAAGAGATCAATAGTCAGATTGTGCATTGCAAACTATTACAAAAGCATTCCCTTCAAAAAAAAAAAAAAACTATTACAAAAGCAACCATAAAGAACAGAGTAAACATATGAAGTAATTCTATATAAATCATAACTTAATTTCAAAAAAGGAAAAAAAAAAAAATTATAAATCATAACTTCCTTCTTTTGTTTCCTTGCAGCATGTTGTTGTTCAGCCTTGAGCCGTTGATGTTGACCATCCCGCTCCTATACTCAAGGTCTCAACCCATCATCAATAGCCCAAGTTAAAATGCCCACAAGACTTTTAACAATGAACTCCAAATTCTTCAAGTCAAGTTTCATAAATAAAAAGTTACTTTCTCAATTTACTTCTACTTGTAACACTTTTCTTTCAGGACAAACTCACTCAAATAACTTCGATATTACTGCTTTTGGCATTAAATTCTCTCTATCTTTCTGTTAAGATAATGTCTAGGTTAAGATAATATTTAGAAATATATTGTATTGAATTAAGGAGTGTTTCATTATCTCTTATCTCTACCTTAATTAGGTTTATTGATGTATTATTATAAATTAGTTGTTTGCCCGAGCAATGCCCTATATCATTTACCAATGTGAATTTGAAGTCTTGAATCAAACATTCGATAGAAGTGAAACAAAAAAAAGAGTTATTGGCATTGAATTTATATTAATATATATTCTCTCCATCCCAAAATACTGTTGACACTTATCAGGACCTGTAGTTTTAGATGATAAGTTGTTGTTTTGGTTATCAATTGTTATTTTATTGAAAAGGTAGATGTGATAGGAGTTAAAAGTAATAAAAGTAGTATAATTTTATTTGGTGGAGAGAGACAGTGTGGGTCAATGGTTAAAAGTAGAGCTGATCAACTCCAGCCCGACACGAGCCGACCCGATTTTTGGGCAGATTTTTTTGGCCCGCGGTCGGGTCCGACCCAATTTTTTTTGCTTTGGGACGGGCTTTGAGCAAGCCAAAAATGACTTTTCAGTCTAATTTTTGGTCTGACCCGATTTTGGCCTGAAAAGCCCGCTCTTTTTGGCCCGAAATAGCGGGCTTTGGGCATAAAATTTTGGCCTGGCCCGGCCCATGATCACCTCTAGTGAAAAGGTAGAAGGATCAAAATCATAGTGGGTCGTATTTAAAAATAGAAGTGTAAAGAGTATTATGAGAGAGATGAAAAATGAAAATGTAAAGAGTATTATGAGACAGATGAGAAAAGAAAGTGTAAAGAGTATTCTGGAATAGTAATCATTTAAAAAACTATCATACAATTTTTTTTTAAAAAAATTTAGGTTATGTGTAAGATTATAACCGATACTATTAAACGGTGTAGTAGTGTTAATTACAGATTTCATAAAAATTTGAAGAGTTTTTTTAAAAAATAAATAAATATAAGAGTATTGAAAGGTAGCACACGCTATTATTAACATTAGCTTAATTAGTATTAATATACACATTTGTATTTAATTGTTTGAAATAGAAATATTATCTTGTCTTTAAATATATTTTTTTCCCACAAACACTAACATGCAATAGAGTAGTTGATTAGTGCATTTATATCACAAATGAAAGGTTATGGGTTCGAAATTGGTGATGTCGAAATTAAACCCATGAGCCGAATTACCTTATATTGAAATCCACCGGGAGGTGGTCAATTAGTGGGTGCTTCTTGTTTTCCTGCCAAAGCCTACATCTTTGGAATTGTCGCTGCTTAATCGTTTGACAATTCTCCTGGAGTGTCTTGTGTGCCACTATTTGCTGCTGTTGTGGTGTTCCCATCATGTGTGATAGTGTCGATGTGTTGTTTGCTTCGCTATGGAGTTAGTTTGCTATGAGGTTTGTTCGTCTTCTACGAATCTTGCTATGGAATTGGTTTGTTATCTTCCCTTTCAGGGCTGCATTTTGGAATTATGATTATTTGATCGAACAAGTGTTAGGTCAAGTCTTTTTATTTTTTCATAAAAAGAATTTATATTGGAAATCTTGTACCTCGAGTATTGATTAGAGTGATTCTGCTCAAGAAAAACATAAACACTCATTGGTTTGAAAAGAATGGCGTCCCGTTCTGTTAAAACATTTGGTGAGTTTGGAAAGAATGACCTTCTCATCAATAGGAAGGGTTCAAAAGGGGAATGATGTTCCCAATAAATCTTGTATAAGAACTTAGCATGAGGTTCGACAACAATGGTGTCCCTCGCCTAATTGGTCATTTTTTCGGCTCTCTCTATGTCGTAAGACAAGGTTTATTATCTGGCTTTCTCTATATCATGAGACAGGGTTTATTGGTTCTCCTTATGCCAAGAGAAAAGGGTTTAATACTTTACTTTTCAAGTTGGACATATTATTATGATCAACCCCTCCAACTTGAGTGGTGTTAAGATCAGGGGCTAGAGGTGGTAAAATAGACCCGTACCCGATACCTGAATACTCGATATTAGACCCGTTTACACCTGAAAACAACAACCTGAAAGAGAAACGAAACTCGAAATAACCCCACCTCCGAAAGAACATAGACCCGAATATGTTACGTACCGGATTACAACCCGTCTTGAACCTACCCGAAACGAGTGACCTGAAAATTTTGACTCGAACCCAACCCGAAAAAATAATGCAATATTTTTCACGAACATTAAAAAATTGAACATAAACTTTCTTGGCAATTAAGTTCAACAACCAAATAGAAATAAATAATGAAACATAAAAGCTTCTTTCAGATTAAGTATAAAAATCACATGATTGTGTACGCCATTAATCCTAGTTACTTGACTTACTTTATCTTGGTTAGTATGTCTTTTATTTATTTGTTACGGAAAGTAGGCCGACCATAACCCGAACGCAAAGTTGACCCTAATATGACATGATCTGGAATGACCCGATCCGTATGACCCATTTAAAACCTCTTTAAGATAATATCTAGGAAAATATTGTATTGAGTTAAGAAGTGTTTTCTTATCTCCTATTTCTACCTAATTAGGTTTATTGAAGTACAATAAATATCTCTTTGTTAATAACAAACTCTAAATTTTTATGCCTTTTAACCTAAACTTTACATTTATCTTAATCACATGATCCTATTTTTTATGCTTGTTTCTATCTTTCTCTCCTTGGTTCTCGTACCTCCCAACTCCGTTTGTAAATATAAACTGATAAAGTAGAGTGCGTCTTGGTTACACCGTAACTTATTATGTAACATGAATAATGACATAGATTTCAACAAGAATGACATCGATTATACATGCACTGATATGAATCTCATGCCAATTTATCATTTATTTCATTTCATTTGAGTTTTTTTTTAACAAAAGAACTAGTTGGTTTGAGTTGTTACACCATAAATTACGGTAGAAGCGTTACGCCCAAGAATTTGTGGATAAAGTATAATTTGGCCTTTTATTATTCCTTTTATGCCTATTGCATATTTGCATGTGTTAATAATGTATCCAGCATTTGTAATAAGAGCTTATTGTCAGATTTCTCCTTTTATAACTTTATATCTTTCGCAATTTATGTTTTTTAAAATTCTTGATTATTATTGTACTTAAAAGTCTCATATAACACCACCTTTTCATCTTTTGTTCCGAAATTGTTCGATTAATCCTGAATCTATTGATATTTAGCTCGATTCAGCTTTTTGTTCTGAAATTGTTCGAATAATGTTTCTTTGATATCGACAACTCACACTCATGAGGCTTGGACCATGTGTAATAATCTGGTGACTGGCTGAATTGTACAAACACAGAAACACTTGGTCCTACGACAATTAACCTTTTTTTCTTCCCTACTGCTAGAGTCGTGTAAATATGTTTTGAGTAAAGCCTTACAGCTATGTTCACACTTCTTCGGCTCAATTGTGGAGTACTACTCTAGCAGTAGTATATATCAAGATCTCACAAATTTTATTGAAGGTTCTAATATTGTAACTTTCTTTTACTCAAATTAAGAATATATGGATAATTTGGATGGCCTAAGCCCTTTATCCCTTTGTGAATGCAATGGTGGTACCTGTAATCTTACACATAAATTTTCTAAAGATTCAGTAATATCATAGATTACTTCATTTATATGATGAAGTCGAAAGAGACTTGTGGACCAAGTTAGGACACAAAAATCTTGATAATGTATAATCTCTTCATATCGTTTTCGTTTTTTGTTTTGTTTTTTGACATCAAATAAGCGTACAAAATTTTAAAATAAGAACTGGAATACGATTTCTATAGCAAGAGGAAGCTACGCTTATAGACTTCTAGTCCAAGAACAAAGGTATACAAAAGCAAGTGAAACTTTTGGATATGAAATATATAATAAACACTTATGATTAATATCTTCAGGGGCGGAATCAGAAATATATATGTTAGAAGGGACCAAAAATATACTTAATTTGTATTCTTAAAGGGGGTTAAATATAAAAGTTAACCTATTTTATTTATAAAATTTTACATTTTCAACATAGCCGGGGCCGAGGCTCCAACCGGCCCCCATAAAGTTCCGCAACTGAATATCTTATGATTTATTTCCACTAAGTATTTGGATAATATTAGGAAGTTATATTCTAGGGATAGTTTCCTATAAGAGTGAGATTGTAATGTTGTATATTGTACTTGGTTCATTATTGAGCACACATCCGTTTAACTTAATAGAATGGATCTACTTTTCATGTACAAGTATTTAAATATCCCAAAAATCTTACAAGTGTTGAGATGCACAAGAAAATTACTTCTAAGATTTTTTTGGATATTTATTCTTAATGTGTTTAACCTATGGTTGTTATATATTTTATATTTAAAGAATATTTCGTGTTTGTTTACCACCTTGATTTGGGATGCATATATTATAGAAAACTCTTATATTTTAATTTTTTTCAGTGCAAGAAAACTCTGAAATTTTTGCTCTTACTATAAACTATAAACACTCCCTAAAAATAGATAAATTATGAATGTTAGTTAATTGTTTTTCTCATTCTAGGGTAAAGATGCTCACTAGATATGTCTACCACTAATCTTTTTTATCCCCTTACATCACTTCATTAATTAAAGCAAAATATTTCATATAATGGTCCAATCAAATGCTTTAATCTATTTTTTTTTTAAACAAGGCAAAAAATTGTCATGTTGTCACGTACTCCCCCTCCCCAATCAAATGACACAATTTAAACAATAAAAATGTGTGTATGAAGACTCGAACCCACAACTCTCATTTGATATGCAAATGCACTAACCAAAGCTAATCTACAATATCATAGAAGTACTAGTCTTTGTGGGAAATAAAAACTTATTTTAAATCAAGATAATATTTCTATTTTAAAAAAAAAATCAAAAAGTATGTGATTCACATACAACATTTATGATCTGATGATTGTAGCCTAAGATCTCATATACAACATTATGATTTATACACTGATATGGACGCGTGTGATATAATTGTTTTTATTAAAAAAAACTAACTATATACAATAACTTGAGGCATTGTCCGAGCGAACAACTAATTTATACTTCGCTATAATATAAGATGTATGTCTAGCAATTAACCCAGGCCATATAAAATCCAAAACACGTGCTTATAAAACTCGTAATAGATTCTCAAAGAACTCAGGGTGGATTATGCCTTTTCATCTTTATTCTACACCCATTTAGTTAAAGCTAGATAATGGTTCTCATCATGATATTCTAAGAGTCAATAATTCAACTTATTTAATCTAAAAAGTGGAAGCCATGATATTTTTTTTAACAAGATAATATCCTCCTCAAGATACCATAATAAAGATAGTAGTTGGGAGTGCTCTTAGACAAGTGCGAGGGTCCACATCAAACATAGTAGTAATCGCTACTCGCTAGTGTCTATAGATATATCATGAGTCATGACATCTCCATTCACCAATCCATCTCAAAGCAACAGCTCTGTGTCTGATATTGTGATAGAAGTGAAGAAGATCAACAAAATAAGATTAAATTAGGAGTTACGAAGAAGTACACCATGGTGACGATAGTGAAAGAAGAGTTTACATTTCCAAAAGAATCTCGCCCATTCAACAACTGTCACGCTTCTACCATTGTTGAGGTGACTATTAATTTTTTATTGGTGAAATTATTAAAATGGTTTTGCATGTTTCTACCAAGATTAGTTTAAGCGGGTTATCTTTGAATTTTGATTGTAATAATGAAGAGAATAATTAAGAGTTGTTTTTGTAGGTTGACAAAAATGAATTTTTGGTGGCTTATTGGGGTGGCTCAAAGGAAGGAGCATCGGATGTCAAGATTTATACACAACGACACAAGGTGTGTTTTTTTTAAAAAAGAAATTAGTTTTGTGTTCAACGACTCAAGGTGAATTAAATCTACGAACTTTTATAATTGGCTCATGGACTGGTAATTATTTATTTAGAATTGTTTATAAAGAGTGTTTTGGGATTTCTACGTAAGAAATAATATAGTCACGATATATACTTTTAAAATATCAACTTTTTATAATTTTATTTACTTATCGAAAATTTGCAGAACTTAGTGCTTAAAAATATGTATTGAAAGACCTGTCGAAAGAAGTGTGTCGAGTTTTTTGAAACAAAGGAAAAATATGTATGATTCAAAATATAGACATGTTAAATCTTGTAGATTCGTCTCGATAAATTATCTAATGTTTTATAAATTATAATTTGTCCAATCAAAATTATGAAAGGTCAAAGTTTTTTTTTTTGCTAAGTAAGAAATTTGTATTCAACCCAATAACATTTACAACCTATACGTTTCTTTAGGTGAGCAAACCAACTAAAGGTCAAAGTTACATCTTGGGAAACATACCAAATCAAAATGGTACAACTAATATAAACACAAGAAGATTTCCTAATAATTTTACAGCATGTAGTTTAAATTTGATAAAACTGAAATTTCTTGAGCAGCATGGTTCATGGAGCTCACCAGTTGCAGTCGAAGGAGAAACTTCGGCTACTGTATGGAGTCCTGTACTATATAAAGCACAGAATCAGGTGCTTATGTTTTTCAGAGTCGGCCCATCCTTTCAAACGTTAGTTTTATTTTATTTTTCTGTCTTTTCGTAATCATTATTTGCTTATATAAGCTTAATTTTTTTTGTCATTCATGGCTAAGAAAAATACATTGGCTCTGTTTGGCAATACTAGCTGAAAATAAACTGAAACTGATAAGTTAAGCGAACCGATAAGATAAAGTCAAGCCCGATAAGGTCTTTGGGCCGATAAGGTGATGATTACTTTAACTGTTTGGCAAAGTTAGTTGATTAAGTTGATAAATTATTTTGGCGAAATTAGTCGTTGTCAAAATTTTGGGAAGATTTTCTAAAATTTCAGTCACCTGATTTTGAAAAGGTGAAAATTTTAACTTATCATATAAGTCATTTTAACCACCTGAAATTTTATTTTAGGTGCTCCCCAAACACTACTAATCATTTTAGCACCTAAAATATGTTAGCACCTTATCATTTAAGGTAGCTAAAATGCTTCCCCAAACAGAGCCATTGTTGGCTACCAAACAATTCCCTGTTTAGTCGAACTCTGTACCTAATGAAAGAGGCTAAATATCAAAAATTATATATTTATTTGATGTTTAATAACAAATTTATGGATGTGCAAGCATAATTTTTGAATATGCAAATATACTTTTTTGGATGTGCAAGTATATTGTTGTGGAGACAACTATTTGGAAGAGGAGGAAGGGGTAGTGGGGAACTAGGGACCATAACTTTATGATAAAATGATAAATATTTTAGAGATATAGGTAGGAAAATAACAAACATAAAAGGGAATATTGATACATTTTTGTTGGTCATGATAAGCAATTAAAGAAATATAGTAGGAAAAAAGATATTCATATGTGAAAAAATGTGGCAACTGGCAAGTAACAGAGGTAGTACAAGATAACTTATGGATGTAAAAGATACAAAATAGATTATATATAGATATACAAATTAAACAATCTTTAGATGTACAAAAAAAACTATAGATGTGCAAAATACAAAAATAGATATTAGATGTGAAATTTAGACCAGGATCGGAATTCCGGTCATGATCCACAAAATTTTCAAATTATGGTCCGATCCCGGTCTAGTCTAATCCCCCTACCTGTTTCATTTAATCCCACCACCACTAAATGCCGCCACTTTTACTAAAACTGTCCCTATATATTGTACTACATCCGTTCTTTTTCTATTGCAACAATAGAGTTTTCACGATTGCCAATGCACAACTTTAACTATTAATATCTTTAATTCCGTTTTAGTAAAAATTATACAAATTTGATTTTTTGAAAGGATAAATCGAGACGAATCTAACAAGATCCCACATAACTATATTTTTCCTTACGTAAAAATCACAAGAGATAGTGAAAGGGTGGTGAGTGAATAGTGTAAAAATCTCATTGTTGCAATAGAAAAATAACGAGGAAAAATGGAAACTAATAATCCCACCTTTGGCACGTCTTCTGAAAACAATCCCACCTCATCGAAATATGGAAACAATCCCACCTTATACCCCCGTATTCTCAAAACAAGCCTTTTACCGGTTTGTGAAATTGGTAACTTGTTTTAGAAGGTGACTTGCCACGTGCCACCTTCTGATTGGTGTTTTAAAAAATAAAGGAATTTATACCCTTGCTTCTTCCCTCCCCTGCCGGAGCCCCCATCCCCTTGCCTCCCCTGCCGGAGCCCCATCTCCTTGCCTCCCCTGCCGCCTGCCAGAGCCCCCATCCCTTTCCCTCCCCTGCGATTCCCTCCTCTTCCCCTTCCCCATCCCCTTCCCTCCCTGCCGGAGCCCCCATCCCCTTCCACCTCCCCCTTCCCTCCTTTCCCCTCGGAGCCCCCATCCCCTTGCCTCCCCGCCGCCCGCCGAAGCCCCCATCCCCTTCCCTCTTCCTCGATTCCCTCCCCTTTCCAGCAGCCTCCCCTTTTCTTGACTAGTGGGGTGGGTTTCGGAAATTTGGAAGGCTCCACAATGGTGGAACCGCAAATTCAGGGCAGTTATATCATGATGAAACTAGAAAGTCCAAGTGAATCCACTGAATTTACAGGCCCGAATCAAAAATAACTTTTTTTTTCTTCCTCTTGTTTTTGAAAAAACTAAAACGAAATACTCCATCCATTTTTTTATAGATGTAATATTTGACTTTTCACACATGTCGGTACACAAATTGGACCCACAATATCTCTAATTTTATTATTGTAAAAATTATAAGAAAGACATATTTAAAAAGTATATATCAACTATCAAGAAGAACCCAACAACATCTCACATAACTATATTTTCCCTTATATATAAATAACAGTTGATGGTCAAAGAGAGATGGATGAATATTTATCAAAATCAACGTGTTACATACAAAATACGGAGGTGGGAGTACATACATATACACGGCATTCAAAAAATACGAACCACATTCAGTTTCACAACGCTCAGTTTTTAATATTCCGTTGCTTACTTTTCGTATGTTTGAACCTAATTTCAGTTGGACCGGATGTATGAGGCGATCATTTGATGGAGGTTTGACCTGGTTGGCGCGAGAACAACTTCCTGCTGGCATTATAGGACCTGTCAAAGATAAGGTTAGAATTAAGCCCTTTGATCTGCCTCTTTAAGTTTTCTCCAATATAAATTAGGCTCATGCTACGTTTGAGTCAGGCAAAATGAATAACTGATGTGTATTGCTATTCATATACTTTCTCCATTCGTTTTTAAATGAAACGTTTGCTTTTTCACGCAACCCAACGCGCTTCTTTAATCATTAATATCTTTAGTTGTGCAAAAAATATAAAAAAGTTATAATTTGATAATATGCATCGAGACGAATCTAACGAGATCCCACTTGACTATATTTTTCTTTATATAATGGCGATAAATTGGAGTCAAAATTGATCAATGAATAGTGTTATTTCACCCAATGTTTCATTTAAAACAGAACGGAGGAAGTATATATATATACATACATATACATACATACACACACATATATATATATATATACATATATATATATACATATATTACGTGTCTTCCATCAAGAAAAATTGCAAAAATAAAAAATCAGCAATATACTTCCACAACATTGTAGTCATGTAAAGAAATGATCATTTTAATGGGTTTATATAATTTCAATTTGGGTAAGTCAATTACATAAAGGATAATAAAGTCAGATGAAGAACTGATCTAAACTTATTTTTGGTAAAAATAACTTCTAATAAGTTGAACAAAACAGAGCTTTTATTGAAAAAATTGTCAACTTAAACTATTATAATGAGTTATCACTGCATGTATTGCGTGCATGTAAAGCTAGATACTCGATATTACGAAATATCACAATGAAAAAATTGTCGTCACACGCATCGCGTGCTTAGAAAGCTAGTATATATATATATATATATATATATATATATATATATATATATATATATATATATATATATATATATATATATATATATTTATATTTGGAGCTCCCACTAGGAACCCCTTGGTAAGAAGGTCCCTACTTGCAGGTCAGCTAGCCCAGCTACACATGTCAACGCTTGAGAGTAGGGGAATATATGGGAATCCCTACTCCCAAGCATAACTAGGTAGTGTGAGGTTCAAACTTGTGACCTTAAAGTCATAACGTGAGTTTCCTACCACTTCCACCAAGCAAGTTCGATTATGTATAACAGTATATATATACAACCTAAAGAAACGTATAACAGTAATGTTTACATGAATTTCATTGCATAGAGTTCTAATTACTCAAATTGTCAAACATCTCCAAAATCTTATTTTTATGCTAATAAATTTGAAGATTATTAAAACAATAATGGTCGCTTTTTTCCTAGGGGATGGCAGCTTATCAATCAAGTAATTTCTCCATTTCATATTAATTGCAATGTTTGGAGTTTTATACCTCCCGTCCTCTCGGCACACAAATTAGCTTACTAAGAGGACCAACATTGGTGCTCTCCAAGTTGCTCTCCAAGGAGAGAGAAAATGGAGAGCGAACTCTAGCCCAACATTGGTGCTCTCGAGGTGCTCTCCGTTCGCTCTCCATGGAGAGCACTTGGAGGAATGCTCTCCCCCAAGAGCATTGGGAGAGCATGCTCTAGCTATATCCATATGACACATGTCCTTTTAATTTCTTTTTTTTTGCTTTTTGATTTTTGGAAAAAATAAATTAAAACACAAACTTCATACTGCATGGCTTTGTTGCATTGCATGATTTTTGGAGTATTTACGTTGCATTGCATGGTTTTGTTGACCAAAGCAGAGATAACGGCTAATTGTAAACAACTCTATTTTGTTGATCCCAACAAATACGTTATTGTAACAACCTCAAGATTTGGGGAGATATTTTTATTTAAAACCTATTTGATTTCCTACGAGTCTCACTCATCATTTAGTTTAAGATATAGCTTTTTTTTCTTCTATAAAGATAAGATATAGCTCTCTTTTTTCCCATAAAGATAAGATATATAGATCATTTTCATCAAATTTGAGCAAAAAATAATATGAATCCAACTAAAGTTAATCTCATAAATAATCAATCAACACAGATCAATCCACAAAATAAAAGTAAAATGAAGCCAAAACCTCATTCAAATCCAATAAAGAAACTAATAATCAACTTCAAGAAGACTTAATGGAACATGTGTGGCAAAAGTTTAAAGGGAAAAACCAAGAAAATGTTTCGTAAAATAAAGTTGTCCTAATGTAATGATATCTAGAATTTTTTTAGGATATGAGACGTATGTTTTAGTTATTTTGCTTATGTATTGATTTCCATATTAATAAAGTATGTTAGGCTACAAAAGAGGAGTTGATCAATCATGCAATTTTTTTAATGCGTAAACGTTTGATGCTTGAAGGGCTTGGAAAATTTTAAAAATAGTAAAATATTTAAATATTAAAGAAAATAGGAATTAAACATAATAAATGAATTGGAGAGCTCATTGGAGAGCAATACCAATGTTAGCAATTTTTGAAGGGGTGCTCTTGGGAGTATCTTGAGGAGAGAGAAATTAAAAATGGGTTGGAGAGCAATGTTGGAGAGCTATACCAATGTTGGTGCTCTAATCAAGTCTCCATTTCATATTAATTTCTCCGCTTTATGTATAATAGAATTCCAACACTAAATACTAAATCATTTTGTCTTATTATTTTCTTGATTTGAAAAGGCAAAAGTTGCCAATGTCAAACAACTAACTCTAGTAGATTGAACTCCATATTTTTTTAGAAAAAAATGGAAAACATAACTCTATTTTGAAATGACAATATATATCTCTATTTTTGTATTTGTAAAAATTATAAAAAGTACATATTAATAAAATACATACTAAGACGAATCTAACAAGATCCCACATGACTATGTTTTTATTCACGTATAAATCACAAATGAGGGTCAAAGTGCAATTTGTGAATAGTGTAAAATGTCAAAGTGTAACAATTAAAATGAAACGGAGAGAGTATAATTAGATACTATACAATTTAGCCCCTGTTCTTTTGAACTTATTTTCAGTTAATTTAATTTCAGTTCATTTCAGTTAATTTCAATTCAGTTAATTTAATTTCAGTTCAGTTAATTTACTTTCAGTGCAGTTAATTTAATTTCAGTTAATTTAATTTAATTTCAGTTTAGTTAATTTAATTTCAGTTCAGTTAATTTAATTTTAGTTTAGTTCAGTTAATTTCAGTTAATTTCAATTTAGTTCAATCTTATCTAATGTTTTAATTATAATTTTTGTTTTCAATATTACTATAAATATTGTTATTATTATTAATATTATAATTATAATAATAATTTTTATTTTTATTTTTTTATATTTCTATTGTCATTATTTTTAATTATTATTGTTTGTTGTTATTGTTAATTACAGTATACTAGTATTATAATTTTTGTTAATAATTTTATTGCTATTATTGTCATTATTATTATTGATAAGAATCATTAATTATATCAAAGCTATAATTTTAGCAAATTGCAATATTTTCGAATTAAAGCACAACAAACACGAGTCAATAATAAATAATAATAAATAATAAATAATAATAAATAATAAATAATAATAATAATAATGAATAATAAAAAATAAATAATAAATATAAATAATAAATATTAATAATAAATAATAAATAATAATAAATAATAATTATTATAATAAATAATTAATAAATAAATAATAATAAATCAAATAATGAATAATAATAATAAATAATAAATAATATAAATATAAATATAAATATAAATAAATAAATAAATAAATAATAATAATAATAATAAATATTATAAATAAATAATAATAGTAAATAATAAATAATAAATAATAAATAATAATAACAAATATTTATAAAAATATTAATAATAATAATAAATATTTATAAAAATATTAATAATAATAATAAATATTTATGAAAATATTAATAATAATAATAAATAACAAATATGTTATTATTCTTAAATTCCATAATTTATTCTGCCACTTTTTGTATTTCTAAAATATTTAAGTTTGAAAATAATAGCTTAAAAGGAATTGTTATAAAAGAATATGACATCAATAGTCTCTTGTAAGTTACGTAATAAGAGTGTTAGTGATGTATATACTTGTTTAAGTCTTTTTAGTCAAGTATATTTATTATAAGAATTTATCATATTTTATTTCAAACATTAGACAACAAAGTCAGAGTGTATTGATGGTTAAACTCTTAGGGGGCGTTTGGTTCATGAAGGGGAAAGGGAAAGGGTTTAAAAAAGAGAAACAAGGAGAAAGGAAAAGAAAACCCGTTGATTAAGAATGTTGTTTGGTTGAGAACTCATCTTCCTTCTCTTACTATTTTCCCTTCTCTCTCTCCCAAGTACCACCACTCCCACCACCCTCTCACTGTCGCCCATCAACATCGGCCTCTAACTGCTGCCCTTCACCGGTGCCCCTCACTGCCGCATCTCACCACCGCCACCTCACCGGTCCTCCCCTTTCCTTCTTTTCCTTCTTTATCACCATTAAAGGCCACATTTGAGTTTTAGAGGTGAAATTCAACCATAAAAACTTCAGATCTGAAGTTTTTATGGCTGAATTTGACCATCTAAAGCCATAATCAAGTATTGGAGTTGGGTTTTTTAGTTGGGTTGGGGTTTTTTTTCGTGTGGATGGATTTGGACGGGGTGGTTGAGTCGGCCATGGGTTGGTGGTTTTCTCGTGCATGGGTTAGTGGTTTCGGCCATGGGTTGGTGGTTTTGGCGCATGGGGTGGTGGTTTCGGTGGTAGATGGTAATTTTAAGGGTTGACGTGGTGGTTTCATTGGCGGTAATGGTGGTTTCGGTGGCGGTCGTGGTGGTTTAGGTGGCGGTAATGGTGGTTGGGGTGGTGGTTCGGTTGTTGGGTGGTGGGTTCGGTGGTTGGGTTGGTGGTTGTGTGGCTAGGTTGGTGGTTGGAGTAGTGGACTAGTGGTCAATGATTGGTCAAGGCCATAATGGGGTAGAAGAAAGAAAGGGTAAGTGAAACCTTAGGGGATGGTGGGGAATGAAAGTAGAGGACTTTGGGGTAAAGGAGAGGGTAAAGGGAATGATTGATATGTCTTAACAAACAACAAGTAAGGGAATCAAGCTAGTTGATTCTCTTACCCTTTCCTGAAAACCTCAAACCAAACGCCCCCTTACTTTTCATTTCAAAGGTTACATGTTCGAGACCTTGCAATTACACAATATAATTTTTTAATTGAGGGGTACACATGGACATAAAGCATTTGCATTAGAAGTTTGAGGAGAGTGCCACGTGGCACATAGACTTCCTTAGGCACGACTTTTAATATATTTGTATAGATTTTATTTACTGAATTAGGTTGTTTAAACTGATTGTAACCGATTAGGATTGTTATGCGGTATACTGATTAGAAGTGATTTCACTTATTGAAACTTATCTTTGCTAGCTTATCTTAATTTTATATGATAAAAAACACTTAATATGGAAATCTATACATATATTAAAAGGCGTTCCTATCAAAGGAATGGGGTCATGTGGCGCTCTGCTCAAATTTCTAATACATATGTTTATAATCTCATTTAAAAATATTAACAATGTTTAGTTATTAGGATTTGAACTCATGATCTTTG
The DNA here is from genome assembly GCA_947646795.1 of Beta lomatogona. Taxonomy (NCBI): domain Eukaryota; kingdom Viridiplantae; phylum Streptophyta; class Magnoliopsida; order Caryophyllales; family Amaranthaceae; genus Beta; species Beta lomatogona. Next base: position 440,553 of record CANSNZ010000272.1, read on the forward strand.
AAATGAAATGTGAGAGTTTAACCACTAATCCACTACAATTTTAATACTTAATGTTTCAAAGTAAAACATAATAAAGTCTTATAGTTATATGTAATTATAAAGACATAAACATGCTTTTTGAACTCTAACACTTTTATTAAGTAATAACATTATCTCTTACTCTAATTCCATTGAGATTTTTATTTTTATCCCCAAATTCATTAGAAGTTTTTTTAAAACAACTTATCATGCAGTAACGTCCAATTTTCAATTTCTCACTAGACAGAGTATTACGAAAAGCTAATAAAATCAATTATGAGATTTATGAATAATAATATAGTATTCGATAATTGTAACTGACTCGGGGCATCACCCGGGCCAAAATACTAGTTATTGTTGAAAAGGTGGAGTGAACAGAGCTAACTAAATAGAGTTCACTCATGGTACACCCGGGTGTACCATGCCCAAGATTATTTTTGTAATAAATTAGAACTTCAGGTGCTCATTTGACACTAGGTTTGCTCATTTTGCTCATTTGCTCATTTTGCTCATTTTGTAATAAAAGTGTTTGCTCATTTTCTTAAATGAGTAGAAATGTTTGCTTATTTGCTCATTTTGCTCATTTTGCTGATTTGCTCATTTGGAGAAAATAGTCTTGGGTGTACCATGAGCATGGTACACCCAGGTGTACTATAAATACTCTCAACTAAATAATATTAGTACTTCCTCCATCCTCCAAAAGACTTCCCATTGTGAATAGTGTCAAAGTTAGAAATTTAAAGTGAGGGTGAAAGGAAGTATTTTGTTAATCTGACATGCATTTTATTTCTCCTATATAGCCTCTTCTACTGAAAAATGGAGATTTGCTATGTGGTTCCTCTGTGCAAAGTTGGAATGCTTGGGCATCTTGGATGGAGGTTAGACATTATAGCATAAAAAAAATGAACAACCATACATAAACATATAAATCAAATGTGGAATGTTTATCATGTCAAGTATGCCCATGATGGTTCAGGTGACTCCAGATTTAGGGAAAACATGGACAAGATATGGTCCTATAAGGGTTCCAAAACACTCTATGAGTGTTGTTCAACCAGTACCGTACCACACGAAACAAGGCCATATACGCGCTCTAATGAAATCTCATGAAGATATTGGTAGAATATGCATGTCTGAATCGCGAGATGGTGGATGTACTTGGAGCGATGCAGTGCCCACTCAACTTCCAAATCCTGGTTCAGGTTGTTAAATAACCCCCCCCTTTCCCCAAAAAATTCATTGGCTTCTGCAGTCCTGTTTTGTTCATTTTTATGTCTTTTAACTTGAGCTAGTGATTTTTATCTGTTAGCAATTGATGCTGTGAAGTTGTTGGATGGCCGCCTTGTGCTAGTTTACAACACTACTTCTAGGGAAATTTTGAAAGTTGGAATCTCCAATGATGACGGTGATTCGTGGATAGAAATTTTGACACTTGAAAATACTTCAGGATTGGAATTTTCCTACCCTGCCATCATTCAGGATAGTAATGGATTGATTCACATTACTTACACTTACAATAGGACACATATCAAGGTACATAATATCTGTCCATAGTCTGTACATGCACATATATTTACACTTAATTGTCATGCTATATTGCTATATGTTAATTTCTTGCACCGGCCTCTTTATTAACTATTGCATGAGTTTATAGGTAAATTTGTACAAATGTCGCATTTCAAAGTCCATAATGCTTATCAAGGAGATTGATACATCTATGATTTACCCACTGGGTAGACTACTCACTAAAAATAGACAATAAACAAATAATCAACTTGCTAAGTTGCACTTCACTATTTATTAATGTTTCTAGTGGGTGGATTACCCACATGGTAGACAAGGTTTTTTCCACTTATCAAGGAGTAATTGAAACTTGCAGAGGAAACACCTCTTATGATATTAGCATGGGACTCTTTTTTTATGAAAGGAAAAATTGACTAGAATAGTCACTGTAGAAGATAATATCAAGAATCATCTTTGATATTATCTCCTTGATTATAGCCTTGATATAATCTCCCTTATTGTTATCCTTGATATGATTTGACCTTGATTATAGCCTTAAGATATTATCTTTGACTATAATATTAGATGTATATCTTTGTATTATTTACGTTAATAACATACAGCTATGTATAGAATATCCCTTAGGATATCTTTGTATTTACTTAGTTACCTTTGTAATGTATAAATAGCAGTTAACTGCTCATGAATATAATTAAGCTTTCTCATAACTCTATCATGGTATCAAGAGCTTTGATCCGTAACTATGCTTCCCCTCCCTAATCTCCCTCCCTCAATGGCGGTAGTGATAATGTCACTCCCAAATCAGCCATCATCCTCCTCCAATGGCAATAATGGAAACCCTCTATACTCCACATCTTTACTCTCCAACAAAGAAAGCTTCAATCCTACCATTCCGCTCAACTCTTCCGGCACCCCGTAGTTTGACTACCAAGTGTTGCCCAATATAAAATTTCTCTCCACAACCATCAGACTCACCTCCAGCAACCACCTATCTTAGAAAACCCAAGTCGAGTCCATCATGATCGGCTACGTCCTGTTCAAATTTCTCAATGGTACCTATCCATGTCCTTCCTCCACCACCACCGCTGCCTTTACATGGGTTAGGCAAGACAAACTTGGTGGCAATGGAACCTCAGACGCTTGCAATATTACTCCTATTTTACCCTCAACTTTAATCGGGTATTTTGGCTACTAATGATTCAAAGTTTCAAACACCCTCCCGTAAATTAATCTCGCCCACTACACCTACTCTCCAACCAGGACCACATACTCGGAGATACAAATACACCAATGTCATCTTCTTCTTCAAATCCAACATCTCCAACATCTCTTTCTATGGTGTTGGCTACCTATCTCTGCTTCATGTTTTACATGCTTTCCAACAAACAAACAAAAAACATCTAAACTCTATCTCCCGTGAGTATATAAATTTCTTTCCCCACCTCCCTTAAGAGACATCCTCTCTATTACTTCCTAAACCATCTACCTCTTCTCATACCTCTGCAGCAACGAAAGAGTGCTATGCATCTTCTCCCCAATTTCTTGCCAATCACCTCCTCATCATTTTATGTCAAAAAAAAAAAAAAAAAAAAAAAAAATGTTTCGGTTGAGGGTCGCTCATCATCTTCATCTTCGTTCTACTCATCATATTCATCATTGCTCAACTTCGTCTTCGAGCTCCGACAACTTCTCGTATGGTACAACCCACATCTTCATCTATGGTGTTTGCTACCTCCTCTACTCTTGTCCAAGACTGGTCTCTTGTCCCGATCGTCCGTCTTGCGGGGGCGTGTAGAAGATAATATCAAGAATCATCTTTGATATTATCTCCTTGATTATAGCCTTGATATAATCTCCCTTATTGTTATCCTTGATATGATTTGACCTTGATTATAGCCTTAAGATATTATCTTTGACTATAATATTAGATGTATATCTTTGTATTATTTACGTTAATAACATACAGCTATGTATAGAATATCCCTTAGGATATCTTTGTATTTACTTAGTTACCTTTGTAATGTATAAATAGCGGTTAATCGCTCATGAATATAATTAAGCTTTCTCATAACTCTATCATGGTATCAAGAGCTTTGATCCGTAACTATGCTTCCCCTCCCTAATCTCCCCTCCTCAATGGCGGTAGTGATAATGTCACTCCCAAATCAGCCATCATCCTCCTCCAATGGCAATAATGGAAACCCTCTATACTCCACATCTTTACTCTCCAACAAAGAAAGCTTCAATCCTACCATTCCGCTCAACTCTTCCGGCACCCCGTAGTTTGACTACCAAGTGTTGCCCAATATAAAATTTCTCTCCACAACCATCGGACTCACCTCCAAAGAACCACCTATCTTAGAAAACCCAAGTCGAGTCCATCATGATCGGCTACGTCCCGTTCAAATTTCTCAATGGTACCTATCCATGTCCTTCCTCCACCACCACCGTTGCCTTTACATGGGTTAGGCAAGACAAACTTGGTGGCAATGGAACCTCGGCACGCTTGCAATATTACTCCTATTTTACCCTCAACTTTAATCCGGGTATTTTGGCTACTAATGATTCAAAGTTTCAAACACCCTCCCGGAAATTAATCTCGCCCACTACACCTACTCTCCAACCAGGACCACATACTCGGAGATACAAATACACCAATGTCATCTTCTTCTTCAAATCCAACATCTCCAACATCTCTTTCTATGGTGTTGGCTACCTATCTCTGCTTCATGTTTTACATGCTTTCCAACAAACAAACAAAAAACATCTAAACTCTATCTCCCGTGAGTATATAAATTTCTTTCCCCACCTCCCTTAAGAGACATCCTCTCTATTACTTCCTAAACCATCTACCTCTTCTCATACCTCTGCAAGAACGAAAGAGTGCTATGCATCTTCTCCCCAATTTCTTGCCAATCACCTCCTCATCATTTTATGTCAAAAAAAAAAAAAAAAAAAAAAAAATCTGTTTCGGTTGAGGGTCGCTCATCATCTTCATCTTCGTTCTACTCATCATATTCATCATTGCTCAACTTCGTCTTCGAGCTCCGACAACTTCTGGTATGGTACAACCCACATCTTCATCTATGGTGTTTGCTACCTCCTCTACTCTTGTCCAAGACTGGTCTCTTGTCCCGATCGTCCGTCTTGCGGGGGCGTGTAGAAGATAATATCAAGAATCATCTTTGATATTATCTCCTTGATTATAGCCTTGATATAATCTCCCTTATTGTTATCCTTGATATGATTTGACCTTGATTATAGCCTTAAGATATTATCTTTGACTATAATATTAGATGTATATCTTTGTATTATTTACGTTAATAACATACAGCTATGTATAGAATATCCCTTAGGATATCTTTGTATTTACTTAGTTACCTTTGTAATGTATAAATAGCAGTTAACTGCTCATGAATATAATTAAGCTTTCTCATAACTCTATCAGTCACAACTATATAGGCGCGTTCCGCCATTTCAGTTCCAACTTTTGATGAATTCTCAGCATTCCCAACTTTGGACTATATTTTGCAAAATTGCTAATACAACACAAGAAATATTATTTTCAAGAGCTTTTTGGTGCAAAAAATAAGTAAAAAACAACTCGGTAGTTAGGTATGGCAAAATCTTGGACCCGCGTGTTCGAAAAGTCAGTAAAATAGTTTTCTTTTCTTCATGATGGGAGATAATTTTCGTGATTAAAATCAAAGTGTATCATTGATCTGGCGTTTGCATCTATATCTATCTAACAATAATTTATATGATTATGTCTTTTCTCCCAGCATATTGTGCTTCAATCTTCAGAGTCTCAAATTGATGGAAGAAACGATCGCCAGACCCATGGAAGGCATAGGGGTGGTAGGAACGGTCACTATCACAATCGTTGCTAATTGCTATATGCTCTAGTTTTGTTATGCTGTTAGTTGTTACCTCTATGTGGTACTGTTGACCCAACACAAGAGTATTCGACATTAATTCCTCTGTTTTTTTAATTGTGACACTTTCCTTATATGGCATGTTTCAAATTAAATGGACACTTTTTTTCTCTCCCAAGATGGAAAGTTTCCGGTTGTGATTTTACCACTTCACCATTGCTTATAAGTTCGAATAAGGTGAATGAGGTCGGTTGATGCTAGTATCTTTTGCCAAATTCTGATAATCTTGGATATATAAGATATCAAAGCGTTTGGCTGAGACACGTCTCAGTCATGAGACTAGTTTTAGTTTATGACATTTTTTTTATCAGTTTAAGTTATATATCTATTAGTTAAGTCATATATTTACCAATTTATGTATTTCTTTTATCAGTTTATGAATAGAATTTAACAATTTATTTACATAATCTATCAATATATGAACATATTTGACCAATTTAATTATTCATATTTTTAATCAGTTTATTAAATAATTTCTATTAGTTCATAGATAATTTTTATCAGTTTATGGATACTTTTTACCAACTTATAGACACTTTTATTAGTTTACACATGTTTTTACATTTTTTTTAAAGATTTCATTATTAGTTTTGGATTGTTTAATTTATTTCATTATATAAGGCAGGCATATATACCAATTCAACGAATTTTGCTTGTGGCGCGTTCACGCGGAATTCAAACACGCGGTCCAAAAGGCCTGGAAATAAGCTTATATACAAAATACGTACTATAAATGTAATGAAAATTGGATTAGTTGTGGTGCTCATGCGTACATATATCTTTGTGATGCTTTTCTAGTCAGGGGTTCAAATACTTGTGGCTTTATTTTGCTTTTGTTGCATATTTGCCACGCCTGGTCCTGCTTAACCAGTAACAGGTTCAGGTTGTAATTTTTTTTTCCCTTTTTTCTTTTGGTTTGATTCACTAATCATCTTACAACGACGTCTTCCCTCTTTCTCTTCCTTGTTACCAGGTCCTGAGGTCCATTATCCAAGTCCAAATTGGTTCATAAAACCCAAGTCCACTATCCAATTGTAACTAATTAATATAGTATGATCAATTTCAAAGTATCAAAATGCTTTAAAAAGGCAGCAGACGTCAATAGTGATCAAAAGACGTCAATAGTATGATCAATTGGTCCATAATTGTGACGTTTTATGGAAGGGTGTCTATACTTAGAACTCTTCTTGTCAATCTTTCCATTTTTTCATCCTTCTTTTTCAAGATGCATCCCCTTGAGTTACTTTACATATCAACTAAGAATACTAATCCTATTATAATGTGTTAGGCCTAGTCATCATATTAATTATGAACAAATGACATTAATGTTAACAATAAAAGGGAGTTACTTCCTCAGATTATTCTGGAAAGAGGATGGCAACAATTCCCCCAAGATGAGAGAATTCATAGCCACTCTATGGGCAACATGGATTCATAGGAATAATGTGGTGTTCAGAAGCGTTGAAACCTCTCCACTCATAATCAGGGAAAAATAAACTAATGGAAGAAGAAGACCAGAGATGTGCGCTAAGACTTAGAAGCCTCTAAAAAGTTGATTACAGCCTTACAGGGAATCATATCCCTATTGAGCCTCTAATCGCAGGGGGTTGTCGTCAAGGAGACGTTTGCAACATAATAATTGACGGTGCTTGGAAAGGCAATAAAAAAAAGAACCCCAAAGTAGGAATCGGTTGGTTAGGTACAATCAATGGCCCCAAGGTCATGGAAGGCAATTATAGGATTTTAGCTACGTCGTCTTTACAGGCGGAGGCCTATGCTCTCCTACGAGGGTTGATTGAAGCTGAGAAGATCAGATGTCCCTGCGTACCAATTTTCACAGACTCCATCGAACTCCTAAGACCTTGTGAGGGGAAGCATGCACCCTTTGATATCTTTAGTATAATGCATGATATAAAAATAAATTGTTGTAGCTTTACCTTTTATGAAATCAGGAAGGTAGATAGGAGAGAAGTTCACCATGCCCGTGTCTTGGCTACCAACGCAAGACAAGGCAGGTTTCTTCTCTAAGTTTGTTCTCCTTGTTTGTCCTTGTTGTAAAAAAAAAAAAGTGAGTTACTCTTATAAACAAAAGGGGTTTATATTATAAACAAAGGGGATTGATATTATAAACAAAAGGGGATACTAATGAGCTTACTCTTATGAACAAATGGGGGTTCTCGTATGAATAAATGTGGTTACTCTCATGGATAAAGCTATTCTTAACAATAAAAGGGATTACTTATTAAGCAAATGGGGATTACTTCAATAAAAAAGGGGATACTAATCATTTTACTCTTATAAATGAATGAGATTACTCATATGAATATATACAATTACTTTTGTGAACAATGGTTACTTGTATGATTAAATGGGTCATTATATGTACAACTGAAAATTATCCACAGGTGAGTGGATTATCCATTCACCCGCCCTAGATAAATGGATGAAAACCCGCAATGAGGCGGGTGATGGACGGGTGGCGGAGCGGGTGAGAGACGCGTGAGATTTTTTTGATCCATCACCTGCCCCATCTCCCGCTCCATCCATCCACCCATGTCATATATATATATATATATATATACATACATATATATATATATATATACATACATATATATATATATATACATACATACATATATTTACATATATAATAATAATAATAATAATAATAATAATAATAATAATAATAATTTATAAAATATACTACTATATATATTATGATTAGTATATAATTTTGCCATGTATTAAGAATAGGCAATTAATATTTAGTCGCTTTGCAGTTAATCGATGGATAAATTTTCATTTATTAATTTTTTAAGTTGTTAAGTATACAAACAACCTTTTCTAGTATTGTCCATTTCCCACCCGCCCCACCCACTCCATCTGCGGTTGATGGACGGGGCAGATATGGATGGAAATTTTGGCGGGTGATGGATATCTTCAAAATATCCACTATTTATAATTTTCATTATGCATATAATTGAAGCTCTTAATGTTCAAAATTGTGCGTTGGCAAACGTAAAAAGTAAATATAACAAAACTAAAAGAATGGAGGAAGTAAATCACATAAACGAATTATAAATTAGCAAAACTCGCAGTTATGAGCAGATATAAGCTAATCATAACTATTGTACAACATTTACTTTTTAATACTCCCTCCTTCACATAATATAAGTCATGATTCTGTTTTTACACGGGAATTAAGGTAAGTGAAATCTTGTTTTATTTGAGTAAATAGATTCATTTTTATTGGAAAACACTTACATTGTTTTTTTCTTTTTAACAAAAAATAAAAACTGAACATTTGATGTTGCATGGTTTAATGTGTAGAGAAGTTCAATGGGGTAAAAGATCCCATTTTGTCATTAATAATGGTGCATTGGGAGCTGAAATTATGAGGATATTATGGGAATTAAATTATTTTCATGAAGGTATTTTGGATATAATTATTGATTGAAAATAGAAATAGCACTTAAATTTTGGGACACATTACAAGGAAACAAGACTTATAGTATGGGATGAAGGAAGTAATATATGAGAAATAAGGGTCTCATACTCTCATCTACATACTAGTACAGGGACATTCCATGGGAATAGTTGGGCATTTTTACACAATAAAACTTTTAAAAAGAGTGGGTCTCAATTAATACAACTTTTATTATACACATGGGTGCACTATGAGAATGGTACCCTCGATGTTATTTTTTTTGGTCATTATCCATTTTAAACCTCTAAATATGCAAAATTTGTATAATAGAGAGAGCTTCAATTTAAAAAAAATAGTCTAAAATAAATAATCGAATATAAATTGAATACTCTCCCTCCCTGTTTTTGTTAAAACAATTGTACTTAAAATACATATAGGGAAGTCCTGGAATACTGCTCTGTAACTTTGGAGATAATGGACTATTTTTGTTAATTTCAATATTGTTGGGGGGAGGGAAAGTTTGGGGCTTGTTGGGCCTCTGGACGAGTGGCTCTATGTGAGGGCAGTTTAGAAAAAATTCATCTTACCACAATTTCCTCAAAGGAAGCCAAAAAAAGGACTATTTTTGTTTTTGATTTAATGTTTTATGATGTGAAAGTTTCTGGGTCAGTCAGGCTTTTCGGTGAGCTATGGAATGGCACATTTTTCAAGGTATAGGTAGGTTAAATTTCATTAGCTTTTTCACTTAAAGCAAACTTTTGTAACTTGTAAAGTGCAATAGTTCTTTCTCACTCTCTCTCAAAATCTGAGGGTAGATTTCCATTCTTACCTTTGCATGGCATGTTGGCATGCTTAATGTCTTGGTTCAAACATTTTAACGTTGAGTAGGAATCTCTGTAGGCATGCCAGCATGGTTCAAACATTTTAACTTTCAGTAGGAATCTCTGTAGGCATGCCAGGCTTTTTCCATGTTAGGTTATTGTGCATTCCTTTCTCATCTGTATTCTGTAACTGTTCTTCTGTGCTATTAAACATACCTATATTTTTACTTGTATCTCTACTATATAGTGCAACTCTTTAGTATTTTAGTATCTACTTTTTTAATTAATATACTCCTAATTAGAAAAGAAAACTATAACACTTATCACTCTATTAGTTTAAAAATAAAAAAGGAAAAACCAATCTAACAAACTATAAAACAATTACCACTCATCTCTCAATCGATTTCGCACGCATATATAAAAACTTTCCGCACATAGTACTTAATCTAGTAATTTAGTTTGAGGTTATGAGATCAAACCGCATCCGAGATGTTTGAGGGTGGAGATCTACTCCAAGGGGCCTTGCCTGCAAAGCCTAATCAAGTGGACCTGAGCGAGGTTTAACTTCGGTATAGCGCCTTTTCCTTATTGTAAAAAAATACTATATCATAGTTGTATTATTTTAAATCTATATCATACTATTTCCGTTTTCAAAATCATGGTAGAAAAATGTCTTCTTAAGGCTTGTTTTATTCATTTTATTTTTGCTTATTTTCAGAAAAAAAATTAAAAAAAAAGTTAATAAGAAGAAACGTTACGGAAAGTTCAGAAAGATACCAAATGATGCTGAAACGTTTGCCTGCTTTTATCGTGTTTAGGGCTTTTTTTGGTTTTTTTATTTATATATGTAAGGCAAATTAACTCTTAACCTTCCTAAGGGATGGAATATGGGAAGGATCTAAGGTGGAAAATGGATTGAAAATACAAGATAGAAGGATAGTTCTTAAGGTTTGATTAGCTTCACTCACTAACGAACTCTTAATTGTTCTAAAAATAAGAAAAAAAAGAAAAAAAAAGAAAGAATAAAATTTCAAAAAAATAAGAAAAGTTAAGAAAGTTCAGAAAAATATGAAAAGTTATGAAAAGTTCAAGAACAATAAGAATTATGTTCTAAAAAATAAGAAACATTATGAATAGTTTAGCTAAAATAAAAAAAGTTATATATAGTTGAGGTAAAATAAGTTAGAACATGCCCTTAATGTTTTCTTTTTTCTAACATAGTTTCTAAATATTACCGCTATTACAACAAAACATTATACATGTTTTCCACACAATGCTTCGCAATGGTATGAGCTAATTAAACATAAGTTCTCTCAAAATTGATGACCATACACCAACTGAAGTCTTGGGCTAACTCTAAGATATGGGCAATAGTCCATATCAGATTGATATATGCCGGTTTTTTCCCTGTGAAGCATAACAAGGTTAGTAGAATATGTAAAAAGGTTTATATGTGTAAAAAAAAAACTAGTTTTTAGCCCATTGGAGAGCTTTTTGAGCATTTTTTAGGCCTTTTAAGCACGTTTTTACTTCTCCATGAATGGGGGAGCAAGCCTTTCTATATTCTCCCCCACCCTGGCTAGGCGAATCAATATTAGAGTTATTCAAACACCATTTAATACCCAAACAATTTGTTTGTTTGTTTCATGAGCCATCAAATTGAATGGCTTGTTAAGATGATCCAGTGGAATTATGACAATATTTACACCACAGGCGTAATAATGAAAAATCGGTTTTTTCACCCAAGCACTTCGAGTTTTCAAAAAATTCACCTGGTACCCTCCATGTTTTCAAAATTCACCAGGTACCCCTCAGTTTTATGTAAATACACTGAATGCCCTTAATGACTAACGGCGTTAACCGTCGTTAGTCTTAATCGTAATTAACCCCCTAATTAACCTAATTAAACCCTAATTAATCTAACTTCAAACTAACCCTAACCCCCATCCCTCACCCTCCCACCACCATGTACAACAACCCCCCCCCCCCCCTCGCAACCCCACCCCCATCAGCGCCCCCCCACCCCCGCATTCCCACCCCCTCGCCCCCAGCGGCCCCACCCCCCAAGCGCAACCCATCTCTCGCCTTGTTTTCTCTTCCCCATTTTCTCGTCACACAATGGTGGTGGAGCGCCGACCAACGATAGCGCCGGAAACAGCAAGATTAAAGGTGCAAGTCTGCCTTTGCTAAACTACGAACACCAAGCGGTGATAGCAACAAGCGAAGATGGAGAATGGAGCAACGCGACTGGGCATTCTAATTCCACGAAAATCTTCGGCGAGACGGTGGAAGGGGAGGGAGGGGTGGGGACTCGCGACTGGGTTGTTCTATATACACGAAAATCGACGGGGTGGAGGGGGTAGTGCGGAAAAGGACGGGGGGTGGGGGGAGGGGGCTGCGGGCGGCGCGGGTGTGGGGGTGGGGGGCTGCGGGGTGGCGGGGGTGGGGGGCCGCTAGGTGGTGGGGGGGGTGGGGAGGAGTGCGGGGGTGGTGGGAGGGTGGGGGAGGGTGTTAGGGTTAGGTTTAGGGTTTAGGGTTAGGGTTAGGTTTAGGAATTAGGATTAGGGTTAGTATTAGGGGGTTAATTAGGGTTCAAACAAAAAATTAGGGTTAATGAGTAACAGCGGTTAACGCCGTTAGTCATTAAGGGCATTTCAGTGTATATACATAAAACTGAGGGGTACCTGGTGAATTTTGAAAACATGGAGAGTACCAGGTGAATTTTTTGAAAACTCGGGGGTACTGAGTGAAAAAACCGATGAAAAATTTTAGACGACCAATGCCATCTATGTGCCTCTCATATTGAAGACCTACATCATTGCTTCCGAGCATGCCTTAGTGCTATGACAATTTACTATGAGGGCCCACTAGCAATATGTCTTGGCATGAGACTAGAAGTGTCAATCCAACAATGGTTAATAGCTTGGATTATAAAATTTCGCAAAAAAGATGGCCTGGACAGTTGTCGTGTAACACCTCAAAATTTTACTCCGAATTTTTCGCGTTTATTTCATAGTGTTTAATTAACTCCGTTACCGTTTCATTGTTTTAATCAATAAAATTATCATCTTGATTTGAAAATTCGTAAAAATTATATTTTTATTTCATAAACATGTTGGATTTATTTTTCTAAGGTTTAAATAATTTTTGTGAAATTTATTTTCAATATTCAGATTTTATTTGAATTTAAAATCAGTTTTGGAGAAAAAAATTAGGAAATCGGTAAAAATAATTTTAATTAATTAATTTATAAATTTTAAAACTCATTTCAAATTTATTAAAATCAGTTTGTCATAGTTTTAACTCATTTTCGGATTTTTTTTAAGGCATTTATAAGCTTATTTGACTATTTGACTAACTTTAAGGTTTTAATCTTTAAAATTATTAAACTTGGTCCAAAAGTCTTGAAATTTTTATGGGAAGTAAATTCTGATGTTGGAGGAAGTTTTCAAGTATTTTCATCCCATTGCCAACCCAATTACTCCATCCTCCAACTACATTGACTTCTTGACATTTTTTTCTTATTTATTTAAAGTTTTGGAGCAAATAATTTTTACCCAAGCTATTTTCATTCTAAAACTGAAGAGTAAGCTTCTCCCTTACTTTCTATGTCATTTTCGTACTCCATAAAAATTTTGAGCAATTTTTGAGCTTTAGAAAATTATTTATAGCATTTTCAAGTTGTTTTTAATTAAATTCCTAATTTCTTCTATTAATTTCTACTCCAAATTCTAACACCTATTTTCTTCCTTGAATATTTTTAGAAGGGGATACATTTAGTTTAGAGCTTGTGGAAGAGGAAGGAGCTTAGCTCGTGTTCTCTTATTATCTCCATTTTATTTTCCACTGAAATTAATGTAACTAGCTTTAACCCTAGTTTAATTTTGATTAATAAGTTAATTATTGTTAATTCATATATATTATAGTAGAAATAGTTATAATAATATTTGAGATGGATTATGTGAATTTACGTGAATTATATATGAATTTTCGGATTTATGAGAATTTAATTGTTAATTATGATTTTCGATTTACATATGTGTATTTAAGTGTATAATATATATTTACTGATTTTATATGTATAAATCTTGATAAAATTATATATTTAGTATGTTTATGAACTCATACATGTTATTAACTTGTTGGATTGATTTAATTTGAATTTTGGAAACTTATTTTTGTTAATTGTGTAATTATATCCGATAGTATTTTAGTATTTTAGAATATGTTTAAATTTCGAAATTTATTTTTATACTCACGAAAATTATTTAAGATATTTCATTTTATATTTAAATCCTCATTTTATGGTCGTGATTAACATACTTCAATTATTGTATGAACTTGTCAAATTATTATTTTTTTTTTATTAGTAAATTGTTTAATTCAAAAATCTATTAATTTCAAATTTATCTTTTTGAAACAAAATGAACTTGTTAAAAGTTTATTAATATTAAGATATTTTCGTGATTAATATCACTAATATTAATTTTGGATTATTATTAATTTATTTTAGTGATTTAAATTCGAAATTATTGTATAATGAAAACCTAATTACCGAAACTAGTTATGTATTTTCAGAATAGTTACAACAACTTTTAACTAAATATTGGTTTGTTTATTAATGTTAGTTAATTTATTTAGTTTGACTTACTAAAAAGAATTTAATCAAACTTGTTGTTTTCAGATTTAATTATTATTACGTGTAATTTGAGAATTTATAAATAAATTATATTAATTATGACTTTTGTATCCCTTTTACAAATGAATATTTTCAAACCAAATATTGTTTAAGTTGATATTAAGTTGAATTGGGTGATTCCAACAACTTTTATGTTAATTTGACAAGTTTGTGTATTTTGGATTAAATTATTGATTAAGTTGATATTAAGTTGGATTGGGTGATTCCATCAACTTTTATGTCAATTTGACAAGTTGTGTATTTTTGGTTTAAAATATTGTTCAAGTTGATATTAAGTTGAATTGGGTGATTCCAGCAACTTTTATGTTAATTTGACAAGTTTGTGTATTTTGGATTAAATTATTGATTAAGATGATATTAAGTTGGATTGGGTGATTCCATCAAATTTTATGTCAATTTGACAAGTTGTGTATTTTTTGTTTAAAATATTGTTTAAGTTGATATTAAGTTGAATTGGGTGATTCCAACAACTTTTATGTTAATTTGACAAGTTTGTGTATTTTGGATTAAAATATTGTTTATGTTGATATTAAGTTGAATTGGGTGATTCCATCAACTTGTATGTCAATTTGACAAGTGTATGTATTTTTTATTAAAATATTATTTGAGTTGATATTAAGTTGAATTGGGTGATTCCATCAATTTTTATGTCGATTTGACAAGTTTTTGTGATGATTATAAACCTTTAATTTTTATACTAAATAAAATGATTTGAGATTGTTCTAAAGATGTTGTTAAAAATCTCATGTTACTACTACTTTAATTATGTTATGATCTTAATTTTGGATTAGTTTTACCTTGTACTGTGATGGGTACAAAGTGTTGTTGAGATGATTTTTACTTTGTAATGTGTTGGGTACAAAGTGTTGTATTGATATGATTTTTACTTTGCACTGAGCTGGGTGCAAAGAGATGTTTTGAGATGATGTTTACTATTGTACTAAGCTGGGTACATAGAGATATTTTTAAAATGATATTTTATTGAGTCATTACCTTTGTACTAAGCTGGGTACATTGGTTTGTTTTGTTGAGGAAGAGAAATCCTATGGGGCCGAGTTGGGTCCCTTGGTATGAACTGTCACTCTTGTCTTGAGCTGGGTACATCGAGTTAACTTACGTGCTGAGCTGGGTACGTA
Organism: Beta lomatogona; assembly: GCA_947646795.1. NCBI lineage: Eukaryota > Viridiplantae > Streptophyta > Magnoliopsida > Caryophyllales > Amaranthaceae > Beta > Beta lomatogona. The sequence continues at coordinate 456,116 of CANSNZ010000272.1, forward strand.
AGTCCGCTTTGATATTAGTCGTCGTCCAGGTGTTAGGTTGTACCGAGCCGGGTACGGCGCACCGAGCTGGGTGCGTTGAAACTAGCACTTGGGAGTTATGGCCATTTCTTAGACATAGGATATCGTATGCTGAGCTGGGTGTGCGTGTCCTAATACTTCTATCATGTAGGAACCGTGGGTGGTTGTATGCTGAGCTGGGTGTACATCTATCCACTTGCGTTCAGTTCTCCCCTCGATGCTGATTGTTGTGATGTTGTGTTTGAATGATTATTTGGGAGAGGTATTTGGATTTGCAAATTGAGTCTATTTTGATATAAATGCTTATTTTGAGCATATTATTATTTTTACGAAGAATTATGATAATTGGCGATGTTATGGATGTTTATGATACTTTGTGGTTACTATAATCGATGTTGATTACTGTAATTAGCTTATTTGATCTTGTTTAACCTGGGAGGACTGCTAGTTGCTCCCCACTGACTGTGGACCCCTATATATATATTTTGCAGGTGAAGAAAGCTAATGATTCGGGTGGTTAACGGGCTAGAGTGAGATATAGGAATTATAATCTTTTGTTATCATGCTCTACTTTATGACATTCGAAATTTCGTCATTTTGATAACCTGAGTTGTAAGAGGTTTATAACTTCACTTTGGATGATATTTGGAGAATTAACCTTTAGTTATGATAATCAGACGACCTTTTATTATGGTTAGAAAGTAATACTCCGATAGACAGTATTTCCGCTACTGTCTAATGTTCATTAAATTATGCATATTTTAGAAATTATCATTTAAAATATCGGAGATGTTACATGTCGTCTCCCGGCTTTCATTGCAACCCTATGGGGAGTATGGTGCACACGAAATAATAACATCTTCAGACAACAACCAGCCACCGCCGAGGAAATTACTACTCCCTCCGTCCCAGAAAGATCTGAACATTTGTTGGGACACGTAGTTTAAGATGATAAGTTGTGATGTGGTTATCAAATGTTATTTTATTTAAAAAGTAGATGTGATAGGAGTTGGTGGGGTATTTTTTATTAGAGGAGAGAGAAAGTTGGGTAACTTTTTATTGATAAAAGTAGATTGTGGGCCAAAGATGTATAAAAGAAATAATATATTAATGGTGGGACCATGCCAAGAATGGAAGTGTTCAAACTAATTTGGAACAAACATAAAAGGAAAGTGTTCAGACTATTCTGGGACGGAGGTAGTACATCATTAATGAAGGACTCCGGCAACACCAAGTTTATGGTACCACCACCCCAACTAGGCAGGCAGCAATACAATCTCCAGCATTCCCCACAGGATTTATGGTGGCCAATCTAGGGGCTCGATCACACGGGGTCCCACAGATTACTCTACTAACGGATGGGTCTTGGGATCAGGTTACACACCGTGGAGGCCATGCTTGGACCTGCGACTCTAGGGTACCCCACTACCTGGTAGGTGAAAGAGTAGGCCAACATGGAAACTTAGCTCTGCAAACAGAAGCCATGGCTTGTCACCAAACCCTCGCATGGGCTACAACACATGGATACATGCAACTTCAAATCAAAACGGACTCAGCTTTTCTCATTCAGTCCCTCCGCTTCACACGAAGACATGATATTTCAATCCAATGGACGGTAAGTGCTAATACAACAGCTAACAGGTATACTACAATGGTGCCAGGTAGAGCTGATAAAAAAAGCCCGGCCCGACCCGAATTTTGGGCGGGTTTGGGCATATTCTTTTGGCCCGCGGTCGGGCTCGACCTGATTTTTTTTGTTTTTGGGACGGGATTTGGGCAAGCAAAAAATGACTTCTTAGTCTATTTTTTTTACCCGACCGATTTTGGCCCGAAAAGACATCCCTTTTTAGCCTGAAATAACGAGCTTTGGGCACAAAATTTCGGCCCGAATTTTAGTCCGGCCCGGCCCGACTAATGGGAAATTTTTGAGGCTTGGCCTGGGCCGATCCCCATGATCACCTCTAGTGCCATATAGTAAAGGTCTCGAGAGATCAAGTCAAGAATGCTCATGATTTGGCCAACTGGAGTCGTGTGAACGGTAGTATTGCATTTAATATATAAATTGTACGATTTTAATGTAAAAAAGAAAAACAAAAATTTTAGACGGCTACTAATAGCTCTATGGGGACTTTAATGAAATAAGTTCCATAATTGATAAACTTGGGGGAGCTCCTTTTTCTATTTCTCGAGTTGTAAGATTTAACAACATCTGAGATTCTACTTATTGTGTTGAGTTACCTTATATGGATCAATCTTTTACATGGAGAAAAAAACGAAGCGGTGTTAATAATATATTTAAAAGGATAGATAAAGCCATTGCCTCTGTTGAGTGGTTTGATCTAGTTCCAAGTGCTAAAGTTATTAATCATATTTTTACCTCGTCGGACCATTGTCCTGTTACTCCTTTTGATATTGTTAAACATAAGAAGGCCTCTCCTTTTATATTCCAAAAAATATGGTGTCTTAAAGATTTCGATGTTTTAGTTAAAAAAACGTGGTGTACTAGGTTTGATAGGTCGTATATGTTTCGAGTAGTCCAAATATCTAAGTTACTAAAAACTTCAGCTAAAGAATGGAATAAATATCGATTAGGTAATATTTTTAGACAAATAGCCGATGTTGATATTGCTTTGTGTAAAATTCAGTCGAAAATTAGCTCTGATCCTAATAACAACTCACTTGCTTCTTCCCAAGACCAGCTATTGCTTAAAAGAAGTAAATTATTTTCCTTCCAAACTTCGTACTGAAAACAAAAATCTAAAGCAAATTTTTGCCTAAAAGGTGATGCAAATACCTCGTATCTTCATGCGTCTGCCACCATTTAACGAAATAGGAATCAAATCAAGGCGTTTATTTCAAGTTCAGGTAGTAATGTTTCGAATCCAATTCAAATCGAAAATGAGATCACTCAAGATTTTCTTTTGAGATTTATTTCTAATTCAGCTTGTTCCTTTGATGAATCTAAAGATTTTGAGCTTATTCAACCTATAATTTCGAATGAAGACAATGGCTATTTAATTGGAGATATTTCTGATAAAGAAATTAAATTGGCTGTTTTCGACCTTGCCTCAGATAAAACTCCAGGTCCGGATGGATACCCCCCTTATTTTTCCAAAAGTATTGGTCTTTGGTGGGAAATTTAGTTTACAAAGCCGTTAAAGCCTTTTTTCATTCAGGAAAGTTATTAAAAGAAATCAATCATACGTTTATTATCTGATCCCTAAGATCGCTAATCCAATGTCTGCTAATCATTTTCGTCCTATTAGCTTATGTTCAACTATGTATAAGATTATGTCTAAAATTCTTACAAGCCGTCTAAAACTTTGCTTGGGCAAAATTATTCACCCACTTCAGGGGGCCTTTGTCCCCGAAAGAATTATTGAAGATAATATTCTTATTGCCCACGAAATTTTTCACTCTTTTAAAAATAAATCAGGCAAATCTGGTTGGTTATGGAATGGAATTTTGATTCTAGTAATGCTTAAAAAATTAGGATTCCCGGTGGATTGGTTGGATAGAGCAATGTATATCAACAATGTCTTGAGTTCTTGTTAATGGGATTCCGGGTGAGAAATTTACTCCATCTAGGGGTATTAGGCAAAGTGACCCTTTATCTCCTATCTTTTTATTTTGTGTGCTTAACTTCTAGCTCGTAAGCTTCATTTTCATAGTGCGGGGGGAGGAAAATTATTGGGGGTTAAGGCTAGTAGGTCAGGCCTCAAAATTCCTTTCTTAACCTTTGCTGATGATACTATGATTTTTGCTCAAGCCTCTAGAGATAGTTGCTCTATTATTAGGTCAGTTCTTGATGAATATTGTACGATGTCTGGCCAATTAGTCAATTTTCACAAGTCAGTTTTCCAGTGCACGAAAAATATTAATGATCAACGATGCTCTGATTTCCAGCAGATTTTGAGGATGGCAAATTCTCTTTGTTTGGAAAAATATCTTGGTTGCCCTATTATAGTTGACAGAATTACTAAAAATACCTTTGGGGAGGTAGTTGAGAAGTCTCAAAGTCAGTTAGCTAAATGGAAAGCAAATTCCCGGTCTCAGGCAGGTAGAACTGTTCTTATCCAATCCAACCTTTCTTCAAAAGCAAGTTTTCAAATGCAAAGCTTTTCACTACCTCATGCTATTTTACTGGATTAAGATAAAATCTCAATAGAATTTTTTTTTGGAATAAATCTTCGAAAATAAATCATCAAACCTCATCGGTTGGGATAAAATTTGTCAACCCAAGTGTTTTGGTGGTTTGGGAATTCGTAAAGCTCGTATCAATAATGTTGCTCTTCAAATGAAAATTCTATGGCGCGTTATAGCTGACTCGACTAATCTTTGGGTTTCTATGATTCAGAAAAAGTATCTTAAAGACAGCCCAATTTGGGAGTATCAACCTGAACTTCTCTCTTAGAGACCTTTATTTAAAAAAGGCCTTCGTTGGATAGTTGGTAATGGGGCTAAGATTAATTTCTGGTTTGACAATTGGGTTTACCCGTTTCCGCTATCGGAAATATTGATGTTCCTTTTGGTGATGATCAGCGCAGAGTGGGGTCTTGTTTGAATGATTTTAAGCATTGGGATTCTTCTGTTTTGGTTAGTTTAGTTCCCCCGAATGTGGTAATGGATATTACCAATATTTGTATCCCGTCTTCTAGTCTTGAGGATAAACTCATTTGGGGTCTTTCTCCAGATGGGGTTTACTCTATTAGATCCGATGTGAGGCTTGCTTAAGGTTATGGAATTAAATCTCCTGAGAAAGTGAAATTTTTGTGGATTTGGGATCTGCCTATTCCCCCAAAAATTAAATTTTTTTGTTGGAAGATTTGTATGGATGGTCTCCCTACTAAAGCCAGATTAGAAAAATGTCATGTTTTTTGCCGCAAGATTGTGTTTTCTGTAACTTTCATTGTGAGGATGCGGGCCATATTATGTTTGATTGTCCTTTTTCTCAGGATGTTGCTTTCTCTCTTCACAATTCAGATGGTTGGCCTCTTATCCCGCAGGTTGATGGTTTTCTTCATATTGGGGAATGTCTTTCTTCAATTAGATCCAATCTGGGTTCGGAATTTTTTTGTAAGCTAGCTTTCATGTGGTGGCACATTTGGTTTGTTCGGAATAAAATTATTTTTAATGATGAAGGGGTTTCCACTTTTAAAGTTATTAGTCTTATCAAGCAATTTGCTAAAGATTGGTTTGTGTTCCAAAAAGATGAGATCAAGCTTGGGAATGTTGAGGTGCAAGTTCCTCGCCGTTCTTCTTCTTCCTGTGTGGGTGTTGCTACACAGGTCTGGTGCCCCCCCCCAAGGAAGGGAATGCGAAGCTTAACTTTGTTGGTTCAAAACTTTCGAATGGGAATGCTTCATTTGGTTTCATTATTCGTGATAGTAAAGGGGATGTTCTAATCATGGGGGCTAAGAGTCTTCATGGCTCGTCTTCCATTTTAGCTGCAGAAGTGTGGGGAGTTAGAGAAGGTATTAAGGCAGTAGCCTTTTTGGGTATCAACAAGCTTCATGTTGAGGGAGACAACCTAGTTGTGATCAACTTTCTTAAGAAACTTTGGAAAATCACTCGGGAAATTGACTCTTTGATTCGTGATGCAGAGGTGGACCTGAGGCGCTTCGTGGAGGTGCAGATCTCTCACTGCTTTAGGGAGGCTAACCAGGCGGCTGACTTTTTGGCGCATAAGGGGAACTCGCGGTCTTCTCTTCACTTCTGGTTTGAAGTCCTTGATAGGGAGTCTATTTCCATCATTCGTAAGAATGCTTTAGGTTGATCTTTTCCTATAGGCTAGCTTAGCTTTTTCTTTCCTTATTAAAAAAAATCATCTTATAAAGTAGGGAAATTCTCAATGGTACCATCCAAATATTGACTTTTGCTAATGGTACACAATTTTTAATTAGGTTCCCAATGGTACCATTATAGTATTGATTTGTTGAGTATTGTGAAAGGTTAATTTAGTATGCTTGATTGAATTGCAGGTTCATTAAGATTGTCAAAATCTGATCCAAAATCCCTAGTTTCTTCTTTATCACGAGCTCGCAGCTCAACTTATCGTCATGAAACCTACAACCATAACCACCAAGTGAATGAATGAGGGAGCAATCTGAAATTAGACAAGATTTTTAGAAGGAAAAAAAGAAAGCTTCCAGCTTTTAGTTCAATTTCAACATTATTTTCATTTGCCTAACAACCTCCTTCTTCCATCTCCAATCCCACCTCCCACCTTGTTGTCTTCTCATAGTTATTGAACCAGGAACCTCCATTAACACCATTTGCATCACTATCTTCATCGCACTGCATCAACCAAGCCCATGAAAAAGGGAACACACCAGCTTAACCTCAATGAAGGGGAGAGGACGCTCGTTATCAAATATCAATGCGGTCGAGAAAAACCATGGTTATGGTGGTGGTGGTGGTGGTGATACGTGTTCACCAACCCACTGATGATTTTCTCTTTCCTTCAAGAGAAAGGAATCTAAGTATATAAATCATGGGTCAACGGAATCCAATCTGGGGAGTAGCAGATGAATATATACTTGGGCATAAAGTACTGGAGTAAAGCTCAAAATAGCAAAATGGAAAAGAAGCAGGGGAGGGGGTGATTATCTAAGGTTTGCTTAACGGTTTGATCACAACACTCAACAAGTCAATACTACTCCCTCTGTCCCATAATATAGTGCCTACTTCATTTTTTGTGGGTCAAACTTTAAAATCTTTGACCGAATATTCTCATTTGTATATATAAAAAAACATATTCATGTGGGATCTTGTTATATTCATCTCAATGTGTAGTTTTATAATATCAACTTTTTATATTTTTTATTAATACGGAATTGAAGATATTAAAGGTCAAAGTTACATCTTGGAGACCGTGTTAAAAAGAAACAAGCACTATATTATGGGACGGAGGGAGTATAATGGTACCATTGGGAAGCCAATTAAAAATTGTGTACTATTGGCAAAAATCAATATTTAAATGGTACCATTGAGAATTTCCCTATAAACTATAAAGTATTATCTCAAAGGAGCTAATCAATGTCCACTTGCGTTTAGCATTATACCATATGCTAAAGTGAGTTATTTCCTTTAATAAATCAATTCACCAAATGGTCTCCAACTTTCTCGTAGAACCTAACTCTATTTAAGAACTGGATGACGACATAATTGCAAATTATTCTGTCATTGTACAATCCACCTTGGCATGTGGATATTAAGAAGACATTAATCATCCTACATCTTAATATATAATAATTTTGAAATCAAACAATTTGCCTCCATAACAATAGCATAGGAGAATATTCATTTACTAATACCAGTGTAGTTGTTGTCTTTAGCCAATTTTAGGTATACGCTTTATTAATCTGTCAGCGTCATCACATGCTAATTGATAACTCAAAATCTTTCTATAATTTTGAGAGAGAGAAAGGGGGGATGGGTTTAGAGCTTATAATCAGCCACTTTGGCCCAGCTACTTAATATTTTTGTCTCGTATTATGATAAAGCCTTGCGAATGCTTTATGATAAGTTGGGCACTTCCATTCTACTCAAGACTTTTTTTCTTTAGTTGGAAACAGGGGCGGATTAGACCTGGGCATGGGCCAGGTCGGTTCACGGGTTTGGCCCGCGGGCTTGGGGAAATGCCGGCCGGGCCCGTGAGCGGCGGGCCGGGCCGTGTCGGGCTTGAAATTTTCAGATTTTGTCCACGGCCCGGCCCAGGCCCACGGGCTCACGGGCCGGGCTCGTGCCTCATGTGGGCCTGGCCCGTGTTTTATGTTGTTTTTTTGTATTTTTGACAGTTTTAGGTTAAAAAACAAAGGGAAGGAGCGTTCGGCCCGCGGGCCTGAAATAAAATTTCTTAACCGTGACAAACCCGCGGCCCATGCCCGGCTCGGCCCGCGTGCTGGCCCGGCCCATGCCCACCTTTAGGCAGATCTAGGATTTTAATATTGGGGGGCCAAAATGATCGACCTAATAATATACGATAATTCAAAAAAAAAAAATGCATAAATTACCGACAAATTTTATTTATTTCGAAATCTATCATTTCTTTAAGGAAAATTTATCAAAAAAAACCTTTTAAAGGTTCAATTTTGCGATAAAAAACCTTTTAAAGCATTCTTTGAGAAAAAAAAACAACAAACTTGGTTTTTCTTGCAAGATGAAACCTATTCCCATTTTCCGGTGTGGTTTTTGAGATGCATAGGGGTGGTGTTGCAGTTAATGAATATAGGGGGTTAAAGAAAGATAGAAGGGTCGTTGTAGGAATTGAGAAAACACACACCAGAAAATTGGAATAGGTTTCTTCTTGCAAGAAAAATTAAGTTTGTGGTTTCTTTTCGCAAAGAATGCTTTATAAGGTTTTTTTTTTTTTTGCAAAATTGAACATTTAAAAGGTTTTTTTTAGCAAATTTTCCTTTTTTTAAATAAACTATTATATCAAACGACAAAATTATTGATGCTTTATACAATTCATAATGTAAAGCAACAAATTGATAAGTCAAAACAATCGTATATAAAAGTTATTATCGGAGTAATTCAAGGTAAATTAGCCTTAACACCCCAAACTATAATTTCGGTGTACATAGTACCACAAACTTGGCTCATAGTCAATATATCACGAATTATTGAACTTGGTACGACGCAAATCATTAATGTTACCGGAGGTAGGTTTTTTGGTAGTGGACGAAAAAGACATGTACCTGTTGAAGATGGGACCTGCATGGTATCCCATGTCATGGTATGCGCAGAAGGCATGATATTATTGATGATACGCGCTGCACCAAGTCGAATAGTTCGTGGTATTTTGGCTACTAGCCAGAATTTATGGTACTACGTGCACCCAAGTCATAATTTGGGGCTTTAAGGCCAATTTTGCCATACTTTAATTCTCAATAGTCAACCAAATACTTTTACTAAATTCTCATGAATTTGAATAAAAAACTTACTAATAGAGAATATGTAAATATTCTCCACAAATATTCTGCAAAGATATTTTGTGCAATAATGTAAATGAGTTGTACTCATACTAAAATTAAGTATGCACACTATATATTTTCATCTATTGAAAATACTATATCTTGAGGGTGAATTATACAAAATATCTTTACAGAAATACGGGGTCTTCTTTTCAACTTATTTTTGCTTATCTGAACTTATATAAACTTAACTGAAATTTTTTTGAAATTGTTAGTCCTTATTAGATCTTATATGAACTTACTAGACCTTATATTTTGCGTGCGCCGAACCTTATTTTTGCGTATTTTTGCTGAAATGAACTTATCCGAACTTACTAATATTTTATACTTTCAATACCTCTTACTTCAAATAAATAGAAATTTTATAGGAATTTCGATTTTCCATATGAAACAACATGCACAATCAAGGTCTTTGTCACTAAGAATCTCAGTTCAATTAACATGGAGTAGATGATACTTAAATGTACGTATTTTTCACCGTACCATATACTCCCAACAATTTTTTATTCACCATATATCCTCGCACTTTTCAAAATTCACCATATACCCCTCAATTTATTCAAAACTCACGATATGTCCTTAATGACTAATGATTTTCAACTTTTTTAGTCATTAACCCCTATTTGAGTCGTTAACCTTAATTGACCACCAATTCTTGCCCCTTGCAAAGTGGGATCCCTAAATTTCCTCCCACTTGTGCAAGAAATTTCATTTTACCTTAGAAAAATGTTAATTACAAAAATAAAAAATAAAAACCTTAATTGACCACCATTACAGCACCACAAATGACCCCTTTTATCACTCTTGCTCCACAACTCTCTTCCTTTTTCTTTGGTCTTAGGTGTTGTTTCAATGCTAATATGTTATGGTAAATAAGTGAAATATGGACTAATTAAGATTTAGTAATGGAATCAGGGGTTAATGATCAAAAAAGTTGATAGTGGTTAATATCATTAAGGGCATATGGTGAATCATCAAGAAATTAAGGGTTTTATAATGAAATTTGAAAACATCGATGATATATGGTGAATAAAAAAATTGTTGGGGGTATATGGTGAAAGTCCGTTGAGTATATGTTGATATGCTTGCAACTAATTATGTTCAATTGCCTTTCTTGTGTCTTTGTTCAGTTTTCAACTGCATGCAGCTAGGGGTGTAAGTTATTTGGTTAAAAACCAAAAACCAAACCAAACCGAATTAGTAAATTGGTTTGATTTTTTTTATAAATTGGTTTGGTTTGGATTCAAAAAAAAAAATATTTTGATTTTTCGGTTTGGTTCGATTTTGATTTTGGAAAATCGAAAAAACCGAAATATACAAAATACAGGATCAGCATGGGTTGCAGGGTTAGTTTAAATAAATCATAAACCCAAAGCCCAATTAAAACTCAAAGTCCACAGCCACCTAAGTCACCTAACTGCTAACTCATTAGTCACGCACTCCTAATAGCATGTACAATGGGGCTCTCCAAGGAGAGAGAAAATAGAGAGTCACCTCTTACCCAACAATGGGGCTCTTGGGTGTGTCTTGAGTGTATCTCCATGGAGACACTTTGCAAAGTGACCCTTGGGGGAGATACCATTTGGGTTGAAGGAGATATGGCTCTCCAATGTGTGGGGCCACATACTATTGCAATTACTTAAGTTTTATTTTCCTTTTGCAACCATTTAATGATCTTTTTTATAAAAATTAAAAAAAAATGGTAATAATTACTATCCCAACAACTATAATTTTTCTTTATCTATTAAATGAGGCTAATATTGGATATATTTCATACACAAAATCTACTATCTTTTTTTAATTTATGAAATTAAATATTAGCATTCAAAATTAATATTTTCTGTAAAAAAATCTACATTACATAAATTATGAAAAAGATTATTTTTCTTGCAATTATATTTAATTTACATGAATAACTTTATTTATATAACTTTGATCATAATATAAAATGAGGTTCATTTATTGACATGGGGACCACCAAACAATGAAAAGTTGAATGGAGAGCTCTTTAAAGAGTCTTATTGTTGTTGGGTGTTTTTAGATATAGTTCTTGAGAGTAGCTTGAAGAGAGAGAATAGATGAGAGAGAGTGGAGAGCTAGTTGGAGAGCCATGTATCATTGTACATGCTCTAAGTCCTAACTCAGTAACTCCTAATTCACTAAAGTTAAAAGTTTGAAACTCTAAACTCACGCACGCCGTTTTCCTATTCTCTCTCCTAGCCATTTCAATGCTTCTCTCTCACTCCTAAGAGGGCATTCAACTCTACCATTGAAGAAGGTCGAGTGGTCGACGTATAACCTCGAAGAAGATTATGTATTTTCAATTTTTTTTCATTATTTCGTCACTTTATTTTCTCCTAAGTTATTGTTACTCTCTGTTATTTGTTTCAGTGTTTTTATTTTAAGGTTAGTTACGAAAATACGAAATTAATGTCACTGAAAATACGAAATTGATGTCTCTGTTATATTTTGTTATTTTTTTCGGTGTTTAATTTTTTTTAGAATTAGTTACGAAAATACGAAAGTGATATCTCTGTTATTTTTTCAGTATTATTTTTATCAGAAAGTTTGGTTTAATTTCGGTTTGGTTTAATCTTTGTTTGGTTCAATTTTGGTTTGGTTTGAATTTTGGAATATAAAATTATTCGGTTTGGTTTGATTTTCAGTCTCAAATTTTGGTTTGGTTTGAGCCGAATTCTGGTTTGGATTTGGATTGAAAATTTTAAAAAAACCGAACTTACACCCCTACATGCAGCAACGCCAACTAAATTTGATTTTAGTGATAATGTCAAGGATAAGGACGATGAATCGAGGACCCATATTGCATGTATTTATGAACTCTATTGAGAGTATGTTATATTTCTTTGAATATTGCTTCAAATTACTGGTTGGTTAGTAATTATAGTCTAGGAGCATGTTAGTTGTTTAGGATTCTTATATTAGTGTACTTAGTAAGTCAATATGGTTGCACACTATATATGATCATGAAATTGTTTTTCCTATCTTGTAGTAAGTAGTTAGTTTGTCTAGTTATATATAACTTCTTCTTATGTACGTTCTAAGTAGAATGAATATTAGTTTTCTTCCTCTTCTATTCTCTTCGAATCTCTTATAAATTTCTACTAATTAAGATTATATCGAGGGAATTCTAATGGCGCAAAATTATGTAACTAGCCCTTTTATGTACAAATAATAAATGCATCTTATATTCCTCAGCCACTTTAACACTAAGGAAATCAATTCAAGTAAGACTTGAGCCACTTGGTAAAGGTTTGATTTTATAACTTCAAGATCGTGGGATCAAACTAAAGGAGTTGTCCTTCAATCAAATTGGCAATTACTAATAACAGAATATGATTAATTATGAAGATTAATTAGTTTAGATATTCTAGATGGTACAATGTTTTGCTGGAAACCGACTATAGCCTGTCAGTCCTATTATGATTAGGTTTACAACTAATTATATCAAAATCGTAAGAGGTCACACATAACAAGGTTGATGAATAGAAATAGGGAAAATCTCCTAATAAAGGTATAGTGTTATACTCCCTCCGTCCCAAAATATAGTTCCCATTTCCCTTTTTTCATGGTAATTTATGCAAGTAGAATCTAAGAGGGATAGTAAAGATTTTTTGTTTATTTAAATAAATGTTGTATTGGAAAAGATGATTTTAGGAGAGAGAATGGAGAATAATTGGTAAAAGAACATTAATTGTAACACTTAGGTTGAATAAACAAAGCAAAAAACAAAATTCAAGAAGCAAATAAATGATGGGACACGGTTTTTTTAGACATATTACGGGAAAATGTGGAACTAAATATGGAAATGGGAACTATATTGTGGGACACCCAAAATGGAAATGGGAACTATATTTTGGGACGAAGGGAGTAGTAGGATTAGGAGAATCTTTTTGAAGATTAATTGGTCTCGAAGTATTATATTCCATAAATACTAAGAGATGGTGTTTAGGGAAACACAATACAATTAAGAAGCAAAAGTTCTTCTTCTCTTCACCCTAAAATCGGCGCCTACCAACAAAGAAGGAAGTTGGAGTTTTCTTCCATTGTTCTAGCATACAAGTGTAGGTTCCTATTAATTTCTTGGGGACTAATTAGAGGGATCAAAACTGACGTCCTAAAATTTTCATTTTTGATCATTGAAGAGTCCAAAAAAGCTAGAGCGAGGTATTCACTGATAGAAGTCAGTTGGTTATTCTTGGTATATTGTATATTTGGCATGTATATCTCTTACGAGTTTTAGGCAAGTTAGGTTTCATTGTACTATATATATCGTTGTGATTATCAATACAACGGAAGTCGTTTTCTCCAATCTTTCTTGAGTTCAACATGGTATCACAGCCTCTCTAAAAATTAGAGAATTGTTCGATCCTTGGTTTCTTCATCACGTTAAATTTTTTTTTTTCCGCAACGTGTGAGATTAGGGCTTCATTTACCACAAATTTTTTTTTTGTGTTCCGGTTTGGTTTTGTTTTTCTCACGAGTTGGTTTTCGTCCTGCCTTAGTGTGGTCGTGACTGCTCGCCGTGTTGTGATCCAGTCAGTTGGTTGTAGTTCGTGTTGCTGTGTGGCGCTGTTGTATGGTGTTGCTGTTGGTTTGTCTTCTTGTGTGGTTGTTGTGTGGTGTTGTTGTTGCTATTTCGTTGGTGTGTTGCTGCCTTTCTTGAGTGTTGTTGCTTTGCGTCTCGTTTGTTTTATCATGGGTGAGAAAGGTGGACGAAGTATGAACCGTTTACTGATTATTACCTGCACCCTAGTGAAGGGTCTCAATTGGTGATTTGTCCCGTGTTGATTACCGTCGACAATTACGAAGAGTGGTCTCGTTCTATCCGCAACAACCTTCGTTCCAAGAGCAAGCTCGGATTTGTGGACGGCTCTATCGTCAAGCCCGACTCTACATCAAAGGATTATCGTCAATGGGGTATTGTAAATTCTACAGTTGTTGCTTGGATTTATAATACTCTTGATGCTAGTATTCGTTCTACTGTTATTATTCCTGATAATGCTAAAACATTGTGGGACGATTTACGTGATCGTTACTCTCTTGGTAATGGTCCATATATTCTTGAAAATAAACATGCTATTGCTGATTGTAAACAACGGGGTCGTTCTGTTGCTGTTTATTATGGTGAATTTAACAAGTTGCAAAATTTGTTATCTAGTTATCTGAAATTACCTGCTTGTGCTTGTTCCGCTGCGAAAGAATATGCTAGAATGCATGAAACTGAGATGTTGCATCAGTTTTGTACTGGTTTGGACTCTAAAAAGTTTGGTACTGTTTTTTCGACATTGTTGATGGGTGACCCTTTGCCTACTCTGAATACTGCTTATGCTAAAATTGTTGCTGATGAGTGTAAGCAATCTGTTTCTGAGGCTCATGAGGCCTCATCTGCTACTACGGTTGGTTTCAGTGCTACAGGTACGGCTTCCGGACGTTCTTCGGCACGTAAGGAGTGTAGTTACTGTAAGAAGTTTGGTCATGATAGGGATCATTGTTACGATCTTCACAGTTTTCCTGATGGGGCCGTGGTGGTCGTTCTACTAGTAAGGGCAAGGGTGATTTTGCTAGTTCTGTTGGTAGTAATGCTCGTGGAGGCAATGAACAATTTTATGATTCTGATAGTGGAAGTGTACCAACGCTTTCTGATGCTCAGTGGAAGGAACTCATGGTTGCTGTGAAAGGTTCAAAGTCGGGTTCTTCTTCGGATAGCACTAAACTTGGCACGTATAATTCTCTTGAGTGGCTCATTGACACTGGAGTTTCGAATCATATGTTCAGTGACATTGACTTATTCACTGATTTACATGATAATTCTTCGCCGGTTGGTTTGCCTAACGGCAAGAGCACGACAGCTACTAAAAAAGGAAGAGTTATTTTGTCTAATGGTTTAACTCTTTATAATGTTCTTTATGTTCCTGCTCTTAAATGCAACTTGTTATCTATGTCTCAATTATTTGAAAAACAATGCTATTTTATTCTGTTCACTGACAAGCTATGCATTATTCAGGACCGCAGTTTGAGGAACCTGATTAGAGCGGGGAAGCAATGTGATGGGGTCTATATTTTTCGTCCGGTTCGTGCTCGGAATCTCCAGGCGAATAAAGTGGTTATTTCAGATGGTTCGTAGTGATAATGGTCAAGAGTTTCTTAGTTTGGGGTCGTTCTTTGCTCAGAAAGGCATTTTGCATCAAACATCGTGTGTTGACACGGCTCAGCAGAATGGTAGAGTGGAGCGTAAACATCGTCATATTTTGAACGTGGCTCGTGCCCTTCGGTTTCGAGCCGAGTTGCCTAAGTATTTTTGGGGTGATTATGTTCTAACTGCTGTTCATTTGATTAATAAGACTCCTACTCCTGTTCTTAATGGCAAAACTCCGTATGAGTGTTTATTTGGTCAAACTCCGTCATATGATAATATTCGGGTTTTTGGTTGTCTCTATTATGCTACAAATCGTCCTCGAGTTAAGGACAAGTTTGATTCTCGGTCTCGAAAGTGCATCATTGTTGGTTATCCGAATGTTCAGAAGGGGTGGCGTCTTTATGATTTGGATACGAATGATTTTTTTGTAAGTAGAGATGTACAATTTTTCGAAGATACGTTCCCATATCTTGACTCACTTCCCGATGAGAAACGCTTGCTATGGAAGCGTATTTTGCGACGCCGTCGGTTTGGGACGAAGTTAGTGATGATGTTTGTAGGGTCCGGTATCCCCAACAGCGGGCTCCACATACCAGTCGCGGGAGCAAGTGCCCAGCCGCAGCCAGGCTGCGGAGGCTGCTACCTCGTCTTCGTCTATGCAGCAGCGACCAGAAGACATCACAGCCCACCCGCGGCGTGCTGACCCGAGCCACAGGCCGCCTGTGGTGTCTCCTGCCCAACACTACGAGCTGTTGTCCAAGGCTTCTTCTCTTAGCCTTGGGCAGCCTGCTTGTGGTCCCTCGGGGGTTGATGTTGATGCAAGTTCAAGCCAATGTTCTAGTACAGTTGTTGATCCCCGCATTGTTGATAAAAATGTTAGTTCTACGCCTTTAGATTTGAGGGGAAGTTTGACGGAGGAACGTGGTCGTGGGCATCGTGAAAAGCGTCCGCCTTCGTGGCATATGTCACTAACACTAGTATCACTGAAAATATAGACCCAACTCCATCAACTGTTGTCTCCTCTCCATCTCGTTCCTCAGGTACTCCTTTCCCTATAGCTTGTCATGTTGAGTATCATTGTTTTTCCAATGAGACACAGGTGTTTTCTTATGGCGATTACAAAGGGCAAGGAACCGTCTTCTTTTAAAGAGGCGGCTAATCATGTCGGTTGGCGTAAGGCGATGCAAGCTGAAATTGATGCTCTTGAGCGTAATGGCACATTGACTATTGAGGATCTTCCACCTGGTAAGAAGGCCATTGGTAGTGGTTGGGTATATAAAATAAAATATACCGACAAGTCGAAGGTGGAGCGTCTTAAGGCACTGGTGGTTGTTCATGGCAATCGTCAAGTCGAAGGTGTTGATTATAATGAGACATTCGCTCCTGTTGCTAAGATGGGTACGGTACGTCTTTTTCTTGTTGTCTTTGTGTCTTTGAATTGGGAGTTGCATCAAATGGATGTTCATAATGCTTTTCTTCATGGTGATTTAGATGAAGAAGTGTACATGCAATTTCCTCCGGGGTATGGTACTCCTGCACCTGGCAAAGTTTGCCGGTTGAGGAAATCTTTGTATGGCTTAAAACAGGCCCCGAGGCAATGGTTCTCAAAAGTGTCTAGTGCCCTGCGTAATTTTGGATTTAAAATTCCTATGCTGATTACTCTCTGTTTAGCTATATACAGGGTAGTGTTTCATTGCATGTTCTTGTCTATGTCGATAACCTGATTATTGCAGGGTCTTCTCATGATGCCATTCTTCGGTTTAAAGCTTATTTGTGCAACTGCTTCTTCATGAAGGATTTGGGTCTGCTTAAGTATTTCTTAGGCATTGAGGTTGCTCGTAGTCCAAAGGGTATTTTCCTTTCTCAACGAAAGTATTCTTTGGATATCATGACTGAAGCAGGAATGTTGGGGTGCAAACCGATTGATACTACGATGGAGTAGAATCATCGTCTTGCACTTACTTCGGGCGAGCCGTTTGCTCATCCGGCTCAATATCGTCGGTTGGTTGGTCGATTGGTTTATTTATCGGTCACTCGCCCCGAGTTGAGTTATTCTTTGCATGTTTTGGCTCAGTTCTTGAGTGACCCAGAGGTTTCTCATTGGGATGCGGCTCTTCGTGTCTTGCGCTACCTTAAAGGTAGTCCGGGACAAGGCATTTTGTTACGACCTGTGACATATTTGCGGTTGACGGCCTTTTGTGACAATGATTGGGCCGCTTGTCCATTGACTCGGCGTTCTTTGACAAGTTATCTTGTTTTTCTGGGTCGCTCGCTTGTTTCTTGGAAGACTAAGAAACAACCTACTGTATCCCGTTCTTCGGCTGAGGCCGAATATCGTTCTATGGCTGTTACTACTTGTGAGTTGAAATGGTTGAAAGCGTTGTTGCTTTCTCTTGGGGTTGGTCATTCGAATCCCATGCAATTGTTTTGTGATAGTCAGTCGGCTCTACATATTGCCAAAAACCCGGTGTTTCATGATATTACGAAACATATTGAGGTAGACTGTCATTTTGTTAGGGATGAGTTGTTGAAAGGTAATGTTTCTACTTCCTATGTTCCGACGAATCATCAGTTCGCCGATATTCTTACGAAGGCTCTTGGACGACAACTATTTGTATTTTTGTTACGCAAGTTGGGCATTCGTGATTTACATGCTCCAACTTGAGGGGGAGTAATAAAAGTCAGTTGGTTATTATTGGTATATTGTATATTTTGCATGTATATCTCTTAGGAGTTTTAGGCAAGTTTGGTTTCTTTGTACTATATATATCGTTGTGATTATCAATACAACGGAAGCCGTTTTCTCTAATCTTTCTTGAGTTTAACATTCACCCTTCAAAGGAATTCATATTAATATATGCATCTGTTGTTTGACGCAAAAAAAGTAATCTTCCGCGATTTCGCTAATAGAATCAAGTTTCTATACAACTCACTATGGGCTCTTTGAGGTTAACCTGCAAGAGATGCTAGTTTAGTAGGGTCCTTATTCTTACATATACCTAAAACAAACTCGAACACTAGGGCATCACGACAAACTTAGTGTGTAGCGTATTCGTCTTCGATAAATATTTGACACATAGTATATAATATAAAGGACAGGTAAAAACCAGGCAAATAACATCGAAAATAATGGCCATGTCTTTTATTTCATCTGTTCTCAAATAAACTTCTTATTAGACTTATTTGTGTACTTGAATTGTCCCTTGGGTCAAATAGAATTTTTAGGATAGGTTGGAACTTATTTAAACATATTTACACTTATCTAAACTTATTTTATCAACGTGAAAACAATACATCCTAAAACTTTGACTGAATACATATTTATAGCAAACATGATATATGTATTATTGTGCGTGTGGGATTATTTCTTGTTCATGAAGATACAATGAGATTTAGCACCACCATATTATTTTGGGTTAATTGGCTAGAACAGCACAACATTTGGCTCAAGTGCAAGGAATAGCACAACCTTAAACGGGTGCAAAGCGTAGCACCAACTTAAACACGTAGTGCAGAAAATAGCATAAATGGTACCGGAGCACGGAGGTTCCACTGAAGCTAGGGAATCTCCGTTTAAGGCTATGTTGTTCCTTGCACTTGAGCCAAAGGTTGTGTTGTTCTAGCCAACTTCCAACTTCAATCTAAAAAAAAAAAATTGATCTCCTCTTTACTCTTCTTCACTGTTGTGCTACTTCCTCATTTTGCGATTTTCTTCCCTATTCGATGGACCACACATCTTCACATCATCAACAAATTGCATCACCGCCAATATTGAAATCAAGCAGCTGGATTTACTTCTATCATCATCAATAATTGACGTGTAACAATTGTGGAGGCTGATCTCAGTTTCTCCTAGGTCAATATTCACTGTTGATTCACCAAAGACCACTCCACGTGCTATTTGTAAATGGGTTGGTTTGATGAGCGCATGCTCTGAGGTCGCGCCATGGTCGCTCAAACTTCTTGGAACTCTTCTGTTTTGTGGTGAATTAGTACGGAGCGCCTGCTCCTGTGGGCTGGGAGTAATGTGAGGTTGTAGTGGAAATGGTGTTTGGTGTGGTGGTGCTGCAGTGTTTGGGGCAGAGGATGACGTTGCTGGAGTGGAGGTAGTGCTTGGTGTGGTGAAGGAAGATGATGGTGTTGAGGGCGGTGGTAGCGCTGTAGTGTTGTGGTCTAGGGAAGAGGGTGGTGGTGATGTAGTGTGATTTAGGGTAGATTTAGTGTGGTGGAGGTTAAGGAATGGTGTTAAAATAAGGGTTGTGTTGTTCCTTGCACTTGAGTCAAAGGTTGTGCTGTTCCTTGCCAATTAACCCTTAAAATAATGGAGATTCTCTATCTCCGGTGGAATCTCCGTGCTCCGGTGCCATTTATGCTATTTTCTGCACCACATGTTTAAGTTGATGGTACGCTTTGCACCCGTTTAAGGTTGTGTTGTTCCTTACACTTGAGCCAAAGGTTGTGTTGTTATAGCCAATTAACCCTATTATTTTTCGTGGCAATAATGGAAAAAATTACACACCTTATGAAGGATGAGATACAGTGATGTATGGTCTCAGATGATATTTTATTGGCCTAATGGATGAGATTAGATGTAGGTTAATTATATATTTTTTTGAGCGATGGAGCTAAAAATTATAATCTTGTGGGTGGGCTGAGTCGGAGCAAAACATAATACATGGAGTGCAATTTTGGTTGCGAGAGGGAGTCAATTGAGGATGTAATAATTTGATGGAAAGAAGTTGCCATTACTAAGAATGAAGATATCCACCAATACATGACTCAGAGAATACAAATATACTATCATATGGTGGCTAGTGTACCTCTAAAAATAAAAAGAGAATTCTTTAAGGATATGGGTGTCAGTGCTGGTCTTCTGGAAGGATCGTATTACAAACATGATGGGTAGTAGAAATCCGCATATTGAGATAAATTTGTGGGAATACTCTAAGAGAGAGAATCCGATAAGAAGATATTTGAAGTTGGTTGGAATACCACATGTTGGAATTAAGATAAGAGATAATCAATGGTGTTTAGGACATGTGAGACGTCGACTAAATAATGATGCATTGCTTAAAGTAGTGGATGGTTAAGATACTACATTTTAGAAGAAGGAAGACCAAAGATGATCTGATAGAGGGCGTTAAATAAGATATGAAGGAATTAGGTTTGCGGTATATGCAGTGCTTGAAGGGAGAATGGATCGAGGCCGATGATCCATGTGGATCACCATCCGAGAACAATTTTGATAGCCGATCCTATCTTATTGGGATTCAAGCTCTCACAACTTAATATTTCCTCCGTTTCGTTTTAAATACAACAAAAGGGTATTTTTTGTGAAATATAAAATATTTCTTTGTTGCATTTAAAATGAAACGGAAGAAGTATTTGTTTTGACTACTTTTTTATTTTATTTTTTTACAATGGTTCAAACAATATTATTAATTGAACATTGAAATACAAGCTAATTCACTATACCCACTGAATCTTACTGTAACCTTCAGATCATGGGTGTTACAAACATAATTTTTATTAGCTTTATCATGGCATAAGACTAAGAAACATAAATTGCCACAGCTATTAAGGATACTCTTTTGGCTTGGAGAACTTGAGTGGTTGGACTTGAATGTGGACTTATCTTCATCTACCCATCTACACAATGAAAGGACCTTTGCAGCAAGAATACACCAGAGCTTTGATTGTTGTGATCTCGAACAATTTTCATGTCTGGATTGCCAACATGATACATGCGAATTTGGAATTTTGCCATTTCAGGAATCCCAAGGATTCGGATGGATGAGAACTTCCTAGGATCCTATGATATTGGATGTTGGAGTCATCACTTCATGTGACTCCAAACAATGGATATCAGACAAACCCTCCACTGTGGGATGTCGATATCTCATGGAGGAATTTTCTTCCCTCAACCTTTGAGGTTGGGGAGCCTCTTTCAAGATGTAAATTTTGAAGATGGTAACTGATAAGGTCACCATAGAAACAGGAATGGCTTTCACTTTACCATCCCCCACTCTCTCACAAGGTCTAACAATCCAAAGGTTTCCTGAATTTCCTCCTAAATTTGTAAGATATGGGGCAAATTCAAGAAATGACTTCCAAATTTTGAACCCAACTCTAAAGCTGCAAATTCTTCCAATTCTCTTAATAACTTCATAGGTATATCTCCCAAACCCATACATTAGAATCTGGAACCTATGATTCCTACTCCTTTTTCGATGACAACTCCAAGACCACACCCAAATAGAAATCCACACCCACTCACTACTACAACCAAATTCAAGTAATTGATAAATTCCAAGGCTAAAAGGGAGCTGCAACAAACTTAAAAATCACAAAACACTAAACATACTACTCATGACCAGGGGAAGGGGGAGGGGAAGCCCAAAACGAGACCAGGGGATGGGAGGCCCAAAACCGGGATCAACTTAACTATTGGGGAGGGGGAACCCGACGACGGGGATGGGGGAGAGGGAAGCCCAACAAACGAAGAACAGGGGAGGGAAAGGGGAAGCTAGAGGAACTAGACCGGGGAGGGGGAAAGGACGCCCGACGAAGTAACAGGGAAGGGGGAAGGGAAGTCAACAGACGCAACTAGGGAGGGGGACGACGAACTGGAGAAGAAAGACCCCAAAACCAGGAAAAGCCGCTAAGATAAACGGAAAAGAAAAACTATTAAAAACAGGGGAACTCACCAGAGAACCCGCCGGAAACCTACGCGGCTTCGAAAATCCGGCGAGTTCCTAGGGTTAGAGGTCGGGAGGGTGTGCTTTAAGAGAGAAGGCAAAGCTTATTGTAGTATCGTGGAGGTTGTTGGTTTTGACTACTTATTTGATTGTTTTTCTATATGATTGAACTCGGTAACGCTTATGACTTATGAGATGTTTTGATTTAGTTCTTCCTTTGGCCCCCCTTTGAGAAGCTTGTTGTATAAATATTTTGCTTCTTTCTTGTAGTGTTGTTAATAATATTGGTATGGCAAAATTTTAAAAATACTATCTTTTATAACCAACTTTTAAAAAATAAACTACATTTAATTTTTTTTTCCAATAAACTACCTTAATAACAAATTTTTTTCAATATACAACCATTTTATGTTTATAGTTAATACTAATAATTAAATAACTGCTGCCTTAAGGGTTGTTGCCGGTGGGATAGTGAGGAAAGACGAGGGAAACGAGAGGGGAGGAGAGAAAAACACTTTGCGGTGACCCCATTATTGGTGGTTAAACCTCATTAACGGTCAAATGGTAGTAGATTGAAAGAAACTTAATTTGTTATATAAGATAGTTTTTTGAAAGAAATTTTATTAACAGGTAGTTTTTTTACAATAGTTGGTTATAAGAAGTAGTTTTATGAAATTTTTCCTATTGGTATTTCCTTGGGATAAATAGGGCTCTACACTCTGTTTATCTTATCCTTAAAAAAAATGTTCAGATAGAAAATTATACTTCCTCCGCTCCAAAATTATCACAACACTTTCCTTTTTTGAGTAGTTTTTAATATATACAACACTTCTTTACATAGAAAAAAAATTGCCATATATGGGACCAAGCCACTTACATTAAACTACTTTTCTCTCTCCTTAATTTAACATAAAAAAATAACACATATTCACAATTTCAACTCTCTCTCTCTCCTACGAGAAACTATTTTCAAATTGTATTTTTGTATTGCTTTTTAGAAATGATATTATTATTAGACCCTTTTATGTTCACCTTATTGTCACCCTATCAGAAAAAATAAGTTCATATAAGGTTATATAAGTTCAGATAAGGACACATAAGGTCTAATAAATTCAGATAAGTTTGATTAAGTACAATTCAACAAAAATAAAAAATAAAGTGAGGTTCATATGGTGGTGCAATGGCATCACTTCCCACCTCGTATCCCTGAGTTCTTGATCAAACATCATGGGACTCATTTGAGAAATTCTGTACATGCCTTTCTAAAACGGAAGATAACATATGTAGCAACTTTAGAGAACATATCCCCTTCTTAAGTGAGCCTCTTTGATCTTACCTTAACAAAATTCTCATAAAATAAGGTCTAATAAGTTCAGGCCAACAAAATAAGCTGAATAGAACATAACTATAGTACGGATGGAGTATATAATAGAGTAACAAATATTGACATTAACGCATGCATCGCATGCATATAAGGCTAGTTGATTAATGTGCTGATAGATGTGTTATATATCTTCGTTCTTACCTATAAAGAAACAACTTTAATCCCCTTCAAAGGAATTATCTGTACATGCCTTTCTAAAACGGAAGATAACATATGTAGCAACTTTAGAGAACATATCTTAATTAAAGCCAGACTTTCTGGGTTTGGTGAACGCCATTAGCAGTTCCAAGCGCATTTGATATTTTGATGTAAGCTTTATGTACTCTCTCACTTAGGTATATTTCTTGCTTTTATACAAGGAACCAAAAGAGTCAGTTACTCTTGAGAAAAAACTACTTTTCTTAATTTCTCTCCTATAAAGTTGATGCTTCTGGGTAAAGTCTAAGTTGATTAGTGCCTGATAAAGACATATTTATATGATTATTATTATTTATTAGTGGAAGATAAAGTAGCTTTCCTCTCGGCCTCTTCTAAGTGGGGTTTTATGCAATAGAATCATGAGGATTCCCTTAAATTTTTGGAAAAAGCTAAAAGAATAATGATGCCATATTTTCCTTATTACAAAAGTTTTTCAACGTCAAATTTGGCATCTTTTCAATTGTACCCTTTTATATCGACTACTTTAAATTTTGTCTCGATAATGTGGATACTAGTTTGTTGTGCAATGTCATTACACCAAGACTTAAAACTCTAAATCTAGCTTTTCATGATGTAATTTAAGATACGATGTAATCAACATTTCAAGGAAGTTATTTGTAGACCTACTATAAATTAACATACTTAAAAATGTCTCTTGTTGTTGCATGTAACGGTTGTTAAAGAAGGATACATGCCTTGACCTTCGAGGATCGAACATAAATAATGTCACAATTCACACTTGCATAAATGGAATTCTTCGGCGAGCATGGGATGATAGCTAGGTGGTTGGCACCATTATCTCTCCCAGTCCCGAAATGGGAGACCGATGCTCACCTGCTGGGGTTATTTGGGAAACGGGGTTGTGGATAGTTAATTAGTAAATATTATAGAATTTATTCGAAACAAGATGAGATGAATTATATTAAGTTCTTAACTGATAACGGTTACAAAAAAAACTGAGTGTATGAATTATAAAGATTCCTAGAATAATTCCTACAAATTATTTATTTATACCAAATCTAAAAGTATTTCCGGGAGTACCGTCCACGTAGAATATATGTAGAAGACAATTTTTTTAAAAAAAATTCAGAGCAAATCCGCTAATACAATTCGCGGTTCATTTAAGGAAGCTGCTAGTGATATTGGCAGTTTTTTCACCGACGTCTACTACCCTGCTCCCTATCTCTCCCTCTCTCTCTCTTTAAATTTTACACTTTCCCAAAAAACACAATAACACTTTTCTTTCTCTCACTCTCTACAATTTGCATCCTCCGCCGCCACCCAGCGACATCCTCCCCCACCATCCGTCGCCACAACACCACTTGATGTCGTCCATTCGATTTTCTCTCTTTCACACAATCTCTTCTTCCCCTACATTCGGTTTTACCCTCATGCAACTTCAATTCGTCGCACCAGAGGTGTTTTTCTTAGATTCTCCATCATTGTATCGGTAACAGCCGCATTGATTTTTTCACCATCTACCAGAAGTGATCGAGGTGCTATTTATAATTTTTATTTTAATTAACAAAAACACCCATTTAATTTGTTGAAAAAATGGGTAATATTTGATGATTTTTGCTATTATTTTATTTTTCATTCTTATTAATTGAAAATTTCTTGGTTCAAAAGAAGCAAAATCACACATTTAATAATTTGTTGGAAACTTATGCGTTTAGATTTGAGAAAAAAGGTAAAAAGTATAGGATTTTCTACTATCAATATATTATATGTATTTTTTCTTTTTGGGTTAAGTTCTTGTTCACAATTGGTTACTTTTCATGAAAAGCTTGTATCGTATGTTCATTTGTGGTTTCATTATTGTGTTGGTCCCTTTTTTTTCTTCTTGGTATAAAACCGCTACTCTAAGTCTCTAAGCAGCGGTTTACTTAAGTAAATCGTTGCTGGTAGTGGCGATTTATGGAGAAACTTGAACCGCTTTTCAGCTTAGTGGTTTCCTGCTGAGACAACCAGAAGAATTATTTTTGCACCATCTTGTCCTACGTGGACGGCGACGCCGGAAATACTTTTAGACTTGGCGTAAATTGAGAATTTGTTTTTAAGCTAACATTATTTGGGAAAAAATATAAATTCCTAACTAGTAAATATTCTTAAGTTGAGATTAATTTAGTTGCACCAAGTGAAAAAAACCTTAAATAACAAAAGTAAACTGATCTGGTTCTCGCAAAACCATGTCAATTAATCAGTTTAAGTTTTTGAGGCAAAAATGTGGATCAATTAAGCGATCCGGTCCATGGGGCAGCGAATCGGTTATAGGCCTTCTATATTAAATCACACAACCCACTTCATGAAGCAAACCTACTGTTGACTCAATTCACTCCTCTCCACTTCATTCCAACACTCCTTTCCTCTCGTCACTTAGGGTTTCTCTCATCTCATCTTCAAAACATTTCTCTCCTTTCTCTCTCTCATCTTCACCATTAGCTCTCCTCTCGTCATGGAGGTTTCTCATCATCGTGAACCCGTATAATGTCCACTTGCAAAATTATTAGCAACATCTTCTTTGCTAGTAATAAGTTGTTCAGGGTAAAAAAGTTGGCATATTCCCCGGTTCGAACCTCGTCAATGACAATAGGTTCAAGATCAACGAATAAAGCACGATGAACATGTTTTTGAATAAAGCACGAAAAAAGCAAGTATCTTGGGGTCCCCATTTGTTCTAAAAGAGTCTCAAATGCTCAATGTGAAGTGTTGATTGAAAAGATGGTTGCAAGAATTAAAATTTGGAGCTCTAGGAATCTGTCTTATATTGCTAGAGTCCAGTTAATTAATTATGTTCTTATGAGTCTTCATATGTACTGGGCTCAAGTGTATATCTTGCCTAGGCAAGTTCTCCATGATGTGGAGAAAGTGCGTAGGGCTTTTCTGTGGTCTGGTGAGACTTACACAAGTAAGGCAGGGAAGATTGCATGGCCTAGATTGTGTTGTGAGAAAACGCATGGTGGTTTGGGCATCAGGAATGCCAGTGTGTGGAATGTGGCTAATATGGGCAAGTATGTATGGGCCTTAGCAACTAAGAAAGATAATATATGGGTCAAATGGATCCACGCTGTGTACTTGAAGGATGATGATTGGTGGAATTATGCTCCAAAAGCCAGTGGCAGCTGGTATTGGAGGAAAGTTTGTGCTACCAAGGAAATTCTGAAGAATTATTTCACCAAGGTTGAATTTGACATCATGTCTTCTTACTCTGTCAAGTTGATTTACCAGAAGATGATTGGGGAGCATAATCGTGTTTATTGGGATCATATGGTTTGGAATAGTTTAATACTCCCAAGCATAAATTCATAGCCTGGTTGGCAGTTCAAGAGAGACTTCAAACAACTGAAAAGTTTGCAAGTTTTGGTGTCTCTAATTCTGATCTATGTCTGATATGTGGTTCTGTAACTGAAACACATAGCCACCTCTTTTTTAGGTGTGAGTTCAGTAAAAGATGTCTTCAAAACATTAAAAGCTGGTTGGGTATCAAAGCATTGAGTGATGACATGCACAGGCTAATTCAATGGATCCAGGGGAAAAGAATGACTAAGTTTAGAAAGCAAGTTTGGTATGTTGCCCTTGCTGCTGTTATATATTTCATCTGGAGCTGTAGGAATACATGTCTTTGGCATCAGCAAATTCCTATTGTTAATGCTACTGTTAAACAAACGAAGCAGGTTACGTTTTAAAAAACAGACTTTTTGTTACTCTTCCAAAGAAAATTTCTAGAATAGATTATAACTGGTGAATGAGCTTGTAAATGTTGTTGAGCCTATAGTGCAATTGTATAGTTTTTGTGCTTAGCTTGAGATGTGGAGTCCAACCTAGTTGGTGTGCACTTTCTTACTAAGGTTAGGTTGTTTGATGGTTTGCTTTTTATAATACTATACTTACTTAGCAAAAAAAAAAAAAAAAAACAAGCTTTTGTCCTCCCGTTTCACTTAAGAATGTATTAAGCACATCTTCTCCTTCTTCTCTTGCTCCTCTCTTTTTCTCAATTGGCATCAATGGACAACAACCACCAACCCTTATGCCCGTCGCCGTTGATTTATGTTTTGTTTTTGTTTTGTTTAATTTTTGGATCGAGATTGTAATTCCTGAATTTTTATTTTCATTGTAATTTTGAGCTTTTCTGGATCTAGAATTAATTTGAGATTATTTTGATTTTTATTTTCCGTTTTTGTTTGACCTTTTTCGTTTTATTATTTTCTGTATAAATTTCGTTATATTCTTGTATAAGTTTTTAAATTTATGTTTAACTTTCGTTTTTTAATTTTATGTATTAGTTTAATTGTTGTATAGTTGTTGTAAAATTGTTGTGAATTTCATTATATGTATGTAAAATTGTTATAAAATTATTGTTTAATATTCTGTTTTTATATTTTATGTATATATGTAGAATTATTGTATGAAAATATTCTGACTTCTGGAGCTTTGATTGTGATTTGTGAAGTCGGTATGTAGGGGAGTAGCATGTAAATGAAAGAGAATTTAAGAGGAAGAATTAAAGTCGTGTATCTGTAGTGAATTTTTGTATAGCATATTTCACTTAATTGACCCGGTGGGTAGAAAAAAATCGGATCAGTTAAGTACACTAACTGGTCCGATTGTCTTCCACCCATCGGATCAGTGATGGGTTTTAAAATATATATCACAAATGCACGGTGTCTGTTATTAGCAAAAACTGGCAAATACGGGTCGATCCACAGGGAGAGGAGTTCTATAGATTTATGCTCAACTATTTAACTACTTCAAGAGAGAAATTTGATTGAAAGATTAATAACTAAACTAGAACACAAAAGGATGAAAGTTTATCAGATAATTAAAAAACTTGGGCAATCGATCGGTCCACCATGCTTATACCAACTTAATCACTACAATATAATTCAACAATACTTGGATTGAGGTTCGAATAATTAGAGTATTTCCTTAATCGTACGGTCGGGTCTTAACAACTCTTAGATCAACATATGCTAGTACGGTTGCTCAACATAATTAGACCTACCT
Organism: Beta lomatogona; assembly: GCA_947646795.1. NCBI lineage: Eukaryota > Viridiplantae > Streptophyta > Magnoliopsida > Caryophyllales > Amaranthaceae > Beta > Beta lomatogona. The sequence goes on from CANSNZ010000272.1 coordinate 484,553, forward strand.
ATTGTAACAAGCCTCTAATGAGTATGATCTTTCTATTCTAACTCCTATTAGCTAAACATAACCCATGATATTGCGCAATTACATGAATTAAACAAGCATAACAAATCAATAGGAAATTACTCTAATTCAATCCAAATATCGAAGAACTTTAAACCACAATCAAATAGGTATAAACATGGCTTCCCTCACTCAGCCCTAGAAAAAGACTACTCACTCATGATAATAAAAAACACAATAAGCATAATGCAAGTAGAAAAGTTCATCAAATTAAACAAAGTAAAGAAGAATACCGAATGATTGAAAAGCAATGAAAACGAAATCAACGATCTTTATAATCTTCCAAACAAAAAGTTAATACCAAAGTAGAGAGAGAAAACTAAGTGTTTAAACCTATAAACGCAGAATAAAAAGATCCCCCAATCGAAAATACTAAAAACCTATTTATAGCTTTTACAAAACGGCTAAAAAAAGGCAAAAATTAACGTTCCCGAAAAACCTCACGGTCGACCGGGCCAAATCAACCGGTCGGGCGACGTTGTCTTGAACTTACGAGCAAAGGAACAATTTTGCCCGGTCGGGAGCGTAAACAAATTTGGCCTCTTTCTCACCCGGTTGGCCGGGCTGTTTGGCTTGTATGCTTGAAGGAGTTCTCGGCTCGCCCGGGTCGAGCGAAACCGCCGGTCGACCGGGCGGGAAAGCTGCAAATTTGTATCAACTTGCAAAGGTTGTATCTCTCAAAACAAAAGTCCGTTTGGGGCGTGTGACATTTCATTAGAAAGCCCTTTAAGTCTAGTTTCCAACCCAACTAGAATTTCTTGATTATCAATCTTCTGTAAAACTTATGATCAAAATTGTGAACAGGTGTCAGTTTTGGCACTTCTTTCACTAACTCTTTGCTTCATTCTAACTCGAAATTGTCCCAAACGGATGCATTGTTATCCTTGTGCAAGCTATATTCATCCTCAATGATTAATAGGCTTGATCTTAGATAATCATAATCAATTTGCATCAAAATAACCTGAAAATCATCGAAACATGCAAACGGGGAGTAGTAGAGCACAACTTACGTAATTCATGCCATTATGCACCTAAATGCTTTAAAAGGAGTTCTAAATGCAATCAAAATGCATCTAAAAACTATATATAAATGTGACATATCAATCAATTAAGTTAATTTGATTTGGTTCACAACCGGATCAATTAAATTTCTCCAACTGCTCCGCCCTTAACTGATCTCGTTCATTTCCGGATCAATTAATTAAGTCAATTTTAATCAGATCAGTTAAGCTTTTTTCCACTATTGTTGAAATGAATTAACTTAACCAGGGTCGGATCTAGTAAGGATTATAGGTGGCACGTGGCTACCAAAATAATTAGTTTGTTTTTATCATATTTTTCAAGTAAAACGTATTTGTTTTTTTCTTTTATTTTGAAGGAAATCCACCACTGCTTAAGTCGATATACTTCCTCATTTCTTTTTAAATGCAACAAATGCACTTTTTCGCTATTCACACTTATCACTTTGCTAAGATTTGTGATATGTACATAATGAAAAACATAGTCAAGTAGGATCTTGTATATGTAATTTTTATAATTTTTACTTACATGTAATTATAGATATTTGTGGTCAAGGTAATGTCTTAAGATGCGTAAAAGTGCATTTGTTGCATTTAAAAAGAAACAAAGGAAGTATTGAAATGAGCAAGTAAAACGTATTTGTTAAATGTATAAAAACTTTCCGTGCACAATATGTTGAATATTGAACATTTTTTTGAGGGGATGTTGAATATTGAACTACGCTCTCGGCTCTAGTGGTTAACTGAGAATTGACATGTTCCGCTTTGAATACTGCAAATCCCCTACTTTTCTTAATGTTTATTTTCTAAAATGCTTACCTTTTAATGCTCTTAGTTGTTCTTTAACTTTTTAAATATGGTTGTTTCACCATATACCCCTGACAAATTTTTTTGTTCACCGAATACCCCTACTTTGTTCAGAATTCACCAAATACACCTCAATTTCTTGAAAATACATTAGAATGCCCTTAATGACTAACGGCGGTTAACTCCGTTAGTCATTAACCTAATTTACCCTAATTAACCCTGAAAAACCCTAATTAATCATAGTTTTCTCTCTTACCACCAACATTCAACCACCAATACCTTTCCTTCAAAAAAAACCACCACCATCTGACCCCAACCCCAACCCCAGCCCACCGGCCACCCCTCCCTTCACCTCACCCATGCAACCCCCACCCCACCCCTTGCAAGCCCCACCTCACCCCCACCCCCTCCTCTTTCTCTCTCTCCTTCCGCTTTCTCTCTCCTCCTCCTCCGCCATTTTCATCTTCCCTTCCCGATTTCTTCTTCTTCCTCTCATCTTCATCATCTTCTCCTCGATGATCATCACCTTCATCTTCCACCCTCTTCATGTAACCTTTCTCTCTCTTTTCCCCGCTTCTCTATTTCTTCCTCGATCGACGTTTCGTTTCTTCTTCTCTTGTCTTCTCCAAGTAGTCGAAATCCAGTGGAATTTTTTTAGAACGACAATTAATTGATGCAATTTGGTGATATTGAAAGCCCTTCTATAGGAATTGAAATTGGGTCCGATAAATTAGGGAAAGTTGTCGAACTCTAAGATTCGAGGGGTAACACGTGGGGGTTGCGGGGGTGGGGTGGGAGAGTTGCTGGTGGGCGTGGGGTGGGGGTTGCGAGGGTGGGGCGCGGCGGTGGGGAGTGGGGAGCTGCAGGGTGAGGTGGGGGTGGGGGGGGGGTTCTTGGTGAGGGGGTGGGCAAGGTGAGGTGGGGAAGGGTGCCTGGTGCCACGGTGGGCCTGGGGTGGGGGGGTCGGTGGTGGTGGTTAGGGAGAGAGAATTAGGGTTAATTGGGGGTTTTTAAGGTTAATTAGGGTTAATAACTAATGGTGTTAACTGTCGTTAGTCATTAGGGGAATTCTAATATATTTTCAAGAAACTCAGGGGTATATGGTGAATTCTGAAAAAAGTAGGGGTATCTGGTGAATTAAAAAAATTGTCAGAGGTATATGGTGAAAAAACCGTTTTAAATAACCTATTTTGCTTTCTATTTGCTCTTACTCATTACTTCCTCTATTTTTTTTAGATTACCCGTTTTGACTTTTGACACTATTCACATATGTAATTTTGACTATCTTTTATGATTTGTACTTAAGGAAAAATATAGTCATGTGGGATCTCGTTAGATTCGTCTCAATGTATAATTTTCAAATATCAACTTTTTGTAATTTTTGCTTAATTATAATTAAAGATATTAAGGTTGAAAATAGTGCATAGGCAAGTGTACCCATAGGAAACAGGTCAACTCAACAAAAACAGAGGAAGTATTAACTTTGTGCATTATTTATATACTTTGTTAATTTATTCATGCCAATATTTGCTATATATAGTTAACTTTTACTACCTCCTTTCTTTTTCTATTGCAACAATGGGTTTGGGCACGGTTTTTAAGTAAGTGGAAAAAGTGGGTAGTTTAGTATAAATATACTCCTTTAATTAACTAGAGTAGGAGATAAAATAATTCTTAATAAAGTAAAAGCAATTTTATAAGTCAAGTGAGTAATTAATGATGGTTTTAGTAAGATAAAGTAAGGGTAATATTATCAACTAAAATTGTTTTTTTACCAAAAGTAGAATTATTGCAATAGATATGAAACTACCCAAAGTGGTAATTGTTGCCATAGAAAAGGAATGGAGGAAGTACAATATAATAATACAACTAATATCCCACTTTATCCATCTTCTAAAACTGTTTGCATAAGGTAGTACTAGCAATTTATGCACGCGATGCGTGCCTCATTTCTTTATAACATAATTTATAACTTTTTTGGGCATAAACAAAGGTAAAATTTGAACATTAGACATGTTTTTTGGGCTGGCTAATTTTGTTGATTAAACCTATATCACTTAACCAAACCCGTCGTTTATTATTTATTTTATTTATACTTTCTTTAAGATTTTTATAATTAAAACTGATGAGCGATAAAAGAATGTTACGCAGATTTATTAAGAATTTCTTATATTTTTATCAACAAAGTATTTTGTTTTAATTAAATTATTTCACTTTGTTAATTGATTGTATTTTCCTTTTTGATTTACTACTTGATTGTGGATTGATTGATCAAATATTTGATTGATATAATTTTCTTTGTTAATTTTTTTATGCTATATTTGAGTTTGATTTTCTTTCATCTTTTTTTGGTAGAGTAGTTGATTTACTAAGGGGTAATTAAGTAAATTTATTAGGGGACACCATAGCTTCCCCCTTCCCTTATATAATAGAGATTGTAATGAAAATGGGAAAGAGTAATACGAAGTATATAATTGTTATTATGTAAGATTTGGTTGTACTTTGTCTCTATATATATATATACACTGATGTTATGAAAGTATTTCTAATAAATGAGACTATATACTCCCCTAAGAAAATGACACTAACTATATGGAACTTGGACTTGTCAGTTGAGCTCAGTTATCATTATAACTGAATATCTCAATGTCAATAATCTATGCAATGAAGAATATTGTTTCAATTTGTGCTTTAGGCCTATTGGCGTATGGTAGATTTGTGCCCCCAAACTTGAATCCTGAATCCGCCGTTGCGTAGAACTGGTATTTTTGGTCCGTGAGATGCCTCGAGCAGTTACAATTGTCAAACATATTATTATTCATAAGTTTTATAATTGATTTTATTTGCTCTTTGTACTTTTATTTCTAGTGCGAAATTGAAAAATGGACCTTATGGAATAATAAGTTGTTTTAGAAAAACTTTCAAAAAAATAGGATATAATAACAATGTCAGTGTAATTGGGGTAAGAGAATGTTATTACCTTAATAAAAGTTTTTTAGAGATGAAAAAGTTTGTCTATGTCTCTGTAGTTATATATAATAATAATAAGCCGTTATTATGTTTTACATTGAAACAATAAACATTAAAATTGTGGTGCATTGGTGGTTAAACTCTTAAATTTATTTCAAATGTCACGTGTTCGATTATTTGTATAGATGTTTGAAATTTCTACTATTCTTTTACATGCTAATCAAACAAATATTTTAAACTCTCTATTAAAATATGCGTATGCAATAATGTATTCTCCCAACCGAATTCTCTTTCTGATAAGCTCTATTATTGCTTTTTCATCAAGCATCATAATTCACGTTTTGCACCTGAATAGTCTTTTTTTCTACAATAACAGTATGTTTATTTTTCTTATATTCTAAGAGAGGATAGCCAATTGGCATCTCTTGCTCGATCAGTTCCTCGTTAATTCACTCATGTTCATCAAAAGTAACTGTCTCTTTCGTTTCTCTAATTACTTCTTTATGGACATGATGAGAGAGTTAGGCAAAGTAATATTTGTACAGGCAGGAGTTTTTTTTGGAAACCTTTTATAGGGTTCGCTTTTATAATTAGTTCTTTTCCCACTGTGTGAGTGTTTGTTGTCATATCTTTTGCTTAAAGTTTGACCCAAGTGACATGATTGTCCTCAAATATAATAAGTGAATGAATATATATGGCACTTAGATCTTTTGGCTTGCACTAGTGAAAAGATATATGGGTCGCCTTTTGGATGATGATATTGTATCATTTAGCCTTTAAGATGAACCTTTCTATCAATCGAAATTATTTCGAATATGAGCGCCGACAAGAGTTTCTTAGGTAGTTACTGTAGCTTATTAGAGAACAAACTTTATAATGAACCTAAATTGGTGTTGGTGCGTTTTTTTCATTTAAACTTTATTTTTAGGATTTTTGGTAAGAAAACGCCCTTTAGATACAACTTTATGTATAAGAGTATGAGTATCTCAGTAAACTTTTTTTTCTTGCCTCAGAGCACCTAATAAGAACTTTTAGGGAGCATTTGGTTGGGAATCGTTTGGAAAGGGTAAGGGAATCAAGCCTTACTTGTTATTTGTTTGTTCAGTTCAATGATTCCTTTTACCTGACTCATCCACCCCCAACACCCAACTACACCACTAACCACCGAGAATCGCCCACCCAACTGCACATCCACCATCTAAAGCACCCAACTACCGAGAATCCGCCACACCATCCACCATCTAAACCACCCACAAACCCTAGAAAAAAATTGAAGAACAGAGAGCAAAGGAGGGGAGACAAACGGCAGCAACGGGAAGGGGAGGGGGAAGAGACAACGACGAACTGGAATGGGAGGGGGAGGACACGACGGCACGAGAGAAAGGGAGGGGGAGGAGCTGCGCGCGCAGCTGCGGAAGGGGAGGGGGAAAGGCGGCTCGCAGCGGTGGGAGAAGGGGGAGAGGAAGGGGGAGCGCTAGCTCGCGGCGCCAGCCGAAGGGCGAGGAGTGCCGATGGGGCACAACAACCACGGGAGGGAAGATGGTGGAAGAATGTAAGAGGAGGAAGAAAGAGAAATTAAAAAAATCCAAACAAACAACATTTAAAATTAAAGGGTTTTGCTTTCTTTTCCCCCTCTACCCCTTTCTTGATTACCCTTATGGCAACCAAACGACCCCTTAAATGTTAGGTGGCACCTAAGCATCGGTATCTAAACAAAGAAGTCAACATTTTGGCGATTTAACATAAAAATATTTAGTTAGAATAAACATTTATCAGAATACAATAACACATATTCATTTGGTAACTTTTACTAATGGTATGAGAAGTGAAAAGTAAAAAGAATTGAAAGATACAGGACAATGTGATATGTGCCTATAGTAGAGACGTATTGGGCCTAATCTGAGATGCAACCCGCCTACATCTCTATTATGCATATCTACAAGGAATCCCTCTCTGGCCTCTGCCTAGGCAGAGACATATGCTGAATACATCTTTGCTTAAGGTCAGATTTGTTCTTCATACATCTTCGCCTAAGCCAAAACACATTTCTTATGCGTCTGATGGGATTCCGGAAAATTTTAATATAAACTTACTGGCACCATAAAGGACATGATCCCTTTTCTAGAACACTGAGTCGTTCTTGCGGCAATGACAGTGTGCAACAACAGTGGTGGCAATAGGTGGTGGATATGGTATTGTGTTAGTATTAGAGGTGAGTGGTGGTTGACGAGTGTGTATGTGAGAGAGAGAAGTTTAGCAAAAGAGGGGGACTGAGGGTCTGTTCTATTCAATTTATTTTTGCTTATCTGAACTAAACTGAACTTATTAGTTTTTATTATACCTTATCTGAACTTATCTAAACTTATTAGACCTTATCCTGTGAGAGTGTCAGACCTTATTCTTACTGAGCTGAACTTATTAGACTTTATTAGCCATTACCCGAACTTATCCTGAACTTATTCTAATAGAGACTGAAAACAAGGTGAATAAAACAGATCTTGACTATAAAGGAAACTAGTGGGGTGGGAATAATATGAAAAAGTAGAGTGACTACCGATTAAAGAGGATGACATTTAACATCTTTTAAATTAGAATCCCAAATTAATAATTTAATTAAATTAAATAGACTATAAAATTTTATACGAATATCTTATACTCCCTCCGTCCCAGAAAAATCTGAACACTTGGTGGGACACGTAGTTTAAGGTAATAAGTTGTGGTGTGGTTATCAAATGTTATTTTATTTAAAAAGTAGATATGATAGGAGTTGGTGGGGTATTTTTTATTAGAGGAGAGAGAAAGTTGGGTAACTTTTTATTGATAAAAGGTAGAGTGTGGGGCCAAAGATGTGTAAAAGAAATAATATATTAATGGTGGGACCATGTCAAGAATGGAAGTGTTCAAATTAATTTGGGACAAACATAAAAGGAAAGTGTTCAGACTATTCTGGGACGGAGGTATGTAGGTAAGGCCCGTAAGGGGACTACACTCTTAATAAAACGTTAAAAAATAATTATTAATAATAAGTTAGATTTACCATACATTAAGGTCATGTTCTTTTGGACTTGTTTTCGGTTCAGTTCCATTCAGTTCAGTTACTCTCTGCATTTCAATTTCTCTCAATTCAATTCAATTCAGTTTAATTTAAAAAAACGGGGCCTAAATTCTATTAGTAGTAAATAAACAACTAAACATTCTAGTGAATAAACCCCACTTTTATCCATAGTGGTAAAAGAGCTTCATTTGATGAAGTGGCTCGAATTAAGCGTAAAAGGTAAGGGAATGAGGCCATGAGGGCGTGCGTTACCAAAAGGGAATATATGATGATGATTTTTTTTGTTTCTCACAGACTTCATAAAAGTTGTGCAAATTTTCTCTCAAAAACAGGAAAAAGAAAAAGGAGAGTTGGTATTACAATAAAAAGAAAATAATCTGGAAACGTGAAGATGCCGAAAAAGTTACTATTGGGAGGACCTGAATTATGTGGATGTTGTTTCAATCCCATTAACATGGTTATGGATATGTCTTTATTTTATTAATTTCAATTAGTTTCCCCTCTATAGATTGGAGGGTGTTAATAGATTTATTATTACTTATTAGACCTTATCTGAACTTATCGTGTTGTTCTATTCAACTTATTTCCAGTCCTTATAAGAAAAAAAATTATAATAAGTTTAGACAAGGACTAATAATTTCATATAAGTTTTATTCAGCAAAAAAAAGATTTAACGCACTCACAAGATAAAATTTAATAAGTTCAGTAAAGTTTAAGTAAATTCAGATAAACAAAAATAAATTGAAAAGAATAGGGTTTGAAATCATGCATAATATTTAATGAAACATCTTATATTTCACTTCTCAATATATGCTACCTCATTAATCTCAAGTTGCATTAATGTACTTTATGGGCAAAGATGAGAGTTATTTAAATAAAATGAAATGGAAACGTGATAGTTACTTAAGGAATACAAATTTTATATTGTTAATTATTATCTATACAAATATATTAAAAGGCGTGCGTGACAATGTATACACACCACGTGACACCTCTACGCAATGTATACACGCGACGTGGCACATCTGTTACTCTACTAGAATTGTCCAATGTGTACACATGTGACAAGTCATGTCAATTAACAAAAGTAAAATTAGCTTGCAACAAGATTTGAACCAGTGACCTCTTGTAATTATATATGACACAATTACCATCTCAACCAACTTTTAATCATGTTTTAAGTGTCCACATCATTATATTTGTAGCTTTTAAATGTTGAGTTTTCCTTAATATATTTTAATGGGAAAGGAAAAAAAATGCATATCAAATTTGTAAAACAGTACCAACCTGGAGCAACGCCCGGGCCCAAATACTAGTTAAATAGGAAAAGACGAACCAATGTAATAAATATTGCTGAAGTATGTGTTAAAGATGTTTCCTTACAAAATATAATATGAGGTCATCGAATAACCAAATATTTTATGTATAATATGCTAGAAAAATTTAATAATAAAAAAAACTAAAAGAGAATCATAGATGTCAACATATTTACAAATATTTAATATCTTGAAATAGTATTGGAAAAGTATTGGGTGAAGCAGTTACACCACCTAGTGTGACAAGTCTTGGTCATGATTAGAATGTCATGAAGAAATTGTCGTGACGAGTGATCACCGTCGTTAAGGGGAGAGGGAAAATTTTGAGATCGAAACATGAATTTTGCCTCTTGAGTCTAATCTTGATGTTAGAGAGACTTGTTAAATAGGAAGCGGTGGTGGAGCGGTGATAGTAAGGCGGCGTTGTAGGTCTCGACCTCTTAAGTAGCTCGTCACACTTGCCTTTTTTCACTAGTGGAAAAAAGCCTAAGGGCTGCGGTCAAAAGTGGCCTAAGGGCTGCGTTTTTTGACCGCAGCAATTAGAGTAGCAGCCCTTAATATATAGGAAGGGCTGCGGTTAAGAACCGCAGCCCTTGCAGTATTAAGGGCTGCGGTCGAAAGAAAACCGCAGCCCTTGGACATATAAGGGTCGCGGTTAACTCGGGAAAACCGCAGCCCTTGAATAATTAAGGGCCGCGGTTTTTCCAGTTAACCGCAACCCTTATATGGTCAAGGGCTGCGGTTTTCTCCATTAACCGCAGCCCTTTTGGTAATAAATTTTTTTTTTAAAAATTCGGGCACTATATATGCGCTCGTTCCCTCGTGTCGCCGGTTCCTTCTTGCTTTGCTTTGTACCATATTACAAACCTCATAATGCATATATATATATAGAGTTCCCAATTATATATGTAATAATTCTATATATATAATAAATAATGTTAAAGAGTACATATTAAGGCAAATATTAATTATAATACAAAAAGCTACATTAACGCAACAACCGAATAGCTTGCCAACTTGTTTCGAACTTCTAGCTAGTTCTTGCAAAATCCTAACCAATGTATCATAGACAATCTTCACAAATGTAGGTAGCCAACTTGTTTCGAACTTCATCCAACTCTTCAATTGTGAATTCATCCAACCTTGGTGCGTCATTATCCATGTAAACCTTGCAATAATATGAATATAATAAATTAATAAGATGAAATCAAACATTTACAATATATAATAACAACTAACTCTTGCAAAAGATTAGAAGTTCAATTTTGTAGGTTCGTTTCGGGGTCGTTTTTTGTGAATTTGAGCTATTTTACTTCCCAAAACTACCTACATGTTATATATAGGAGCAAAACTAACACACACCACTTACTTTATGCATAGTTGAAGTGTTAATGTCATATTTTGGTGCAAAAGATTAGAAGTTCAATTTTTAGGTTCGTTTCGGGGTCGTTTTTTTGTGAATTTGAGCTATTTTACTTCCCAAAACTACCTACATGTTATATATATGAGCAAAACTAACACACACCACTTACTTTATGCATAGTTGAAGTGTTAATGTCATATTTTGGTGCAAAAGATTAGAAGTTCAATTTTTAGGTTCGTTTCGGGGTCGTTTTTTTGTGAATTTGAGCTACTTTACTTCCCAAAACTACCTACATGTTATATATAGGAGCAAAACTAACACACACCACTTACTTTATGCATAGTTGAAGTGTTAATGTCATATTTTGGTGCAAAAGATTAGAAGTTTAATTTTTAGGTTCGTTTCGGGGTCGTTTTTTGTGAATTTGAGCTATTTTACTTCCCAAAACTACCTACAAGTTACACATAGGAGCAAAACTAACACACACCACTTACTTTATGCATAGTTGAAGTGTTAATGTCATATTTTGGTGCAAAAGATTAGAAGTTCAATTTTTAGGTACGTTTCGGGGTCGTTTTTTTGTGAATTTGAGCTATTTTACTTCCCAAAACTACCTACAAGTTACACATAGGAGCAAAACTAACACACACCACTTAATTTATGCATAGTTGAAGTGTTAATGTCATATTTTGGTGCAAAAGATTAGAAGTTCAATTTTTAGGTTCGTTTCGGGGTCGTTTTTTGTGAATTTGAGCTATTTTACTTCCCAAAACTACCTACAAGTTACACATAGGAGCAAAACTAACACACACCACTAATTTATCCATAGTTGAAGTATGTAAGTCACACTTAGGTACAAAAGATTAGAAGTTTAATTTTTAGGTTCGTTTCGAGGTCGTTTTTTGTGAATTTGAGCTATTTTACTTCCCAAAACTACCTACAAGTTACACATAGGAGCAAAACTAACACACACCACTTACTTTATGCATAGTTGAAGTGTTAATGTCATATTTTGGTGCAAAAGATTAGAAGTTCAATTTTTAGGTTCGTTTCGGGGTCGTTTTTTTGTGAATTTGAGCTATTTTACTTCCCAAAACTACCTACAAGTTACACATAGGAGCAAAACTAACACACACCACTTACTTTATGCATAGTTGAAGTGTTAATGTCATATTTTGGTGCAAAAGATTAGAAGTTCAATTTTTAGGTTCGTTTCGGGGTCGTTTTTTTTGAATTTGAGCTATTTCACCTCCCAAAACTAGCTACATGTTACATGCTACAATTTCCAAAATAAACTAATTCTTACCTATCAATTTAATCTAAATTAAATAAACTAATTAGTTACATACCTTTTGAAGATAATCGATGTCAGTACAACGGTTGACTATATCAAACATGTACCGCAGTACGTAATAGCCACAATCAACACCATTCTTTTGTTGCGGACATCGAAATTCACCAAATTTAAACATCCAAAAACATTCATGTTAAATTTAAAGTATATGAAAATAAATGGTTAGACATAAGATTCACCAAAGTAGTTACCTCAACTGATATCCAAAGAGGAGCTTTTCCTAATCGAAGTCCAAGTCCATAATGGTGCTTCATCACACTACATCAATACATTATAAGATGTTTATTATATATATATATATATATATGTATATATATATATATAAATGTGTAATATTAGGTACACATATTGTTCTAGTTAAGTTACCTATTCAATAGTGACTTGACTAGTAAGCTCCGTGGTGGTTGTCGACGAAGAGAATCAAAGTGGTAAACGTGATTATTTGACAAACATATCACAATGAGCGTCCAATGGAGACTATACAAGGAAATAATATAAAGTTATCTAAACAAGGTAATAAAGTTATAGAAAATAAAGTAAAGCATCAAGTTTGGTGTAACAAGCTTACGCTTCAATATATGGAACAAGGATGAACTTCTCTTCTAACCGATGTGATTGTTTGAAACTAGTATCGAGATATTCTTTCACATCGGTTTTGTTTTTTAAACAATTGTCATCTCGCATCATACTTGGACATAACCAACCAATCTTTGTCTCACTCATTTTTTCATTCAATTCAAGTACACAATAACCTCGAGAAATTAAAGCATATAATAAAAAGTCAACATACATGTATGGAAGGTGAAAATTATTATAAACTTGTAAAGTAAGATATGTATATGTATCACCTCATGAAAGCTTGTATCATTGTTCCACTCAACATTTCTCCACGTAAGAATTCTTTAACATCGTCTTTGGAAATCCATGTAGATGACTCATCGGCGTAGTTGAATTGTTCCTTCCCCAAAGGAACATGTATTGCAAGTATCATCGAGCAAATCACTAACACACTCATGCAACCAATAACATGCCTTAGTAAGGCCTTGCACCACCAACGGCTCGAGAAGTGGATTGTTTGACATACTAACTTGGTCATCGAACACAATTGGTTCAATTTCAACACGTGCAATTGCCTCCTTAGCCATCTTGTTTTGTGAACCGACCTTTTTAGCCTTCTGGTCATGTGAACCAGCCTTCCTTGAAACCTATTAAAAAGTAATAATAAGAATATTGTTCACTTATTATTTATATGACATAGAAAAGTAATATAATCAGAGTTGATTATTACATAAACTAACGCATATATATATGTATGTTTATCGGTGTACCTCATCTGAAAATCGCACCCATGCACGCGGCCACAGAACATAACTACCATGGGCGTCACTCAGTGTATGTAGACTGACCTCCGGTTTTGGCATCGGAAGACCTAAGTCTTCAAAACCAGGCTCAATGTAGTCGATGCTCACCACATAGTGATCATTTTTCACTATCTGGTGATGCACTCGTACTCGATCACCAGGAGGTTGTGCATGGCCACTAGCTACCACAATCAGACTATCAGAATCTTTTTCTTGAACTAATAGTCGGCATGGGGTCTCCTCCTTTGAATCAAAACAAGTCATTAATAGTTAATTGCGATGAAACAACATATTTAGAATTGCATGCACTTAGGGACAATACATAGTTAATTAATAAAGCACAGTGATTAAGCGTGATAAATTAAACCAAATACAGTGATTACCTTCAACTCGGGTATTGGTGGATCGGGTGCGGTATCGTTTGATTATCCGATGTTTGTGGAACACCGATCGGCCGGCTAGATGGAACATCACTACCTTTCTTCAATGGGAAGGTCGGTAAACCCATTTGCTCCATCATAGCATTGAAGTTATGTGTCATCTCCTCTCTAAGCTCCTCCCGAATTGCAGATTTGATAGCCTCCACATCTACCGACGCCGAATTCACACTACTTGCACTTGATTTTGACGTTGTCGTGTATTGTTCACCATATACCTTTCGCACGCCGAGGCGGACACCTCCCACGCCCTCACACGACCACTATGGTCCTTTCCTAGAGTTTCGTGCAAAGCATCCATGTGTGCGGTAGGAGTGAAATCACCTGTTGCCTCCTTTTCCTTTAATCCGATCTACAAATAAAACAACATAAATTAGACGTTAAAATTTTTCAAAAAACAAAACAAAACGGCGGGAACGTGCAAGGGGGGGTGGGGCGGTGGGACGTGTAGGGGGGAAGTGCAAGGGGGACTGTGTGGGGGGGGCATTGGGGGACTGCGTGGTAGGGGGGCAAGGTGTAGGGGGCAGTTGGGGGACTGGTGTGGGGAGGTGCAGGGGGAGGGGGGGGGCAGGTGGGGGCAGGGGGGACTGTGTGGGGCGTGTAGGGGGGGCATTGGGGGACCGTGTGGGCGGTGGGGGGGGGGTGGGGGAGCGGGTAGGGCAGTGGGGGGGGGGGTGGGGTGTGTGGGGGGCAGTGGGGGACTGTGGTGGGGGGGCGTGGGGGGGGCCGGTGGGGTGTAGGGGGAAGTGCAAGGGGGGGGCTGGGGGAGGGGGGGGGAGTGGGGGACGTGTGTTGGGGGGCGGGGGCTGGGGAGGGGGCAGTGGGGGGGCAGTGGGGTGAAGGGGGCTGTGGGGTGCGGGGGGCAGTGGGGGGACTGTGGGGGGAGGGGGAAGTGGAAGGGGGGGGCTGGGGGGGGGCGGTGGGGGACGCTAGTTGGGGGCAGCTGGGGGGAGCCGGTGGGGTGGGGAAGTGCGGGGGGGGACTGTGGTGTGGGGGCAAGCTGGCGCCGATGCTAGCGGCTCTTGCCATGGCGGGGGCCGCGGGCACGATGGGGGGCCGTGGGGGGCGGGGTGCGGGGGGGGTGTGGGGTGGGTGGGGATGGGGTTACTTGAATAATGGATATAAACGAAAACATATCAAATTAGCAAAATAAGCCTAAAATGATATTTACGTTCCCGAAATCCGACCAACAACAAAGTAGCACCTATAAATCTACTTAATAACAATATTTTAGGTTATATTATCATGTTTCACAAGAAATTGGAGCCCGAGTGACTCAAACTATTCGAAAATGACATGAAATGGCCGAAATAGGCCTAAAATGATATTTACGTTCCCGAAATCCGACCAATAATAAAGTTGAACCTATAAATCTACTTAATAACAATATTTTAGGTTATATTATCATGTTTCACAAGAAATTGGAGCCCAAATGACTCAAACTATTCGAAAATGACATGAAATGGCCGAAATAGGCCTAAAATGATATTTACGTTCCCGAAATCCGACCAATAATAAAGTTGAACCTATAAATCTACTTAATAACAATATTTTAGGTTATATTATCATGTTTCACAAGAAATTGGAGCCCAGTGACTCAAACTATTCGAAAATGACATGAAATGGCCGAAATAGGCCTAAAATGATATTTACGTTCCCGAAATCCGACCAATAATAAAGTTGAACCTATAAATCTACTTAATAACAATATTTTAGGTTATATTATCATGTTTCACAAGAAATTGGAGCCCAATGACTCAAACTATTCGAAAATGACATGAAATGGCCGAAATAGGCCTAAAATGATATTTACGTTCCCGAAATCCGACCAATAATAAAGTTGAACCTATAAATCTACTTAATAACAATATTTTAGGTTATATTATCATGTTTCACAAGAAATTGGAGCCCAAGTGACTCAAACTATTCGAAAATGACATGAAATGGCCGAAATAGGCCTAAAATGATATTTACGTTCCCGAAATCCGACCAATAATAAAGTTGAACCAATAAATCTACTTAATAACAATATTTTAGGTTATATTATCATGTTTCACAAGAAATTGGAGCCCAAGTGACTCAAACTATTCGAAAATGACATGAAATGGCCGAAATAGGCCTAAAATGATATGTACTTACAATAGCATTGGCTATCTTTTTCAGAATCGGGATCGGGTAACACTCTCTTTCCCTTTGCATCAACCCCATGCATCGAACACCACCAATCAAGGACCCCGTCTGGGTTGACGAGCCGGTGTAGCCGATGTGGTTGTAGAGGTAGGTGTCGTTGTCGAATCCTGTGTGGGGTAATGGGCAAACATCCACTTTTTTCTCGCCCGATCGTAGGAATGGGCACCCAAATGATGATAATATTTCCTTGCTTTTGCACTTGCGCTTTTTTCTCACGTCTTGCCCGAAAAAACACATAATTACAAACAAAAGATTAGGTGTTATATACAATCATACTCGAGCTAAGTGTGGTAAATATAATTAAAATCCTTTGCTTACAACACTTCGGGGTAGTATTTTTGGCAACAAATGCTTCCCACTCTTCGAGTTTGATATTTCTCCATATTTGATATGGTAATGTGGTGGGTTCCTCTCGAATTTTCCAATGCGGCCTCGGCTTCGATTTGCTTTTCTCCCCCATAAATTTTCTTCTTCTTTGTACCCGTTCTTTTCCTCCGCTTAGTAATCCAACCTGGACACTAACTTAGCCTTGAAATCTCGAAATCTCCGAGCAAGCGGATAAAAATAGATTCTTCTTGGCTTCATCATCTTCGATATTGAAGAGATTCTACAAAAAAACGAACAAAAATATTAGTTTCCACATTTGTTGTAATAGATTAAATTTTATCATTAGTACTACATACACATACATTTATTAAAATAAGAAACTAAATGGTAGTATGAAACTTACCATAGTGTCATTCCATAGCAATTTCTTCATCCCTCGGGCACCTCTTGCCATGAATGCAAAATGGAGAGCCTCCGAACACAAAGGCCAATATGTTTGGCATACTTAGAACGCCACACACCACAAGGTTGACCCAAGTTATCGTACTCTAAAGTCATATGCAAGTGAGTAGCACTTATTGAATTTGTAGGTCCTCTTCCCTTTCTCTTTTTCATCACTTTCGATTTTCTTTGTTGTTGATTTGTTTGTAACTCCCGTTGTTGACCTTCTTTCCTACAAACTTGTTGTGCTTTCACAATTGTACCACTTTTTGGATGAAGTTCTTGAAGATCTCGATCTTCGAGATCACCTTTATCCGGGTCCTTCCTCACATCATAAGATTCATCCTCGGTTGTGTGTTCACTAGTCGTCATCTCATCCATATGTAGTAATTATCCCCGCAATTATAAACACATAGAAATTAATATATATGTACAAGTTAAAAAAAATAACAAATTGATTAAGGACCAACAATAATGGAACATCGGAAATCGTGGGCCACTAGCTACTCCCCCTTGCACATCCCCCGCGGCGGCGGCGGCGGCAGCAGCTTTGCTTGCCGGGGCAGGCCGGCAAAGCACTGCTGCCGGCTGCTGCCATTTCGGGTTTCCTGCTGCCGCTGGCAGCTTCCCTCGGCTGGCCGGGTGCTTTGCCGGGCCGCGGGGAATGTGCAAGGGGGGGGGAAGTAGCTAGGTGTTGGACGGGGCGGGAAGTAGCTAGGGGTTGGACGGGGGAAGTAGCTAGGGGTTGGACGGGGGGAGCGGGGGCCGTGCAAGGGGGGGACCGGGGCCTGTGCAAGGGGGGAAGTAGCTAGTAGGGGCCGGACGGGGGATCGGGCCGTGCAGCGGGGGGGAACCCGGTGTGCAAGGGGGCCTAAAATGATATTTATTTTCCCGAAATCCAACCATCAACAAAGTAGCTCGTATAAATCTACTTAATAGCAACATTTTAGGTTATAAGATCATATTTCACAACAAATTGGATTACCATGACTCAAAATACACGAAAATGACATGAAACGGCCGAAAAAAAGCTTAAAATGACGTTTACTTTCCCGAAATCCAACCATGAACATAGTAGCACCTATAAACCTACTTTGTAGTCGTATTTTATGCAATATTATCACATTCAACAAGAAATTGGATTACCATGACTCGAAATACACGAAAATGACATGAAACGGCCGAAATAAGCTTAAAATGACGTTTACTTTCCCGAAATCCAACCATGAACATAGTAGCACCTATAAACCTACTTTGTAGTCGTATTTTATGCAATATTATCACATTCAACAAGAAATTGGATTACCATGACTCGAAATACACGAAAATGACATGAAACGGCCGAAATAAGCTTAAAATGACGTTTACTTTCCCGAAATCCAACCATGAACATAGTAGCACCTATAAACCTACTTTGTAGTCGTATTTTATGCAATATTATTACATTCAACAAGAAATTGGATTACCATGACTCGAAATAAACGAAAATGACATGAAACGGACGAAATAGGCCTAAAATGACCCTTACTTTCCCGAAATCCAACCAACAACAAAGTAGCACCTATAAATCTACGTAATAGTCGTATTTTTTGCTATATTATTATATTCAACAAGAAAATTGAGTCACATGACTCGAAATATATGAAAATGACATGAAATGGACGAAATAGAGATAAACCCGAGTATATGTCTCATGATTTGTTGACCTTCCGCCGTTTCTTAGGAGTTTCAACATGTATCCCTTCAGTGTGATCAACACGCATATAGTTCTCGGACATATTTACATCATCTTCCACGCTATTTTCGGGATAGGTAAAAGTTGGGATGTCCTCAAATGCATCATACTCTTCCTCATCCTCAACATCACCAATGCCCGAGAATACTCCTTTTGCCGGGTACAACAATTGACCACTTATTATCGCCAGGATCGGTTACATAGAATACTTGTTTAGCTTGTGATGCAAGTACAAATGGTTCTTCAGTCTCACGTAGACGACCCATGTCCACAAGAGTGAATCCGCAAGGATCATCTTTTTTTACGCAACGTCGATTATCATCAACCCAATTGCAATAAAAGAGACAAATATGAAAAGCTGAGTAGTCAAGCTCCCATATTTCTTGAATTCGCCCATAATAGTTGGTGGCGGCAAGAACGGGAGACTTATCTTTCGAGCTTGCGTATTGTGTAGATGACGCCACAAGTGAAACACCACTATTCCGTCGCGATGTCGACTTAAGATCTTGACGTTCGATCCAAAACGTATACCCGTTAATATCATAACCCTCATAAGAGTGTACATGATTCACGAGGACCAAATGCTAACCACTTGACTGTTTCGAAACATTTTCATTTAAATCATCCACTACTCGATGATGAAACCAATCAATGAACATCTTATTATGCATTTGCGTCAATGCCCTTATTCCTTTTCCAGGGTTGCTAACACGTAATTCCTCCATATGCTCATTTAAATAAGGATGGACAGCTGCCACGTGATGCAACACAAATAAGTGAGCTTGTGTACGCTTGTCGACAGAAGGTGAGATCAATTTTGAGCCAATCGTACCCTTGCCCTCGAGTCTGCCCTCGTGTCGAGATATCGGAACGCCAATAGGATCAACACCAAGCAACATACTCGCCACAAAATTACCGACCTCTTCACCCACAATCCCTTGAATAATGCTACCTTACGGTTGTGCAAGATTTCGAACTTTATCCTTCAAAGTACCCATATATCTCTCAAAAGGATAGCACCACCTCAAAAACACTGGACCACACAGCCTTAATTTCTCGAACTAGATGGACAATGAGATGGACCATAATGTCAAAGAATGCGGGGGAAAAAACATCTCAAATTTGCATAGAGTTTCAACTACTCGGCTCGCAAAGAATCGAGGGTCGACGGTTCAAGGACTTTGCTGCATATTGTATGGAAAAATGAACAAAGTTCGGTAATGGTGTGCCTCACATGCTTCTAAGTATCCCACGAATTGCAATCGGTAAGAATACTTGCATCATGACATGACAATCGTGAGATTTCATACTCGATAACTTCAACTCACCATTTAAGGTAACAAATCGCTTCATATTCGATGAGTACCCAGTTGGAACCTTAATACCATACAATGACTCGCAAAAAATCCGTTTCTCGCCTTTCGACAGCGTGTAGCAAGTGGGGCAAATAATTCTTCTCCGAATCATCCACCCTTTTTCTTTTCCCAATTTCCTCATCAAGCCCTTCCTCCACTACTTTCTTTTTCCTTCCCGCCCTTTTTGAGCCCACAACTCCGGCCGAAGCTTATTTTTTTCCAAGTGAAGACGTGACGCTTTAACATCCTTTGTCTTACCCGAATATTCATAAGTGTCGCAAGAATTGCATCACAAACATTCTTCTCAATGTGCATGACATCCAAACAATGTCGACTTTTAAATCTTTCCAATATGGGAGTTTCCAAAAAATAGACTCCTTTTTCCATAATCCCGTAGTTCCATCAACGTCATTCGCAGGTTTACCATAGATCGTTTCAATGCCCTTAACCCGATTATAAACTTCAGTACCGGTTAATGGTCTACGAGCAACTTCCTCTTCAACCGTCCCATCGAAGGCCTTTTTCTTAAATCGATAGGGATGGTCGCGTCTAAGGAGCCTTCGTGTGCGCATATAGACATGTTTGCAACCCTTAATGTGTGTAGACTTCATGTCATCTATACAAATCGGGCACGG
This sequence comes from Beta lomatogona, assembly GCA_947646795.1. Lineage (NCBI taxonomy): Eukaryota > Viridiplantae > Streptophyta > Magnoliopsida > Caryophyllales > Amaranthaceae > Beta > Beta lomatogona. Next base: position 504,975 of record CANSNZ010000272.1, read on the forward strand.
TTTTTTTCCTTTGGTCTTATACCCCGATAAGTTCCCATAAGTTGGAAAGTCGTTCATTGTACGATAAAAGCATGGCACGCAGAGTGAACATCTCATTAGCATACGCATCAAATACCGACACTCCTTCGTTCCACATCTTCCGTAAATCTTCAATAAGTGGTTGAAGGTATACATCTATGTCATTTCCAGGTTGTTTCGGCCCCGATATGAGAAGCGACAACATGATGTACTTGCGTTTCATGCACAACCAAGGAGGCAAGTTATAAATCACTAAAACTACCGGCCATGTACTATGCCGAGAACTAAGATTGCCAAAGGGATTCATGCCATCCGTACATAATCCAAGCCTCAAATTCCTATCCTCGTTACCAAACGGCTTATGCACCCTATTGATACTTTTCCACTCGGGGAATCCGGTAGGATGCTTCAAAGCAAACCGTCTTTCTTCCTACGATCCGCATGCCACCGCATATTCTTCGCATCTTTTTTTAGTGAGAACATGCGCTTAAATCTAGGTATTATGGGAAGATACCACAACACCTTAGGCTGGTGGTCCTTCACTACCCCCACCCCTTCACGCCCGTACCTTGATAATCCACAACGTGGACACTCATCTAAATGCTCATACTCATTACGATAAAGCACACAATCGTTTGGACAAGCATGTATCCTCCGGTACTCTAAACCGAAAGGACACATGAGTTTCTTAGCATAATAGTTCGACTTTGCGAGATCATTTCCATCGGGGAGCATATCGCCTAAAACTTCCAACAACGACGTGAAACCGCAATCCGTCCAACCCGCTTTCGACTTAATATTGAAGAGTGTTATCACAGCGGAAAGTTTGGTGTACTTCGTACAACCTGGATACAATGGCCTTTCAGCGGCCTCGGATATAGACTCAAACATACGAGGTCGTTTGCAAGATCGATCTTCAACCTCTTGTATCATCTCGTCTACCCGATCTCTATCATCATCCCCAAATTCATCATCCCCATACTCACCATCCTCGAAATCATCACCTAATTTATCCTTCTCCTCTTCACATACATCGTTCATTATCCTACAACTTCTTGCATATCTCCCCTCCTCACCATGCCAAACCCATACGTGGTATTGAGGCCTAAACCCACGACGAAAGACATGCTCCCTAAGCAAATGAATACTACTAACCTTGCTCACATTTCCACAATCTAAACAAGGACAATAAAAGTCGATCGCTCCGAGAAGATGCTTGGTATTCTAATGCGGATTTACAAAATTCTCGAGACCCCATTCACAAACTCAATCGATTCACGGCTACCATACATCCAAGTACGATCCATCTCATTCATGAAAACCTCTAATTAAACACAACCAATTATAAGTATCAATCATTTAAGCACATTCACATGCAAGACAATCACATATTGAAAACACGCACATACAAATGGAGGCTAAGTGAGTCACATGTGCAAATGTATGCATGCATCCGAAGGTCCTTATCACTCTAACCTAACCCATCCTTGGACATTTAATCTCACTAGTGAATATATGCCAACTCTTTCAATTCTAAGGAAAATCCGGCAGCATTTCCCCTACAGTTCTCCAAGTACACAATGTAGATAATTGATTATCTACATATGTACACGAGAGAACAATGTAGAGAAATGACAAGCCAAGACTTTCCTTAGAATTGAAAAGAAGACATACATTCACCACCTAAGTGAGATCAAACGTCCAAGGACAGTCCCAAACAGGGGACTATTCAAGACTTACTCCTAATGAGTAAGTCTTGAACGAGTATCTAGGCATATGATTGATGATATGATGATTCATATAACTTATACATTTCATAGCTTAATTAAATTGTTTTCATCCAATCTCATATCAAGAAATATACATACACATATATAGATTGAATCTACATATACATAATAAATGAAGATATATAATGAATTGTCTTTATCATAAATACATACCAATAACAACTAATATGGAGATCGATCTCTATATATACTCTGCACTATCTCCTAGTTGATTTGCCGCTTCCAATATGCTAATATCTAAGACACATAAAACCGAAAAAATTGTTAGCATATAGTAAATGCAAAAATTATAAGAAATACATTCATATATATAAATTATCATATCTTACCCACATTGAAACACATTACAACTAACTTTTCTCATTTAAACTATTAACAAATTATAAATGAAATTTGTTTGCATTAAACTAAGTTAATAGCTAATGTAGCTAATCAACTAATTCAAATAACATATATATTATTAATTATATCAAATTTCACGAGTGTACGACAAATATTCCCAAAAAAATCATAAAAATTCCATAAACTTCCACCAATTATGTCTTATTGCAACAATCGAAGTGAACACCAATATCAACAACTCCAATTCTAAATCGAAAATCAAAACTCTAAGCGGAAAAAATACTGAATTATGCTCAAATCAAACATAAACTAATCAAAGAAATTACACAATAAAAATCCAAAATTAGCAAAATCAAAGACATTGCTAATTGAGAAAAGAGAAAGAGAGGAGAGAGAAAGTACATTTGAGAGTTTGGCAAACGAGAGCAAGAGCCGACCTTTCGGCGTTGCGAGCCGCCGATCTTTAGTGGAAGCCGCCGGCACGCTTCTTTTCTCGGTGTTGGAGGGTATAGGCGCACAGGTGGTTGGTGCGCAACGGAGGGTGGCAAAGGTGCTCGGGTGGTTTTCGCCTTTCGGCACTGCAAGCTGCGATACCCGCACGTACAGGAGGGTGGAGCTCAGGGGTCGGCGTGATGGCGCGTAGCGAGGTGGCGTGCACAGGGAGGTGGAGCTCAGGGCGGTGGTTCAATTTTCGTGAGCTAGGGCGCTCGGGTGTTTGCTGCTGCGTGGAGCTAAGAGAGTTCGTGAATTGAATGAAAATTGGGTGGAGGGAAGAATTAATGAGAGCGCGATTATTTTGGGTGGGAAAAATAAAACAAAGGGCTGCGGTTGTGTAGAAAACCGCAGCCCTTGAAGGGCTGCGGTTTTCTACACAACCGCAGCCCTTTTACAACAGCAAATGGCTTTTTTTCCTCTAGTGTTTTTTTAGGATCCTCACACTTGCTTTTGGTGTGACTTGTCTTACTGTTAAGCATAACATTTTCCAAGATAGAATTGGGCTTGTATTAGGATTATTATTATGTTAGGTTTCATTTTCATTGTGGGATTCCTAAAATATTGTAACCTATATATACTTGTGATAGCATAATGAGAAGTCAAGGCTTTAACCCTAATTATTGTTTTACATGGTATCGGAGCCAAAACGGCACAAAGATACTTTTTTTTAACCTGTATCACTCGGTACTCCCATGGCCGGTGATGATGTTGCGGCAACGCCGCCGACTCCCCCACCACCGCCGTCCCAAAAATTCCTCCCATCAATATTAATTCACCCTTTTATCTTGGTACGGGTGATCGTCCAGGAGATTTCATTACTCCTACTCGTCTCAAGCTTGATAATTATGATGATTGGGCTGCAGATATTCAGATGGCGCTCGAGGCACACAGAAAATTTTGCTTTCTTGATGGATCCATCACTGAAGCTACCCCTCCTTACACCCATGATGATTGGGTGACTGTTAATGTCATGCTTCGTTTCTTGGATCACTAATACTATTGACCCAGAGGTAAAATCTACGTTTTCTAAATTTCATGATGCTCATCGTTTGTGGGTTCATTTGTGTACTAGGTTTTCTTTGGTAAATGGCCCTCGTATTCATCAAATTCAAACTGATATTGCTAAATGTGAGCAACTAAAATCCATGCATGTTTCAACGTATTATGGAAAACTTAATAGTTTGTGGGAGGAACTATATAAGCATGAACCTTTAATATCATGTAATTGTTGCTCTAAGTGTAATGCGGGATTTCGTCACGAATCTCGCCGTGACTCACAGAAGTTACATGATTTTTTGATGGGCTTGCACCTTGATTATGTGTCTTTGCCCTCATCGATCCTTTCATCGGATCCCTTGCCTTCGCTCGACCGATCGTATCATCTAGTTGCCTAAGACGAGCATGTTCGTGCTGGCGCATAGCCCGCCTATTGTTGATTTGATGTTCAGGAGGTTTTTTATTGTCCTGTTGGGCTCCCTAATGAGGTCTCTATTGGTGCTACTCATAAGGGTTCAGTTTCTTTATCTGATACTATTACTCTGAAGAATGTTCTTTATGTTCCTCAATTCAGTTGCAATTTACTTTCGGTTTCACAGTTATCTCATGATATGTCATCTATTATGTAATTTAACTCTTCTATGTGTGCTATACGGGACCCAATGAGGGAGCTGATTGGAACCGGGCATAGGAGGGATGGATTTTACTACTTCTGCACGGATGAGCAACCGGTGCAAGTTTCTATCAACAGCATCTCCTCGGAGTTTGAGCTATGGCATAGGCATATGGGGCATCCTTTGGAACGAGTGGTGAAGTTACTTCCTCCTCTTTTTTGGTCATAAAGGTAGTCTGAATAAAGCATGTGAAATTTATTTTCGTGCTCAACATCCTAGAGACAAGTTTCCTTTAAGTGATAATAGAGCTAGTAGGATTTTTGAGAAAATACATTGTGACTTATGGGCTGCTTATATACATGTTTCATCTGGTGGTGCACGATATTTTCTTACTATAGTTGATGATTTTTCACGTGTTGTGTGGATTTATTGATTGGATGACAAAACTGAAGTTTTTAGGATGTTTATGGCTTTTGTTGCTATGGTTGATCGTCAATTCTCTCAAACCATAAAAATTGTTCAAAGTGATAATGGTACTGAATTTAATTGCCTCCTTGATTATTTTAGTGCCACTGGTATTATTTTTCAAACCTCTTGTGTTGCCACACCACAACAAAATGGAAGGGTTGAGAGAAAACATAAACACATTCTCAATGTAGGGAGGGCATTGCGTTTTCAAGCTCATTTGCTTATTTATTTTTGGGTGGAGAGTGTTCTTACTGCTGCTCACCATATTAATCGTACCCCTTCTGTTCTTTTAGACAATAAATCTTGCTTTGAAGTTCTTCATGGTTATCCTCCTGCTTATGAGGCTATTTGCACTTTTGGTTGTCTGTATTTTGCTCATAATCATAAAACTAAGGGTGAGAAGTTCGCTAGTAGAAGTCGAAAGTGCATTTCTGTGGGATATCAATTTGGTAAGAAAGGTTGGAAGTTATTTGATTTGGATACCAAAGAATTCTTTGTTTCAAGGGATGTGAATTTTTTTACAGAATTGTTCTCATTTGAGTCCCCTGAAGATACCAACATTAATCCCTCCTCTATCTTCCCCATAGACACTCCCATTCACCCTGATTTTGATGATTCCTCATCCTCTACACATAGCCCAGCACCACGTGCTCCAAAAAATGCCCCACAAAACGGCCCATCTACCGCTGGTCCTCACCCAGCGCCACATCCCCCATCCAGCGCCCCAAAAGCCCCTTCTTTGAACCCTCCTGCTTCACCCGCTGGACTTCCCTCTACCGCTGTCCCACAAAAATCCTCAAACTCCTCCCTTCCTGTCTCATCCGCTTGTCACCCATCTACCGATGGCCCAACCCACAACAAACCACACTCAGCGCTTTACTCTCCCTCTCCTCTCTCCCACGCTAGCTCAAGCCTACTCTTCTCTCCTCTCCCCTCTTCACCCGACACGGACCGGGCCCATATCTCATACCCCCATCCGTGCCTCTCTCTCGGTATGGCCCAAGCTCTTCTTTAGGCTCCCCTTCTCCTAAGCTGCTCCTAATAATGATTATCCTCATATTGTTGGTGATAATGTTGTTTTAGGCCGAGGACAAAGGGAAAAATTCCCTCGGTTTTGTTACGGGATTTTGTTACTCACTCTGTGATTGTTGCAAGTCCATCTCCCTTTGCTTCATCCTCACAGTCTTCCTCAGGTACTCCTTATCCCCTAGCTCACTCTTGCACAAATTTTCTTGTGAATTACCAAAAATGTCTTGCTGCTGTTATTTCTAACACTGAACCCTGATCATTTCGAGAAGCCATGAGGGATGTTGGTTGGAAAGCTTCTATGCAAAATGAAATACGTGCCTTGGAGGATAATGGCACATGGACTTTAGAGACACTTCCTCCTGGAAAGCGTGCCTTGGGAAGTCAATGGGTGTATCGTATCTAGTATTTATCTGATGGTTCTGTGGAACGTTTAGAATTTTGTTTGGTTGTTTTGGGCAATCATCAGGAGGCAGGTGTTGATTATAATGAAACTTTTTCTCCAGTTGCTAAAATGACCACAGTTTGGGCATTTTTAGCTATTGTTGCGTATAAGAATTGGAAACTCTATCAAATGGATGTTCATAATGCTTTCCTTCATGGGGATCTTGATGAATAAGTTTATATGACACTTTTCCTGGTTTTGAATGTAATAATCCTAATATGGTTTGCCGTTTTCGCAAATCTCTTTATGGCTTGAAGCAAGCTCCTCGATGCTATTTTGCTAAATTGGTGTCTGCATCAAAAGCTTATGGCTTTCTGCAGTCTTATTATGATTATTCTCTTTTTACTTTCACTCGTGGGTCTGTGCAAATCAATGTTTTAGTCTATGTTGATGATCTCATTATTTATGGGAATGATTTCGCTGCTTTGACTCTTTTCAAGGCCTATCTGAGTGATTGCTTCAAGATGAAGGATCCTGGTCCTTTGAAGTACTGTCTTAATTGGCATTGAGGTTGCTCGTAGTTCATCATGACTATTTTTGTGCCAATGCAAATATACTTTGGATATTATTTCTGAAGCCGAATTGTTAGGAGCCAAGCCTAGTGGCTCTCCAATTGAGCTGAATCATCATTTGGCTCACGCCTCAGGCGATTTGTTGACAGATGCCACCGCTTATAGCCGATTAGTTGGTCGTCGATTTATTTAGCTGTCACTTGTTCTGACTTGGCTTATTCTATGCATATTTTATCTCAGTTTATGCAGGCACCTTGTCAGGAACATTGGGATGCTGCGATTCGTGTCGTAAGATATTTGAAAGGTTCTCATGGCCAGGGTGTTTTACTTCGTTCCGACAGTGAGTTATCTCTGCAGGGGTGGTGTGATTCTGACTGGGCTGCTTGTCCCCTTACTCGTCGTTCTCTTACAGGTTGGATTGTTTTCTTGGGTAATTCTCCCATTTCCTGGAAGACCAACAAAAACATATTGTTTCTCGTTCATCTGTCGAGGCAGTATATCGCTCCATGGCTGCTATTACATATGAGATAAAATGGTTAAAGGGTCTTCTCTTGAGCTTGGTTGTCAATCATCCCAGGTCTATTCCATTATTCTCAGATGACCCGGTCTACTATTCACATAGCTCATAATCCTGTTTTCCATGAACGAACAAAACATATTGAAGTTGATTGTCATTTTGTGCGTGATGCTATAATTGAAGGTCTCATATCTCCATCATATGTGTCTATTAAAGCCCAGTTAGCTTATGTTTTCACAAAGGCTCTAGGCAAGTCTCAGTTTGAGTTTCTTTTGTCCAAGTTGGGCATTATGGAACCTTCACATGCTCCAACTTGAGGGAGGGTGTTAGGGATAATATTTTCCAAGATAGAATTGGGCTTGTATTAAAGAATAGCCAAAGGAACGCAACCCTAGCTTTGGTTTCTCCCAACCTCCTCTAAAACCCCAACAGATCCCTAGCTTTCCACTGGCGGGCGCCATCCGCGCTTCTCTTTTCCACCGTGCGTCGTCGCAGGGTCATTCCCCCTTCATCTCCTTTCATTGCTAATCGATGCTCCCTTCACTCCTTTCTCTCACTTCCCTAGTTTTCTATTTGCTTTAATTTTCAAAATCCTCTCTCAATCAGTTTTCTCCAATTGTTTTGTCCCAGTTTCTACCCTTTTTCAGGTTGTTTGGTTGCTGCTGTCAGTTTTCATGGGATTCCAAGGGAGCTGCTTGATTGAGTTTCGAATATGAGAATTCAAATCAAAGGTAACGATTTTCATTTGGAATTGAGTAATGGTTTCTTAAAAATTGGTGAGTTTTATAACAATCGAAAAGGTGGATTAATCTTAGGTTAAGTTGATTGATTGGGTTACCGGTGTCCTTAAAGATTGTTCAAAGTTGATTGAATTTAAGCACTCTAGACGATTTGGTTGTCTTTGGTGGAAAACTCAATCTGGTTGTAATCGATGGGGGTGGTTTTTGAAGTTAAGTGTAAAGATTAAAGGTTTATGGTATTCAGTTTTTGTTCGTGCTTTAGGTAGTGATAATCCTTGGAAAAATTTTGTCCATGCTTTTTCTCATGTTGCTCAAGAGGAATTGAAGGTTGTTGTTATTAAAGGTGACTGCCATAATGTCTATTTGGATTCCTTTTCTATTCTTCAGCACAACATTTCCCCTCTTTCTCATGATAGTGAGCTCAAAAATGAAGTGGATGCTCTGCTCATATTATAATATATGCAGATTGGCTCTAGTCATCCTAATTTAGAGAGCGAGGTTCATCATGTTAAGGAACCTAGTATGTTGAACAGTGTCCCCCTTATAGAACGCTGGTGTTATTAAGAAGAATATGTCGGCAACTCCGGAGAGGTTGCCGGAAAGTGTTGGTTTTTGCAAATGAGATGTGCATCAATGGAGGAAGTTCAGTTTGTGTTGATGGAGATGAGGATTCTTCTTGTGCTATAGGAAATGGCACAATATTAGATTCAGTTGGGCTTGTCAGTGAGATTTCAGTTTTGTCGCCTAATTCAATTATGAGCAATGTTGTGCCAAAGTCTTCTTTTCGACGGCTAGCAAAGAAAAATCAATGTTAATTGCTTAATCATCTCGGTTTCAATCCTAACATGGAGAAGAAAAATGCGGTTCAAGTATCAAAGAGGCGGTGTAGTGAGGGTTATCTCAATGGTTAATTTAGTGTCATTAATTCAAAATCGTCTTAAGGAGTTCATGAGTTCTTTTGTTATTTTGTTTGTTGTTGTCTTAGGTTGATGTTTTTCAGCCCATAAACTTGGGTGTTTCTCGATTCTTTGATGTGGTTATCATCTTGTTTCTTGCTCATTCCAGTGGTGGTATTGTTGAGGGGTCTTTGTTATGTCTAGAGCATTTTGGTTTGGCGTATTTCGTATATGTCTTTCAAGGTGTTGTAGTCTAAGGGCACTTCTATTATGAGTTATTAATGAAATGAACTAAATTATAAATAAATAAAAAGAATTGGGCTTGTATTAGGATTGTTATTATGTTAGGTTTCCTTTTCATTGTGGGATTCCTAAACTATTGTGACCTATATATACTTGTGATGGCATAATGAGAAGTCAAGGCTTTAACTCTAATTATTGTTTTGCACTTACCCAATAACTTTGTTTCAAAAGTTTTTCAATAATATACAACAAAATATTCCATCTACAATTGTCCTTATATTATTTTTTACACATGTTTGTTGTATTTCACACACATTGGTGAAATATTTCATTATTTTTAGCCAAAATTTCTACAAGATATACACTTGTCTCAAATCAAGTTGGATTTTTTGGTAGTTGGAAAGTTATTTAAAATTTACCATTAAAAGAAAGCCAGATGAAATATTGTAATTTAAAAAGTATTGAAAAGTTTCAATTCAAGTAAGATGTACTGTACTTTTCTAATCAAAATGAAAAGCTTACAATTTAAAATAGGAGTACTAGATGGAAACAAAAAATCAAATAAAATGAGGCGGGAGTGGCCTGCAAAGTGGCAGAGAATATATATTAGTTATTTGACAATTAATAATTCAAGAGCACTTATAAATGTAAGTAAGAAAAAGCTGAGGGAGAGAGGATAGATGATAAAAGTTGGAGTAAGTATGAAAAGGTGGAAGCCGTGCGATGCCTTTTGCAGCAGGTTGCGTGTGAAAAGCAGAAAATTGGTTGAAAGGCAAATCATTTATTCTTCTAACACCACACTCTTCAACCCTCCGTGTACTCAAACTCCTCATAACAATACCATATGAATATGAATATATGATCGATGATGCTTTTCGAGGGAGGTTTTCCGTTCAATTGAGTGATCTTAAATAAAACATGGCTCCTCAACTAACTTTCCACTCTTTCTCGTCTATTCTATTTCTTTGAAGTATTCTTAGATCATGTATAATGGTCTAGTTTTTAGTTGGTGTAGCAAATAATAAAGCTACCTTTACTTAGTTTTGTTATTAGGGCGGTTGGCCCTTTAGGTTGGTTGGTATGAATTTCGAGACCATGTGCATCTTGAATGGAGTGCACAAGACAAATGAAAATCTGCCGCATGGCAAAGAATCTGGGAAAAAAATACTGGGCCCAAATGAAACGCAGTGCATTGAAGAAAAAAAGGGCGAAAGAGAGACAACACTTGTGCATGAAACGCTGAACTTCAACAAGCTGCTGGGCCCAAAGCTTGGGATTCTTGTCGGTGGGTCGACACGCGTCGAGCCCACCGATCAGCGAATGCAGTGCTGTCACGTGGAGTTACTTTGCTCTCCTTTTTTGTTGATTTCTTCAACTTTCATTTTTACAACGTTAAAATTTTGTAACGTTAATAAAAAAAAATCAGGTTATAATTAAAAAAAATTACAATAAAGGCTATAAAATATCATTATCTATAAATTGAACCCAAATTTCATATATTTTACCACACTTCTCCCCAACCTATTTTTTTTAATTACTCTCTCCTACCTAATATTACTTATACTAAGCCAATATTATGGATTCAAATAATCCTAATTACTCCCAAAATAATCCAAACCACCTACAAAACCCCAAAATAATTTTCAAATCAATCCAAGTATGCTACAAAATTCAGAATTCCAAATAATGTTTATGTTTGTGTGTTTTAAATTATCTATCTTATGTAATGTGTTCGTTGTTTTTAATTATATGTCAAGTTAACGTAATTTAATTTAACGTAAGCTAATTGGCACATAGTTACTATAATGTCAAGTTAACGCTAATTTAATTTAACGTAATTTAATTTAACGTAATTTAATTAGCTTTTATTAATTTAAATCATCTATTTTATATAAAAATAAACATTGGGTAGGAGATAAAGTATATGGTGGGGTATGGAAAAAGTTGGAGAGAGAAATAGAAGAACCAAGTAAGACCAATCAAACCATTGTGAGAAAAAAAGATGAGTTGGTGGGAGTTTAGTGGGATGTGAGGTGTAAGAAAGAGAGAAGGAGAGAGAATGACAAAAACTTAAAGACTAACAAAGACCAACCCAACCATTGTACATGCTCTTAAGAACTACTCCCTCTGGTCTTTATTAGTTTATCCGTATTACTTTTTGTAATGTCCCTTATTAGTTTGGAAAATTGGACAGGAATAATCCCACCTTTGCCCAATCTGCCAAAAATAATCCCACCTTTGGATTATTCTGGAATAATCCTACCTTTGCTTACTAAATCGGTTTTTTGGTCCTAAGAACATAATAACTTAGGTAACAACAAGTTACCGGCCACCCTTCTTTGTTGCCCCACCCCCGGCCCAGCCCCAGTTCCTGTTCCCCCCCCCACCCCACCCCCCACCACTACCACAATTCCCTGCTGCCACACCCCCCCCCTCCCCCGTCGCAACCCCCCCCCTTCCCTCTCCCGTCCTCCCTGTCTCGGCCCCCCCCCCCCCTCCCCTCCCCCCGCCGCCCCCGCCCCCTCGCCAACCGGACCACCATCTCCACCATTCAAACCACCATCTCCACGCCCGAGAAATTGAGCCAACCCACGCCCCGTAATTCCGGCGGATGTTCGGAACTCAACAAGCCGAGAGAGAGAAGCGGCGAGACGAAGAAAAGAGAGAAACGGCGACGGGGAGGAGGGGGGGGGGCCTGTGGGCTGGGGAGGGGCCACAGTGGCCAGTGCGGGGTCCGGTGGATAGGGGGCGGGGTCCAATTCGATCGGGCAAAGGAAGGAAGGAAGAAGAAGGAAGGAAGAAGAAAGAAGGAAGAGGAAAAGGAGTTACCGGTTTGCCAAGTTACAGGTTCTTGGGACCAAAAAATTAATTTAGTAAGCAAAGGTAGGATTATTCCAGAATAATCCAAAGGTGGGATTATTTTTGACAGATCAGGCAAAGGTGGGATTATTCCTGTCCAATTTTCCTCTTAGTTTACCCATTTATTTTGTTTCTATTTTTGGAATGGGACCACTAACTTTCCATCACACATATATTTAACTTTAATATAAAATAATAGTTTCTCTTTCTTTCTATGTCCCACAACATTATTTCTCCAAAAATTTTGTGCAAAAGAAACGGGTAAACTGATAAAGATCGGAGGGAGTATATCTAAAAACATCCAACAACAATAAAACTATTTAAAGAGTTCTTCATTCAACTTTTCACTATTGGGTGGTCCCCATGTCAATAAATAAACCTCATTTTATATTATGATCAAAGTTATATAATAAAGTTATTCATATAAATTAAATATAATTACAAAAAAATACTCTTTTTTATAATTTATGTAGTGTAGAATTTTTTTAAAAAAAATATTAATTTTTGAATTCTAATATTTAATTTCATAAATAACAAGAAGATAGTAGATTTTGTGTATGAAATATATCCAATAGGGAAAGCTAAATGCAGCCCTTAGGGTTGCATATAAGAAACTAAAATGGAATAACATAAGAAACTAAAAATGGGAAAACAGACATAAACTGATCATTTATTACATAATTTAATGCAAACTTTTGTTATAAATTTACAACTAATTTCTATTTTAAGCAATGTATTTATGTCTTATATGCAGCCCTAAGAGCTGCATATAGCATAACCCTTTTGAAAAATATCATTAAAGGTTTCAAGAAGAAAATAAAACTTTAGTAATTGCAATAGTATGTTTTGGTTTGTAGGCCCCACACGTTGGAGAGTCATTATCTTTTATCCCAAATGGTATCTCCTCAAAACCAAGACACACCCAAGAGCCCCATTGTTGGGTAAGAGTAGCTCTCCGTTTTCTCTCCACTTAGAGAGCTAGGTGGAGAACTAGTTGTAGAACCTCATTGTACATACTCTAAGTAATGTAGTACCAGACTCCTGTAAAAAAAAAAAGCCTGACTATTTGCCGAACCATTCGGTACTGAATAACTTTTTTCTCTTTTTTTTTTCTTTTTTAATTTTGTTGATTTCACCTAACAAGTACACATAGCAAATTTTGCACATGCGGTATTATAGTGGTATTCCGTTTTTTGGTTTCTTTATTTTCAAAGTCATTATATATGTCCTATAATGAATACAAAATTAATCAAATTTATTGGGAACATGATGATTTTGAAAACTGACAACTAAAAAGTAAAAACCACTTTTTCTGGTTTCCTATTTTTGATTTTTGGATTTACAAAGTCATATGATATATGTCCTATAATGAATAAAAAATTAGTCAAATTTATTGGGAACATGATGATTTTGAAAACTGACAACTAAAAAGTGAAAACCACTTTTTCTGGTTTCCTGTTTTTGGTTTTAGTTTTCAAAAAAATTGAAAACAAAAAACGATAACGAACGGGCCCTATGTTTTCACATCCAAAAATTATGTTCCCACATCCAAAATATATATTTAAATATCCAAAGCCTATGTTTGCACATCCAAACTGTATATTTGCACATCCAAAGACTATATTTGTAAATCCAAAAATAAGATCCAATATATATTCTTAAACATCCAAAAGGTATGTTCCAAAATCTATATTAGCACGTCCAAAATGCAAGTTTGCACATCCAAGAAGTATGCTTGCACATCTAAGAAGTATGTTTGCACATCCAAAATGTGTGTATACATCCATATACTATTTTGCACATCTAAATAGTATGTTTACACATCCAAAAATGTACTTGCACATCCAAACATATACTTGCACATCCAAAATGTGTGTTTGCAGAACCGAAAATTTTAGTTGCAAAAAAAAGGACAACACGGACAGTATATAACATTGGTTGAAAAAGTTGATATGAATTTTAAGAAAAAATTATTGAGATAGATAATCAAATAACAATTGATCCAATATTAATGTTATAGAAAGATTATCATGTACAATGACCTGTCATTTCAACTACTTTTCATATAATTATAACATCTTTATGTACTAACTTATAAATATACAAAATACTTTTCACTTTTTTGTTTTAATGGTAAGTAAAATGACCCTATCTAGACCTCAACAAGCATAGTGGTCTTGGTCAATCATTTGCTGACCAAACACTTGAAAGTAGAGAAAACCCTTACCCCCAAGTGCATGGTTGGGTGAATTCGACATTGTGATCTTAAGGTTACAAGGTTAATTTCCAATCAACTATACCAAGCAAGTTTGGTAAAATATACATTTCATATATGGTTAGTAGAATAAAAAGTTTCATTTATACTATATATCTAATGCTTTAAAATAAAGGGATATTTATCGTTCAAAAAAGCAGTCTTAGATTATATATATATATATATATATATATATATATATATATATATATATATATATATATATATATATATGTGTGTGTGTGTGTGTGTGTATAGATGTGCATATGTAGATATATATAGGGGCAGGATCATATCAGAATGCTTTTTCACATGAGAAATGAGAATGAATCTCAACCACACGATTGGATTAGAGTTACACCACTTGTTCATTCGAGTTATACCCCTGAAAAAACTTCGAGCCCAAAAAAAATTATTTTTTTGGATTTTTTTTTGGAGTTATATCACTTTTTCATTAGAGTTACATCACTTGTTCATTAGAGTTATAGCGTGTAATATCTATTCTCATTTCTCATGTAAGTATGCATTCTCATATGAACTCATACCTCTTCTGTTTCCTTACACACACACACATATACATACATAGCTCTTCTGTTTCTTTTCAACTTGTAAGAGTTTGACTAACAAGCTCCCACATGAATATGTTTTTCCTTAACTAATCACCAAAAATAAACTAAGTAGAGTTAGTGAATAGTGTAAAAGCCAAAACGTTGCAAGTAAAAAGAAGCAAAGAAATTTTGAACTTTTTTCTATGAAATTGTGACTATATATTCTTATTTCAAAATATTCGTTCAATTATAATCAAGAAATAATATTCATTCAAAGATTTACTAATTTAGATCATATCGTATCAAACTACATTAGATATTATCATCTTCAGAAATCGAAATTTCCTAGAAAAATCATTTATTGGACTATTACTAACTTTATAACTTTAAATCTGATTATAATATTTTTTAGGGGAAATTTTTTGATTATAATATAACTTAACGAGTTAGGAAGAGTAAAGCTTTCTTAGGAGTCATTTACCTTAGATATGAAAAGAAAAAAAATTCTACAAGTCAGGCACCTTTTATTGATGCTTTAGTACAAGTTCTTAATTACCAACTGGTTTCTTTTCTTTTTCTTTGGTGCAAAAATTACCAACTGGTTTCTTAGACCATATACCTAAAGATGAATAAACTAGTTCTCAATAAAGCGAGATAACTAAATTTTAATATATAACCAGCTTAATGAGTAACAATGGTAGATCCAAAAAGTTGTAATCCTTAATAATTTGATGCTATTATATTTAGGATTTGTAATTTCATTCCAAACCCGATGGATAATCAATTAATCATCCACCCGATTCAAACATGTGGACGAAAATGCGAATTTAGCGGATGATAAATGGATGATGGATGGCTCAGGTGACGGGTCGGGTAGGATTTGGATGGAAGTCTTTCCAACCCATCACCCAGCCGATTCATTCACCCATTATATATATACACTAGTCGTACATGCACGCGATGCATGCATCAATAGCATTATGTAACTATATATACGAATGAACATTTTAATTAATCTAAAATTATGTTGGTAGTGATGTAAATTATTAAGGTTCTTTTGTAGATGTTATTATCTTTTTAAATTGAAGGTGACCGATTTTTAATTGCTCAATACCGTCACTGAAAATTTTGGTCGATGATTTAATGACTCCTTGTCAATGGCTTTAGTATAGTTCTTTAACGATTGTAAATGTTAATAAACCATGTTGTTTGACCGTTGTATATACGAAGCATTATGTTCTCAGGATGTATCGCTTACTTTTTTTTATTGAAGATTCTAAATAATTTTGTGAATTGATTGTGTCAATCTATTTTATCAAGTTATTAATGGTGATTGCATATTTCATTTTTTACTTATTCCATATGGCAAGTTGGTGTCCCCTTACGAAAAGTCTGATATACCCTTAAATTGTTATATATATGAAATAATTTTTTCTTCTTCCTACTTGCCATATATATTGAACAAGTTAACAATAGATTGAATTTGAAATTTAAATTACACATTAAATTAAGGAGAATAATTTCCTCTTCTTACAAATGTGTGAAATTATGATAGAAAATTAAACTGACAATTATAACTTGATTGACACAATCAGAAGAAAAAAAAATAAAAACTTGAATTTCATATTAATAATTATAATGATAATATTTTAATACCCAAATGTGGATTATTATGCGGTAATCTCTATTATATAAATCAAATTCTTCTACTTTATTAATATTCAACGATTGAACCTGATACACAAATTCTTCCGATTTATTTGAGCAAAAGATTTATTCTGCTTTATATTTTCTTCTCTCAATACTATATTTGAATAATGATGAACAAATAACTAAAAGAGCCAATGAAACATTGATTTAAGAGAAATATATTTTTAAAAAATAAAAAAATTATAAATATTAGTTCGAATCAAAATTTATGTAACACAAATGAATAACTAATTGAGAAAAAAAAAACGTTAATATGACACGCACGGATAGCGTGCAAAAAAATGCTAGTATATAGTATATATAGGGGAATGATCTTGTGAGAACACATCTCTTATGTGATAACACTTTTTTATGTGAGAACAGATTGGTTTAGAACATACTCCCTCTGTTTTTTTTTATCTTTCTCACTTGGAATCTTGACACTATTCATACTTGGAGATAATCTTCTCAATTCTTTTCAATTTATAAGAAAAAATATAGTCATGTGGGGTCTTGTTTGATTCGTCTCGGTTAGCACTTTATTAATATTCAATCGTTACAATTTTTACAAATATATAATGAAAGATATTTAAGTTCAAAAATGTGCGTTGGAAGACGCGCACAGGAAAAGTGAGAAAACAGAGGAAGTATATATATGCAACATTTTTAAGAACATACTTAATTTTTTTTATGAAACATACTTAACTTTTTAGAGAATGTGAAACACTTTTTTGAACATATGCAAACACGTTTTAGAACAACATACTTATCTTTTTTTTTTTTTTTTTTAGGGAATATACTTAACTCTCTGGAACATATACAACACTTTTTAGAACAACATACTTAATTTTTTTTAGGAAACATTAATTTTTTTTAAAGAAACAAACTTAAAATTTTAGAGCATACGCAACCCTTTTAAGAACAATATGCTTATTAATTTTTTTTTTTGAGGAAGTATATACTTAAATTTTTAGAGGATATGTTTCATAACATATTTTTCTCCCATGTTATTGATTTTGTGATTATTTTGTTGATAATAAAAAAAGGATGTTCTACGTGGTTGTTCTTATGCTCTGAATATAGTAAAACATATATTCTAAATAGTTCTTCTAGTATTCTAAGTAGTCCTTCTAGTGTTCTAAATAGTTCTTATTGTGTTCTATACAGTTCTTATTACTCCCTCCGTTTCATTTTTATCTACACACTTTCCTTTTTGGTCTGTTTCTTTTTAATCTACACACTGTTGCTTTTTCTATTTTAGGTAGCATGTCATATCTACCATCTCCTCTTTTTCCACCCATGTCATCCACTTTTTAATATTTTAACCCACTTTTTACTTTCTCTCTCTTACTTTTCAGTTTCTCTCTCTACCTTTTCAGTTTCTCTCTCATACTTTTATACTTATTCCTTGGTTCTCCCCCAAAGTGAAGTGAGTAAATTAAAATGAAACGGAGGGAGTATGTTCCAAAAAGCTCTTATTTTGTTCTAAATAGTTCTTGTTATGTTCTAAATATTTCTGGTTGTGTTCTATATAGTTATTGTCATGTTCTAAATAGTCGCACTAGCTAGAGTTTTGATGTTCCTAATTTATAAATTTATAAAAAAATAAATATGAACAGTATTGTATCCTTTATTTCTGCAATTTTGGAATTAAAAAAAACAAAGATCAATTGAAAATTACCAAAAACACACTGAAATTTCGCGGAATTATTTGATAATTACTTACTTTCTTCTTTGGAACATGTTAAAAATAATTTAGAACATACTTGAAATAATTTGGAACGCACTTAAAATATTTTAGAGCATTCTTGAAATAATTTAGGACATAAGCTTGAAAATTTAGAACATATATATATATATCAATATATGTATATGTGTTGATTAGGTTCTTATGCAAAAATATGTGTTCATATTCTAAAAAGCATAGCATATGTTCTATAAGTTATTGTTCTAAAAATCATAGCATATGTTCTAAAAACAAAAATTTAAGTATGTTCTAAAAAATATTGCATATGTTCTAAAAAGTGTTGTGTTTGTTTGAAACATAAATTTGTTCTCACATAAGGACCCATATATATATATATATAATAAAAGTTTACATACACATATATTAATAGTTTGATGTCTATTTGTAACATTTGGGTTAAATAGTGATTTTTGTCAGTAGAAAGAAAGAAATATTAGAAGGATATGTCAAAGTCATTCCAAAATATTGATTTTAATTATGAAAGTTTGTATACATTTATTCCACCCGTTTCATCACCTGATCCACCCGATTCATCCATGGATGATGGGTAGATTGGATATGGATGAAGGATAAATCAGGAGACCGATGAATCGGGTGGTGGAGGAATTGTTGCCGGATGGAGGCAGATGGAGCCCCACTCGAGCTACCTCTGATTTATTGCCACCTCTAATCATATTCACTATTTCGAGGTGAAAATCTCTAACCCTAAACTGAACTCTGAACAACATGAGTTTAGTAATTATACTAGAGTACTAATCGAGAGCAACAAGAATCTAAACTTTATTTTGATCTGGTAACATAAATTGCCAGTATTTATTAGTATTAGAATTAATAGCCCTAAAATATTTCTATTATAGGAATTCATCTTCTTGGTCAATTTTTTAATCAAAATTGGATGTACTTATAAAAAGGTGTTATTATGGACTATTTTTTTTTATATTAATTATAAGATATCTGTATTATATAAGTGAAGGAGGGAGGTATGATGTCCCCACTATTAGATAATTATAATACCCATATTTTCTTAATGACCTAAATATATGTAAATTTTTAAAAATAATAATGGGTAATCAATCAATCAAAATATTTTCCATTTTAAAAAACTAAAATTTGAATAACTTAAATTTAGGTTTTAAATAAAGGAAAGACTAAAATAGTTTACAAAAAAAAAAACAAAGATAAAATTTATTTTAAGAATATCAGAATCTTCCATTAAAAGGAAAAAATGTCAATATAAAACATCATCAATATACTTCCACAACAGTATAGTCACGTAAAGAAATGAACATTTTAATGGGTTTATATAACTTCAATTTGTGTAAGTCAATTATATATAGGATAATAAAGTCAGATCAAGACAACGTACTGCATTTGAAGTTTTAGCTATACGAATTCAAAGTAATTAAAATCGCGATTCAAATCTTAAAATCTTATGATTTTACGATTCAAAATATGGTAGACGATTCGATTCACGATACTAGACGATTCTATACATTTCTGTTGACTAGCGAAAACCTCGCAAATTTAAATCATGCTAACAAAGCAAATAATAGATATATATTGTTAATTATTGCTAATATATTGGGTAAACAACTATGTTTTCTAATTTTTAGGTCTTTTAACTTATAATTTTAGCATATTCAATGAATATTGAGTGCAATATATTGATTATACATGTTTGTAGAATCTAACGATTCTACGATTCGATTTTACGATTCAATTCTATAGGTCGTTTCCGATTCAAACTAGAATCTCGATTTTAACAACTTTTGTATACGATGATAGATAAATAAGAGTTAGAATTGAAAATAGTTCACAAGTAAATCAAAATTCAAAAGAAGACAAAAGAAAAGCACAAAGATATGAAGGTAGTCTTTGCAATTATGGAGAACACAAATTTAAACCAAATTTGGGATTAAAAAAAGCAAAAAATAGAAAAGAAAGATTCTTTTTTTTTATTTCCACGGATAAATGAAGATAAATATATTTACAATTATGAACTAATTTGCTAATCAAATTAGATAAACTTGAAAAAAGAGGGGATTATGCAATATTCTTATGGACATATTATTAGTACTAAGTTTAAAATATTAATTAGAAGTACATGCTTTCTTTAACTACTTTGGTTCCATTCTATCCAACTTATTTTTGCTTATCTAAACTAATCTGAACTTATTTTTGCTAAAAATAACTTATAATAAGTTGAACAAAGTAGAGTCTTTATTGAAAAAATTGTGAACTTAAACTACTATAATGAGTTGTCATTTGCATGTATTGCGTGTATGTAAAACTACCTACACAACATTACGAAATATCACAATGAAAAAATTGTCTTATCGCATGCATCGCGTGCTTAGAAAGTACTCCCTCTGTTTTTTTATCATTCTCACTTTCCCGTGCACGTCTCCGTCATGCACTCTTTGAACTTAAATATCTTTCGTTATATATTAGTAAAAATTATAACGATTGAATATTAATAATGTACTAATTGAGAGTGACGAATCAAACAAAACCCCACATGACTATATTTTTTCTTATAAATTGAAAAACTTGAGAATATTCTCTAAAGTATGAATAGTCCCAAGATTCTAAGTGAGAAAGATAAAAAAAAACAGAGGGAGTATATTATAAATTATTCTCATTGGCTACGTTTGGCAATCTTATTGAAAATAAACTAAAACTGATAAGTTAGCTGATATCGACAAGGTAAGTTGAAAGTAATAGAGTGCTAAAGTTCTTAAGGTAGTTGATAATTAGCTTAACTATTTGACAATAATTGCTTAAGTTGTTATTTTGGCAATAAAAATTTTAACTTATCAATTTCGGTCATTATAATCACCAAAAACTTTATATTTGGTATTCTCCAAATATCTCTAATCATTTTAACACTTATTAGTTTTAAGTTTATCCTTATCGACCGTTTATCTTATCGGTTTATTACATTTTAAGAAGTATTGCCAACCAGACCCATTAACACCTTATTATTTAGGTAACTTAGAGCTCCTCCAAATAGAGCCAATAACTACATTTAATAATCACCTATGACTAGCGCGAGTACACGCAGCGTAGGCGCAAGTGAGAAAGATTAGTTAAAGATTATAAAGGACAGTCAAATGAGTCATAGAGTGACAAAGAATGGAAAAAGTTAATCCCCCCAACTCACTTATGATACTCTTTCTCATCTATCTAGAAAGCTACTTTATCTCTCTTCATCATCTCTAATGTTACTCAATCAATAAAAGTAGGAGCATTTCTTTTCTCTCCAGAAATCCTTGCAGCCCAAAAAGTGCTTTCTACTCTCTCTCTCCTCCTTTAAAGACTTTCTCTCTCCTAATCTTTCTTCCTTAACCTTTCCCCTTCGACTTTCTCTCTCCGCAATCAATTGAAAAAAACATTATTTTCCCACGTATTGCAACAAACATTTCTAGCGTAAATTTTTTTCACCCTCAATTGCATTACCTATCAAGCAACAATGATTAACTTTTTGAAGGGAAGGCAAGAAAAAAAAACCCACCTCTTTTATAAATATTCTCTGTGTTCTTTTTGTTAGATCCTAATTTTATTAATCCTTTCACAATGCAGATTTGAAATTAAGACCAAAAACACAATAATAAAATAAAAAAAGACTTTTCTACATCTCCTTGATCGAAAGTCATCTTGTATTAAAGGATATTTATATGACTATTGAAATGTGTGTTGAATATATTTATGATCTACTTGTCTAATGTATCCTTTGAAGATCAGAAGATGAGTTTGAATCACGCAAAATAAGTTATACTTCATTTGCAGTAACTAAAACTTGGATAAGTGAAATTCACTTGAATAAAGATATTTTTTTCCCAGGTATGCAAGTACATTTTTAATGATAAACTAGTTTGATTTGGCGTCTTTAATTTCCAATTAAAAAAGGAGAATGCTACACAATCACCTTGTTTCAAATATTACTGATTACTTATTATAGTAGTAAGAAACTAAGAAAGTTAAGATAGAAAGTCAAATTAAAAACATAAATAAATAAATAAATAAATAAATATGTGGTGGTATCTAGAAGAAAAAGAAAAGTTGAAAAATTTCTCTTCAGTTATGTGAAGAAGGTGATGTGATATTTCCTTTTCGCGTTGAATTCTCTCTTCCAAAAAGCCTACTTTCCTTTTTATGTAGTTCACGCCTTGAAAAATCCCTCAGAAAAAGCTAACATATTAAAAACAAGAAAAAAGAAAAAGAAAAGAAATAAATAATGTGAGCTAAAAAAGCTGAGCTGCTACTTTTAGATGTTCGTTTGTTGGGTTCTGTAGGGAGGAATTTTAGTTTCGAAGTTTTTTCTGTCTCTTTCTTCTCCTTTTTCTCTCTCTCTCTCTCTCTCTCTCTTATTTACTTGGATTTTTAATGGGTCGGTTTGTGTCGTTGAGAAAATTGATTGATATTTTCTCTCTCTCCTAAAAAATGTGAATTTCGTCAACTTGTTTAGCTATTCACACTCTTTTGTGGGTCTTTCAGATAAGTGTTACCATTCTTTTCTGCCCCCTAAATACACTGAAAAACCAACCCAGAAAACCCAAATACAAAACACTGATCTGTATTATAGTGGCAATTAATATATATTATTATAGAGCATAGATTTGATTGATTCCGAATTATCTGAATTCCGAAACTGCGTTTATTGTTTTTGTTTTTGTTATTGTTTTTGTTTTTGTTTATTGAGCTGGAGAAAAATTGGAGAAGAAAGGAAAGGGGAAATTGAATAAAGAAGATCAGATGAGGGGCGGGTTGAGTGCGATCCAGCAAACCCTAACGCCGGAAGCGGCGAGTGTTTTAAGCCATTCGATCGCGGAAGCAGGGCGGAGGAACCACGGACAAACCACCCCTTTACACGTGGCAGCCACTCTGTTGGCATCGCCAACTGGGTTCCTCCGGCAAGCGTGCATCCGCTCACACCCGAATTCTTCCCACCCACTACAGTGTAGAGCTTTGGAGCTTTGCTTTAGTGTAGCGTTAGAGCGGCTCCCAACGGCCCAAAACGGTGGTTGTGGTGGGTCTGGGCCTGAACCACCTATCTCCAATGCTCTTATGGCAGCGTTGAAGCGGGCCCAGGCCCATCAGAGGAGGGGTTGTCCTGAGCAACAGCAGCAACCTTTGTTGGCGGTGAAAGTTGAGCTGGAGCAATTGATTATTTCTATACTAGATGATCCTAGTGTTAGCCGTGTCATGCGTGAGGCGTCTTTCTCCAGTCCTGCTGTTAAGGCTGCCATTGAACACCTCGTTAGCGCGCAGGCGCAAGCGCAGCCGCAGACCAATTCCGGGTTCCGCCCCGGACCGCCTCCACCGAGGAACTTGTATTTGAATCCCAGATTACAGCAACAGCAGCAGCAGCAGCAGCAGCAGCAGCTTCCCCTACAGCAGCAAGGAGGTAGAGGGGATGATGTAAAGAAAGTCATTGATATTCTACTCAAGTCCAAAAAAGAAACCCCGTTCTTGTTGGCGAAACCGGTCCCCAAGAGGTGGTCAAGGAAGTCCTTAGGAGAATCGACAACGACGAAATACATGACGGGGTATTGAAAGGTGTCGAGGTCATTACGGTGGAAAAGGAGCTTGGCTTAGATCGGGCGCAATTGCCTACCAAGCTTAAAGACTTGGGGGCGTTAATTGACAAGAAAATGTTGCTGAATTGTAAAGGGGGGAAAGGCGTACTTGTTGATTTGGGGGACTTGAAATGGCTGGTTGATCACCCGCCTAATCAAGGGATTTCGGAAGCCGCTCGAGGGGCCGTCACCGAGATGGGCAACATTTTGAGGAACTTTGGGGATGGGAGTCCAATTTGGTTTATCGGGACAGCTACTTGCGAGACTTATTTAAGATGCCAAGTTTATCATACTTCAATGGAGAATGAATGGGATCTTCAGGTTCTTTCTATTGTGGCTAGACCCCCTCCTACTGGGATGTTGCCTAGGTAATTATTTTCTTTAAATACTTTTCTTTTCTTTATTTTATCATTATCTTATATTTAATTCTGCTACTTCCCCCGCATCATATTCATATTCATATTCATATTCATTACTGAGGAGATTTTAGTTTCATAGGAACATATCTGAAAATATTCAAATTGAACTAGTCACCTCTTGAATTCAGATTCTGCTGCTTTCTGTGTAAGATTGATGAAAAGTTTTGCCGCAAAATTTCTGTTCGACTTAATTTGATAGGGAAACCAGGTGGTGGTTTTGATAGCTGTATTCCCCGTTTTAATATTCCATGTATTTGTGCAGGTTAGGATCCAGTGGAGGAATTTTGAGCAGCTCTGTCGAGTGCTTAAGCCCGATGAAAGGCTTTCCGATGCTTGCACCTTCTTTAACTAGACGGGTTTCTGAGAATTTGGACCCGTCTCGAAGATTTAGCTGCTGCCCACTGTGTACAGAGAAGTATGATCAGGAGCTATCAAAGTTAGTTGCAGGGCAGACAGAGAAGCAATTTTCTGAGGTTAAATCGGATGCTACTCGACAGTCACTACCCCCCTGGTTACAGAATGCAAAGTTGAACTCTAATGATACCGTCCAGGTTCGTTCTTGATTTAACTTGGACTTTTTGATGCATTTGTGTTATATTTGGTGTCTTTGAATTTTGATTTTTCTGTTTTAATTTTTTTTTATATTGTGAAATGTAGAGTAAGGAGCAAGATATGATTTTGAGACAAAAAACGCAAGAATTGCAAAAGAAATGGAGGGAGACATGCTCGCAACTCCATCCTAGTTTTCACATCGGCTCTGAGAGAATCATTCCATCACCCATCACAATGACGGGCTTATACAATCCAACTCTACTTGGCCGCCAACCTTTTCAACCCAAATTACAGCAACAACCCAGAGGCCTTGGGGATGGTTTGCAACTCAATATCACTTCCACAGTATCCCCTCAAATTAATACAGAAAATCCTACAAGCACACCAGGGAGCCCGGTGAGGACTGACCTTGTTCTTGGCTCGACAAAGAACATGGGTATAGAACAAGATAATACCCAAAAGGACAGCCTAAAAGACTTCCTCGGGTGCATATCAGCAGAACCCGCTGAGAAGCCTGTGACCGCTATTCCAGAAGACATAGACTCATTCAAGAGGTTGCTCAAAGGTCTGATAGCGAAGGTATGGTGGCAGACAGATGCAGCGTCTGCTGTAGCTGCTACCGTAACACAATGTAAATTGGGGAATGGAAAACGGCGAGTTGGTGGATCAAAGGGTGAAACATGGATGCTTTTCTCGGGTCCTGATAGGACTGGAAAGAAGAAGATGGCTGCTGCTCTATCCGAGCTTGTTTGTGGTGTGGGTCCCATTCTAATATCCCTTGGTTTAAGACGTGATGGTGATGAATCAGATTTGAATTTTCGTGGTAAGACTGTGATAGATAGAATCGTAGAAGCGGTTAGAAGAAATCCGTTTTCGGTGATAATGCTGCAAGATTTTGATGAGGCCGATATGTTAGTCCGAGGGAGTATCAAAAGGGCAATGGAGAGGGGAAGGATTTCCGATTCCCATGGCAGAGAAATCAGTCTCGGTAATGTCATTTTCATTGTTACATCAAGTTGGGTACCAGATCAGCTGAGGAACTTATCTGATGGTGTGGTTGCACTTAATGAAGAAAAGATGGCCTCCTTAGCTAGTGGTGGTTGGCAGTTGAGATTATCAATAGGTGAAAAGGCCACCACTACAGGAAAAAAGGTCCCCCAGTTGGCTGAATGACAACGATACGGAAAGGGCAACAAAGCAAAGGAAGGAGATAGTGGGACCGGGACTTTCTTTCGATCTCAATCAGATGGCTGACATAGATGATCGACTCGATGGGTCCCACAACTCAAGCGATCTTACAGTCGATCACGAAGAGGAGCATGGACATGAAAACAGAGGATCCCCTACAACCTCATCAGCGGCACCCAACGAGCTGCTGAAATCTGTAGATGTGGCTATTCTCTTCAAGGTGGTTGACTTTAAGCTGATCAGGCAAAACACTGAGAGGTCTATATTAGCAAAATTCTCATCTATTATTGGAGATGTGTTGTCAGTCAAGATTGAGGGTGAAGCCCTAGAGAAGATCTTAAGTGGGATTTGGTTAGGACAAACCACATTAGAATCTTGGATAGAGAAGGCCTTAGTACCAAGCATTGGTCAACTCAAAACAAGGTTGTCATCGTTGTCTTCTCGGCCTCTCGAGGGTAAAATGGTTGCTCGGCTCGAGCTAGACCAAGAATTAGAGAGCCGGAATCATGGTGATTGGCTACCGGGGAGAATCTCAGTGGTAGCGGATGCACAGTAGAAGTTATGTGGGTTATGGGTGTATGTAGGAGAGATGTATATATACTTGAAAAGTTTAGCGGGATATTGTGGCATTGTTTGGGTATGTAGGAGAAATACAGTTGAGGGAAGGCCATTACAGGGATACGATAGATGGTCACAAGATAATCTTTAGTGTTAAAGTATATGGTCTCTCTTCTTATTATTTAATTTCTTTTTGATGTTTTTCTTTCACGTTATTTCCACATATATATATATAATCTGTTCATCAATATATAAACTAGATTCGGTATATTCTGTCGCGGGAGCAAATGATTAAATTACCAAGATAAGTCATTCCTCACTTTGACTACAAGCACCCGCATCTCTGTGCTCTTTTTGAAGTTTGAGAGAATTGAGATGAACCATAATGTTGCCTTCCCTGTTCTAGATGAGTAGATGTTACAGTTTTGAGTTTCCTTTTTTTTTTTTCCCCCTAGTGGATTACACTTTTGATTTCAAGTCTCAATTCTTATACTAGTTTTCTACTTATTCGGATCTTTTGTCTTTTGAAAAGAAAAAAAATGGAAAATTTGTCATAAATAATCTTTTATAAGATACTTTTTGTCGGAAACAACCTTTTAAATTTTTTTTTGTCAAGACAAACTTTAAACCAAAATATTTTTGTCACATTAAACCTTGGCGAAAAAAGACCCTTAGTTCTCAGGCGTTGAGCATCCCAGCCCCACCCACGAAACCACCCCCACCCCACGAAAACAGCCCCTTTGCTTGCCCCCACCCTCAAAACCAACGCTTTCTTCCCCCACCCTCAAAACCACCAACCCTCACTTCCCCCACCCTCAAAACCACCAACCTTTTAAAGTTTTTGAGGGTAAAACACATGTTTTGATTTTTTTTTTTTTTATAATTTAAAACACATGTTTTGATTCTTTTGAAGACCAAACAAATAAAATGAAGCAAATTGTTATATACAGGGAGAGTCTAATTTATAAGTTGGCTGACATGAGAAAATTAATCACTTTATTTTTTGGACTTGGTAACAATTATCTCATATTAATTAATTATGAGAAAGTTAAAATTACCCCAGAATTTAAAAAAGATGATCACTTCTAGAATTTAAACTCAAGTAAAGTGAATTTTTCTTTCATCAAAGTAAATTTTATTTATCATTGACAACGAAGAAGTTTCAGCCTCCTCTTCCTCTCTTCTCTCCTACACCCTAGCCTCCATTGTCAATTTTGAAGGAGCTTCCATCGGATCTTATCGGTGGAAAGCCCCAAAGCTTTGTTTCTTAGGTTATAATAATGTCTCCCTCAAAAGAAAGGGTTATTCTCCTTCGAAAGACAAGGTTTTTTCGATCTCCTTCGAAAGTCAGGGTTTTTCGAACTCCTTCGAAAGACAAAGTTTTATTTGCGTTTAATAGGGTCTTCAGTTATGCGGGGTTACGATTAATGTTTATTGATCGGATTCGGATTACGAAATTAACACAAGAATTTTCTTCCCCACAAAATTATGAAGCGACGACGGATCCATTCAAAAAGTTGTATGAGACAACAAAACGAGAATATGCCGAATTGTTATATCTATGTATTTGGATTCTCAACCCTTCACCAGTAAATTCTTGTTTTATTTTGTTCAATTTGTTTTCAATATCGTTAATTGTCAATTGTAGATGTCGTATTGGCTTTAATTAATGAAATATAGTGTCCTTTGGGACTTCTTTCAAAAAAACAAAAAAAAAGATGATCACGGAGGTACCAATATAATTGATTACGAGAATGACTCTTATCGGGTTTCGCATCCCTGGAAATGTCACTAATGTGTATGCCAAAATAGATTATAGGTCAAGGGATTTTCTAGAAGACTAGCAGCCGGTTTGGTTAGCGATATTAGATAGTAGTAATGATAATATCTAATCTCTACAAAAATCCTAGAGCATCTCTCTCTAACTTTTAGAGCAAGTTTTTTCTTTCCTTCTACTTTTTCTTCTTCAACCTGCTTCATCTAAAAATCTTTTCTCTATCCCTCTCACTAAAACAATTTCCTCTTCAATTATTCTCCTATCTAAAATCCTCAAATAAAGATGAACTACCCCTTTCCAAATTATGATGATGCTTTTAGTGGTCCCTTAAAAAAATGGGACCAAAAATAAGCTCAGAATTTGGAGACATGATGCCATCAGATGTGATTTACCCGATGGCAGTGATGGGCAAATTTAAGGATTCAAGAAACTTTGCAAAGGAACAAATTCAAGAATGGGTATCTAACTGTTGGATATCCCATAATGAGATAATAGTAGAAAAAGTTGGAAAAACCTTCTTTTTCTATTGCACAAATCTGGATGATCGAGACAATTTGTTAGCCAAGCGTACGGCTTGTTACCAAGGTGCTCTTCTAATCCTTAAATGGTGGTTTCCAAGCGCCGCAATCGAAGCTTTGATTTTTCGATTGCCCCTATTTGGATAAGAGTTGAAGGTATTCCTCTTCTTGCTAATTATCCCCATGTAGCTAGAAGAGCTTTAGAGAAGTTAGGGAATGTTTTATCATTTGATTCTACTTCTCTTGAAATGGGACCAAAAGAGTTTCTGAGAGCAAGAGTGAAAATTGAGCTTGATAAACCATTAGTGCCAGGTTTTTTTTATGAGTATAGTGAAGGTATGTTTCAATGGGTAGATTTTCGTTATGAAGGAGTGTTCACTTTCTGCAAGCAATGTGGAAAAATAGGCCATAAGGTTAATAAGTGAAAGATGTCCCTTGATGATGCACAGAGACAATTTGGGAAAAGAATGCGGGAAATTTGTATTAGGCATGAAAATCTTATGATTCATCATCCCCTTGTAGTATGCTACTCAAATAAAATTATTGGGCTTAGAAGAATTGAGGTCCTCCATACCTCGAGGTTTGACCTTCTGGAAATAACCTCAGATGCAATTCCTTTTGAATCTCATTTCTCAGATTCTTCGTCACAATCTTCCCCATTATCAAAGTCAAAAATTAGAAAGTCAATTTTCCCAAGTGCTTGCAGTTATAAAAGGAAAAGAAGGTCGTACGATTCGTCAAGCGAGGATGATCCATCAGATGATCATGTTCCAATATGGGCAAGACGTGGATTTCCACAACCAAACTCGCTAGTTGTAAAAGTAAATGCTGGTAATAGGAGTGAGTCTTATAGATCAAAAGGAAAAGGGCCTCAAAACCAAGATCAAAGTGAGAAGTCTAGTGAAAAATCTCATGCTAAAAAGAGTCAATCAAGTCCTCCTAGGATGCAGTTTTGCAATATGACAGTTGCTAATTCAAGGAAAAACAAACGGAAATTCCAGAATTGTTTGAGTTCTGAAAGCCAGGGTCCCATGCAGATGAAAACGCGTCCAAGTTCTACAGCCAATTGCTCTAGTCAAATTTTCAATATTTCAAAATTGGGAAATGAATGGGGAAGTGGAATGGGTTTAATGAAATCTGAGCTACTTTTTCACCTGCAAATAGAGAAGAAATAGTTTCCTCTGAATACCAAAAGTCAAAAAATCTTCTCTGCATTCTTGAGCTCTCCAGGTATTTTATCCCCCATCCAGTCTTTTCTGTCTTTATTAATGCCTTGTTCAAGCAGACCAAAACCCATATTGTTTCAGTCAGAAGTGTTTAGTGAAAGGATTTTAGAGAAAGAAAGTCCAGTTGCATTAATGATCTTTAGTAGGGAGCCAGTTAATGCTGACCTTGTTGCTCTTTGTGTCTCAAATATAGATGTTGTTCTCCCTAAAATAGTGCCGGATTTTCAACCTCCTATTTATTTCTCTCAACCAAACAACAATAAGGGTATTTCTATTACCCCTGCTCTCCCTGAGTATATTTATAGAATGTTGACCCATCTGAACTTGAACTATCACTTTCCACTTCTTCCTTTTTTACAAAATTCCAAAACTCAGATTTTATTCCCTCAAAAAATGGCTTTTCCACTTGATGAGTCGGATGAGTACGACTTTGGAAATGAAGCTTTGTGGATAACTATCCAGGCTTCGGATAGGATCACTTTCCCATCTAACCCATTAAGTGATCCATTCATCCTTACCCATCTTCGTCCATTATCTGACAGTCCAAGTTTCCAAAGTCTTAGCCCAATTGAAAGTATCTCCAACATCCTCACAACCATCGTACCAAGCCCAAGTCCAATTGTGTCGTCTAACACCCCAAGTGAAGAATCTGATGACTCGTTTACTTTTCAAAGCCCTCCCTCCATTATTCGAACTGAAGTTAAGCCAAATGATGGTTTTAGGCCGGCTGGTCAAAAACCTTGTCTCAATTTTTCCTGCGAAACTAAAACCATCAGAAACAGTGGGCCTATTATTAAAGTTTGGCCCAAGGATTTAGCTCCAAAGAATGACCATCCTTTTGCTTGTGTCCCAATGAACCAAAATACTTGTCTGATTGGTGAAAGCTCGGGGGTCAATGACCTCTTTTATTCGGCTGGGTCTGAACTGAGTTCATTGGATTTGGATAAGATGGATATTGATAGCCCATATGATTGTTCAAGGATGGGACTGGAAAAAAGATCTAAAAAGAAGCCTATTTTGCAAATTAAGAAAGAAAAGGAAGCAAGAGAAAAGCAGTTCAGAAAGCTTAGAAAGAATGGGTGTTGGGGGGCAAATATATGGGGAAATTTTGGAGGGAATAAGAAGAGAGTAACGGAGTCGACAGTAGGAAAGGACTTCTGCATGGATGGTGAGGAAGAATGGTGGATTCCAATTAAGAAGAGAAGCAAACTACAAAGAAAATTCAAAGGTAAACAAATCATGAAGTATGGACTGAGTGAAAGTGACACAGTGGGAACAAGCACAGAGGAAGCTGAAGACTTGAAAGGGAAGGTGGCTGACCTGAAACAGCCACCAATGAAGATATGAGAGCATGTGCTTGGAATTGTCGGGGCCTTAAATTTGTCAACTCCCCGACTATTCCTTATCTATCATGGATAGTTGGCAGTCAAGCTTTGGATTTTCTTTTTCTTTCTGAAACAAAATGTCTTGTAATAGATGTAGAATCTTGTTTAGCTAAACTTGGATTCACGGGTTGGGTAGGATATGATGCTTTAGGCCTTTCGGGTGGGCTAATTTTGTGCTGGTCTAGTAGAATTGAAGTATCGATCCTCTTTGTATCCCAAAACTATATTTGTTGTATTTTCAAGGATGAAAGTAATGTTTCTTATTATGTGTCTTGTGTTTATGGAGCCCCTGTAATTGGTGATAGGAAGCAGGTTTGGGATACATTACGTGCTTTTATTTGGTCTCACCCAGGTCACCATTTACTCCTGGGTGATTTTAATCAAGTAGAGTATAGTTCACAAAAAATGGGGGGAAACACATTAATTCAAGGGTGGAAAATGTTTAGTGAGTGGAAAAGTGATTGTGACTTGTTAGACATTACGTTTCATGGTGTTCCTTTTACTTGGACAAACAATCAAAAAGATGATCAAGCCATTTTTGAGAGGCTTGATAGAGGTTACTGCAATGACTCTTGGAAAACTTTGTTTCCCAATGCCCAATTAACAAATTTCCCTATCTTTCTCTCGGATCATGGACCGATTATTCTTGATTGTATACCCAGAAAAGAAAAAGAGAGCAGACCGTACAAAATTGAAGCTTGGTGCCTACAATATGAGGAAATTGTCAATAATCTTAAATGGTTATGGAATAATAATGAGAAACATGGTTCGGCTCTTTTTGTTATTCAAAGGAAGTTGGAAGAAGCAAGATACAATTGCAAAAGATGGTGCCTTGAGTTTAAAAAGAAACATAAAGTGCAATGGGATGAGATCAACAGTGATTTATCAAAACACCAACAAAATTTGGGTGATAAAGAGAGCAAAAACTTGGAAGAAAAAGCAAGAAAAGGAGCTCGGTTTGCTACGATATCAAGTTGGAATATTGGAAACAAAGAGCAAAGTCTAATTGGGATGAATTGGGTGATCAACCTACGTCCTATTTCTACAAAAGTGTCAAATCACGTCAAGGACGTAATGAGATAAAAGCTATTAAAAATAGCAATGGGGATTGGACTAACTCTCGGGATGAAATCAAATTGGAATTTGTAAATTACTTTACAAAACTTTTTGAAGCGAGACCTTTGGAGAATAGCCAAATAGTTGACTTGGATGTTTGGTCGGAGCCTATGAGAGTTGCCTTTCAGAGGATCATGTTTCACAACTCTCTCGGCCATTCAAGATGGAGGATGTGGAAGATGCTTTGAGAAGTATAAAGCCTCTTAAATCGCCGGGTCCGATGGAATTCCTCCAATCTTCATGCGAAGCACGGTGGAATGTTTGTGGAGAGGATATGGGAAGCGACTCTGGACTTTCTATCGGGTGGCTACTTGTTAAGAGAAACAAATCAAACTCACATAGTGTTAATTCTCGAAAGTTGATCGTCCGAACAAGTAAGTCAATTCCGGCCTATTAGTCTTTGTAACACTACGTATAAAATTATTTCAAAATGTTTGGTACGTAGATTGCAACCTATCATGAATGACTTAATCGGAAATTTTCAAAGTGCTTTTGTTCCGGGCGCTCCATAAATGACAATTGCATTATAGCCCATGAAATGCTAAATTATGTGAAAAAGAAGAAGAAAGGCTCGGATTTCTCCCCTAATTCTCAATCTAGACCTTGATAAGGCCTATGAGCCGGAGTCAATTGGGGATTTGTGGAAAAAGTTCTCCAGGTGAATAGGTCTGCCCCCCTTTGGATTCACTTAATTATGCAATGTATCTCATTACCTATTCGGTCTTTGGTAAATGGGGAACCTTCGAGGAAAATTAAACCTTCAAATTTGGATTAAGACAAGGTGACCCTCTGTCTCCCTATCTTTTCATATTGTGTATGGAGACTTTGTCTAGACAATTGAATAGACAGCGGGAGTTGGGTTTGATCAAAGGCTTGAAATTAGCCCAAAGAGCTCCTTCGATTTCGCATCTATTTTTTTTGCCGATGATGCGCTTTTTTTCCTCAAAGGAACAATTGATAACTGTTGGAAGATCAATAAAACATTGAGAGAATTTTGTGACCTGTCGGGAGAGATGGTAAATCAAATCGTATCAGCAGTCTTTAGCAAAAACATTCCTAGAAAATTCATAAGACTTTTGAACAAAGGTCTTAAAGTGGAGGCTAAGGAAAAACTAGGTAAGTACCTAGGTTGCCCAATGGATGTGGATGGCCGTACTCTAAACATTTTCCAAGATCTACACCGGAAGGTAGATGCGACTATAGCCTCGTGGAAATTTTCTCATTTGAACCTAGCGGGTAAACTGATTCTTATTAATAGTATCCTTGTGGCGTACTCTTCCCATATGATGGCTACGTATATGTTTCCTAAGAAGATTCTAAAGCAAATAACTTCTTCTCTAATGAGATTTTGGTGGAAATCAAGCAAAGATAAGAAGCCTATTTATTGGAGGAAGAGAGAGGATCTAGAGAAACACAAACATGATGGTGGGTTGGGCACGAGAAATCTAGTCACTATGAACCAAGCTTCTCTATTCAAACAAGCTTGGAGAATCCGGAGCAATGAGCAATTGTTAGTAAGTAAAATCTTCAAGGCTAAGTACTCTTGACTTGGTTTGCTAATAGCCTGAAAGGGTCCATTCCTCGTAACTGCTCATGGGGAGGGAGGAGTTTAATGCGAAGTGTTTATGCCATGGCTCATGGAGTAGGAGTTAGAATTGGAAATGGTAAAAATACAGATATTAAGTCAGCAATATGGGTGGGTTCAAGTCTGTTACAGTTTAACCAATATATCACGAGAAACGAAGCAGTGGAGCCTAAAAAGGTTGTGGAATTCATCAAAGAAGGAAAAACGTGGGATGTAGGAAAGTTACAGCAGTGGTTTAGTGAAGAATCATCAGTTTTAATTCAGACCATCCATATACCTCAAGTTGAGACTGAGGATATGTTTTTTTGGAGATTCACAAAAAATGGTGACTATAAGTTAGGTTCAGGTTATTGGCTGCTGAAAAATGGTGTCAATCCTCAGGTAAACTTTTCTTTATTCTGGAAGAAATTCTGGAAACAAAAAATTTGGCCAAAATGGAAATTTTTCTATTGGAAGCTATTTAATGGAGCTCTTGCTACCAGAGAAAAAGCAATAGTGTGTAGATTAAAAAGAAACGGACTAAAAGAAAAGTGAGTAGATTAAAAAGAAACGGAGGGAGTAAGAATTCCAGTGCAATCACACATATAAATTAGTAAGGCAAATTAAATATAATAGATAATTGCAAACTACACATAATTAAATCCAAATAGGTTTTTGGCATCTATAGTATTATAAAATCTCATATAAGACCATCTTATCATGATTTATGGTAAGACGATGGTGATTTGTTATCCTAAAGGGGTCACTTATAGATGAACCATCTATCATCTAAAATTAACCACTTTTAACTTATAGATCGGTGAAATCTTTAACTTGCAAAGTGACTCTTTTTAGAACGAAGTGCGAAAAGTTTGGGTGTAACTATTAAACCATATCTTATGGTGTAACATTTATTTCACCACGTTCTTCCACTTTTACATCCTCTCTCTTTTTCCTTTCAAGTTTTAACCCCTCTTTCTCTCCCTTCAATCCCACGGAATTCATCGAAAGTTCGAACCCTCGCAACAACGGAATTTCATTTGAATAATTCATCGGCTTTGAATCTTTGAACCGGATTTTCGAGATTTGTTCTGAAATCGAACAAAATCTTCGAACAAGATTTTTGATTTTCTTAAAATCAAACATTCAACATAGAACAAACATCGAAGCCAAGGATCTTCTAGCTTCAACTTTTGAAACAATGACTCTTCAAATTGCAAATCCTTTGCCATATTTTAACCCAAAATCACAATAAAAACTCGAAATTAGGGTTTTGTAACTGAAAACTTTCGAAATTCGCCGGTTTATGACTTAGAATTGCCTTACGCCTGGTCGAAAAATGAATTTAAGGAGAGAGAAAAGGTCTCACTTGCAAGCCTGCAATTGATGTTCTTTGATCTTCTGTGATGTTAGTGATATTCTGCAATTATGTTAGTGATATTCTGCAATTGACTGTGGCTAGAATGAATTTTTTCAATTCTAAGTGAGTTAAGCATGAAGAGAAAGAAAAAGTGGAACAAAGAACTATACCAGCGAACTCTAGAATTTCAAAAGTGAAATAAAAATCAGATGGGATGAAAAACGAGATTGAAGAACGAACAACCGCCAAACCACAACAACCATTGCCGAAAAGTCTTTGTCCTCCACTCCCGACTCCGATACTTGCTTTTCTCCGCCTCTTTGAAAACCTCGATTCTCGCTTTTTTAGATCGAGCGAGATTGTTCTGCGGTTCGATTGTTGTCTTGGCGGATTTATGAAGGAAAGAAGAAGAGGATGAATTTCACAAGTTTTTAATGTTCAAACTTTTGGTTAACATTTTTTTTCTCTCCTCATCCCTCTTCTCCTTTTTCTACTTAATCACTACATTACCTTTAAAATTAATAATGAAATGACATAAAAATAAAATTGATACAAGTTTCTTTGAAAAATGAGTAAAAATGACACATAGATGAGTATTGCGATACGGTACATAAGGAGTTGATAAATAATAATAAAATACGTAACAATACAAGTTTTGCTGAAAAATGATATAAAAATGAGTAAAAATGCCACAAAAATGAGTAACAATGATATGGTACATAATGAGTTGCCAATAAATAGGTGAAAATGACACAAGTTTGCTTGCAAAATGACATAAAGATGACTAAAAATGACACATAAATGAGTAAAAATGACATAAAAATGAGTAATAATGATATGATACATAATGAGTTAACAAATAATAATGAAGTAGATAGAAAATAACACAAGTTTGCTGAAAAATGATATAAAAATAAGTAAAAATGACACATAAATTGATAATAATGATATTGTACATAAGGAGTTGACAAATAATAATAAAATAGGTGAAAATGATACAAGATTGATGAAAAATGAAAGCGAAAAAAAATGAGTAAAAATGACACGAAGTAAGTAATAATGATTTGATATATAATGAGTTGACAATTAATTATAAATTACGGATTAATGATATGATCATATGAACCATCTCCAAAATGATGTAAGTTTGCTGAAAATCGTGATAGAAGTGATTGATGATGATATGAAAGAGTTTTATGACTAACATGAAACAAATTTATAAAAAATGACACGAGACAACTTCAAAATGATATGAAATATGCCAATAATGACATAAAAATGAGTAATAATATTATGAATTAGTTCACACGTGTGGAATGTTGTTATATAGTAAGTTATGGTGTAAGATGTTACATTCGAGACGCACTCAACAAGTGAGTTGATCTTATCATAGTCTTACACAAGATGTACTAGTATATGAGATGTATGAATTGTTGAGATCGTATTATACTACAAAACTCTAATCAAATTTCATTTGTCCCACTACCCTTTGCGGATCTCAATCGAATAACAAACTAGTATTTTGGCCGGGTGATACCCAGGGTCGGATACAATTATCAAATATAGTATTATTCATAAATTTCATAGTTGATTTCATTTGCTTTTCTTAATTTTTTGTCTAGTGCGAAATTGAAAAATGAACGTCATGCAATGATAAGTTGTTTTTTAAAAAAACAACTCAAGGAATTGGGGATAAAAATAACAATTTCAACATAATTGAGGTGTACCTTAATAAAAATGTTAGAGATTAAAAAAAATATTGTCTATATATATCTTAATAGTTACATATAATTATAAGACTTTATTATGTTTTACTCCCTCCGGTCTTTATTAGTTTACCCGTTTCTTTTGCAAAGAGTTTTAGGAGAAATAATATTGTGGGACATAGAAAGAAAGAGAAAATATTAATTTATATTAAAGTTTAATGTATGTGTGATGGAAAGTTAGTGGTCCTATTCCAATAGAAACAAATGAAATGGGTAAACTAATAAGGGACATCCCAAAAAAGGGAATACGAATAAACTAATAAAGACCGGAGGGAGTACTTTGAAACATTAAACATTGAAATTGTAGTGGATTGGTGGTTAGACTCTCACATTTCATTTCAAAGGTCATGTCTTCGATTCCTAGCAACTACACATTGTTAATATTTTTAAATGAGGTCATAAGCATATGCATTAGAAGCTTGAGAAGAGTGCCACGTGACACCGTTCTTTTGATAGGAACACCTTATAATATATTTGTATAGATATTCACTGAACTCTAAATTTCGATATGTAATGCGCTCCTTGTTTACGTGGCCGTGAACTACAAGATCTCAAATAATCCTCGTCCTATATTAATACTCCCTCCACTTTTTTTTATTTGCTACATTGTTATTTTGGGAATGAACCACTAACTTTAACCGGTTATTATGATTTTTGTATAAGTAAAAATATAGTCATGTGTAGTCTTGTTAGATTTGTCTTGATGTATAGACTTATAATATTATTTTTTATAATTTTTATTTAAACGAAATAAGAGATAATAAGGGTTAAAAGCGTATTGAAAACCGCGCAACAACAATGTAGCAAATAAAAAAGACGAGGAAGTATATAGCTATAAGCACCATTTTAGGATATTTGGAAATGCTCGTTGGACATTTTTGAAACGAAAATATATAATATTATATTGAGTTTTTTTGTCGAAACAACCTTTTATAGTTACTTTTTTGCGAAAAACAACCTTTTAAAATTTTTTTTGCAACTTACAACCTTAAACCAAATTTTTTTGTGAAATGAAACCTTTTTTGGATTTCCGTCATTGATTGTTAATTCTAGTCCATTGAATGTCAGTTGGTTGTATTTGTTTACTTTAACATTTTTGGTCCCTCCTTTTTTCCCCCCTGTTTCCTCTCATTTATCTTATAAAACCGGTTTGCATCTCTTTCCTCTAATTCTCACCAAAAGCGAAATCCTTCTTCCCCCAAAAACAAAATTAGGGTTCTTGCTCACCGGAAATCTAAAATTTCTCTTTCCCTGCAACAATGGTGAAATGTGAGTGAAAACACCAATTCAATTGAAAACACCCTCTTATTATTCCCGGCAAAAAACGCAACAAAAAATGGCGATGGTGCGTATTTTACGGCTCATTTGCAACAAGAATGATGTCAACCCATCAAAATCCAGCACTTCCAATTTCTTTATCATCATCATTAATGACGTCTTCTTCATCATCATTTTCGGATGCAATAGTGTGTGGAAGAAGGGACAAGAAGACCAAAAGAGGGAAGAGATTCAAAGGGTCTTATGATAATTCTAGACCCAAGAAGAAAGATATGATTGAGCATTAAAGACAAAGTTGAGGTTCCCAATTCTACTCCATGGCCTCTACCTTTCAAGCTCATTTGATTTTCTCTCTCCTCATTTTTTTTCCGTTTAAGTTCATTTGGTATTCTTTGAAAATGGATGTTTTGAATGTTAAAGGAAAAAAATACAACAAACTAACAATCAATGGACTAGAGTTAACGATCAATGATGGAAATCCAAAAAAAGTTTTCATTTCGCAAAAAAATTTGGTTTAAGGTTGTAAGTTGCAAAAAAACTTTTTAAAGGTTGTTTTTTCACAAAAAAGTGACTCTAAAAGGTTGTTTATAACAAAAAACTCTATTATATTTTCAAAATATTTAAGGTGCGTTCTTAAAATTTAGCATACACCGGGTTTACCGTAAGCATGGTATACCCGATGCTTATTTTTTGCTCATTACTCATTTGAAATCATCCAAATGAGCAAAATGTACCTAAAAAAACAGCGTTTTAAATAAGCAAATGAGCAAAAATTAGGTACACCCGTGTGTATGATAAATAAACTCGTGCGTTCTCTTTAACTTAAAAAAAAAATGAAGTTTTAGGTCTAATAAGTTCAATTTAATTCTAATAAGTTCAGATAAGTTCAGTTTAATTCGGATAAGCTTAACACCTTACAAAATGAACTTTAATAAGTTCCAATAAATTAAATTAAGATAAGTTTAGTTAAGATCAGATAAGTTCGAATAAGTTAAGTTCAAATAAGGTTAGGAAAATTCAGATGAAGAGAACGCATCCTTAATTGTACTTATATAAAAGTTACTACTATCTAGATAGAGGATGAAAAGAGTTTTATAACAAAAGGTATCGTCGTAAACTCATGATGAAAATTTGACAATAGGGCTAAAATTGGAACAATGTGATAATTAATTATGAACAAATTTAGAGAGTGCATTATTATAAATTGCTATATACATTACCTCAATAATTGAATGTTTCTATTTTTGTTCACTACTGGTTACAATTTCCTCATAATACTACTCCCAAGTAACAAGTCGATATATTTGCATCATCTCAAAATGCCCTAATTTCAATTAGTAGAATCCCAAGAAGATATATTTGTTCAAGGACCTTGGGATTTATCATCTTGTGAACGTAGGATTCTACAAGATGAGTTACGCAATCTATCTCAGAAGATCGTCTCGGTGTAGTATCTCAACATATTCCCTCTCAAAATATCGGGTATTTTTTTCTCCAAGACATATAACTCAACCCCCCGAAATCGCCCAAGACAAGTTTCATTTGGATTGGTTCGGAACAAGTTGTTTTTTTCTTTCATAGCGTATATAAGAGCAAGTGAAGCTCACTTTAATGTATGTTTGCTTTTGTTTTATGTTTGGTTATACTATATTTAGGTTGTAATTCGGTTTTAATTATTGCAAATTTTTCCAATGTGAAAAATAAAATAAAATACCAATACTATATCTCTGAAGAACGCATGAGATTTAGCAATAATATCTTCTTACGAGTAGTTCTAGTGGTAGTGATACATTAACCCTAGTTTAATAATTTTTTTAAAATTAAATCTTGCTACACCTGTTGATAAATTTAGGAGAGTTTAGACCATAGCAAGTTTAAATTCAATTTTTAAATCAATTTGAATGAACAAATCAACCCTCAAACTTATTAAATCATTTATGTTTGATCAATTGATCGATCTCTTATTTAATGTGGAATAAATCACTTAAGTTTTTTTTTTTTTTAAGATGTGAACATTTGCCAATGAAAATAATGCATAGTTATAGTATCAAAAAGTCTTTTCATACATATTTTCAATATTTTCTTCTGATTGGATTGGTTTGGTCTACCTTTTAAAGCACACAATCATGAAACAAGTATAGAAGCAACAAGGCTTGGCAGCAAAAAGAAATGGAGGACCAATAACCAACAAGGAAAAAAAAGTCAATAATCATGTTAGAAAATATCAACACGGTTTGGTTTTGTTTTAACGAGTTACTAGTGCATAAGCGTAACTGCATACCGCCTTGGCCCTAGAAGAGAAAAGAAGGAAATGTTTTACACCACAAACCACTTCCCTTTAGATTAGAACTCAAAACTCAATCTTGTTTCAAGAGTCGACGCACTCTTTCTCTGTATCCCTTAGCTCTAGTTTCTTCCTTTTTGCGCATTATTGGAAACTTGATGATCTAATAAATAAAATTCTTTGTACGTTAAGACAAAGATTTAAGTTAACAAAAAGTATAGATATTACTACACAATTTTGATCAATCTTAAGAAGTACATCCATACTCCATAACCTTATTGTTGCTATCATTATAAACTGATATATGGATACAAGCTAGCAATGAGCAAGATCGAACCTCAATATGATTTATGTGAATGTCCACTGCATGCGAAGAAGTTTGTTTAAGATTATACACACTCTTGCAAAGTATTGCAAGCAAAAAGAGCTAAAAGATGAAGTATGGAACACAAGGTTCTAATATTGTGCAATTTTTTTTACTTACACTAGGGAAAATTCCATAAATTATAATGTGTGATTGATAATTGATTTTGTATATCACTTACAAGAATCTTTTTTATTAGCAAACACTTAATTATAAAAATGTTACAAATTTAATTACAATTTTTTTACAACCTTAAGGGATTTATTTAATTATAATTATCCTTTCAAGTTGAGTAAGACTTTAATCTAGGTTGATTCTAAAAATCCGAGTTTGAAAACGTGATGTGCCAAATTATTGAACATCATATTACGTGTTGAGCTCGACTCACGATCACTCTCTCTACGGTTCATATACATATATAAATTATTAGTTAAATGACTAACTCATAAATCATAATGCTAACACGTATATGTAAGTTCTATTGACTATCAATCTAGACATAATAGCAAACAATAATAGAACAACAAATAACGAAGCAGAAAAGAACAC
The DNA here is from genome assembly GCA_947646795.1 of Beta lomatogona. Taxonomy (NCBI): domain Eukaryota; kingdom Viridiplantae; phylum Streptophyta; class Magnoliopsida; order Caryophyllales; family Amaranthaceae; genus Beta; species Beta lomatogona. The sequence goes on from CANSNZ010000272.1 coordinate 546,657, forward strand.
ACAAGACTTTTACGTGGAAACCAAGAACCGGGAGAAAACCACGAATATGCACTAGGAATCGATGAATGATCAAGAAAGGTTACAAAAAGCTCTCCAAGATCTCTCTAACTTTTTTCTCTCTCCAATCTAAGAATAATAATGAATAATCAAGTAGTTATGGCAATAGGTTAAACCTAATTATAACATAACTCCGGAAAATCGCCTTCTCCGCGCGAAATAAACTACCGCCCGATCGGGTCGGGCGACATCCGTACCGGGCGATTAATAACGCCAACGCTCCGCTCTCGGGCCCGTCAGGCGACCTTCGCCGGTAGGTGGTACCTCGCCCGATCGGGCGCCCTAGCTTCCATGCTCTGCCAAGTTGATTGACCCCGCCCGTCGGGCGGCATGCCCGATGGAATCGGGCGGGACTCTAAAACAGCCAATTTACGCCAAATAAGGCTTCACTCAACCTCATCTCCACACCATACACACATTGACCCCATATGACATCATATACCCAACAGTATACCTAATTAAGCTTCTCCTTGGTTAAAACAGGCAAAAGGGTACTCCAGCCACAAAAGATAAAACAGCGTGTGACCCTCAAAACAATGAAAACCACTAGAGTGGAAACAGTTGGTGATGCGACAACAATAGTGATGATACACAAAGAAAAGAAGGGTTGATTATTAAAAGAACAATCAATCCACCATTCAATTTAATTTGGTGCATATACAGCTAGCTTATTGTAGTATTAATGGTTTTGGGTCAAATATTCACTTTTGCGTCGGCTAAGCCGAAAGTCCATTGTTCCTTTGTATCTTTATCATTATTTTCTTTGCTGCTGGAGGTCAAAATTTCACTTTTTGATGGAATTTCTTATTATTAATTTTTTTTTCTTTTTCTGATAGAGTATTTTCTGGGTTTTGCCTTATAAAAATGACCAAGTTCAGTGGACCGGTCATTGGCATACGTAACACACCCTTTCTCTCTCCAGACTTGCATGGAATACACGTGGGGAGTTTAATCACATACAATTTTTGTGTGTCGACGTTAATACAGTGATTTGTTTGGTAACAAAACTTGCTAGCTTCCATTATTTTGGACAAACAAAATTCCTCTACCGTTTCTTAGTGTAAATGTGTAATGATTTTATTCATGAGCTAACTCGATCCTTGCGTGTGCAGCTTGCTTGTCTCGGTACATCTTTCCCATTGGATAAATCAGAAAGGATAATAATTGACTTACAGTACGGGTGGGATCCATAACTTGCAAGTAATTTTGGGACAGAGGGTGATCATTTACGAATTAAGGCAGGGCATAGACCAGGTCAATATTTGTTTTTTTTATCAACAAAGCGTGTTGGGGGAGACGCGTTTCATTCGTTCTAAGTGACCGAGACGAGGTCTTATTATCAGTTTATAATATAAACTACTTTTTCTGCTTTCTTTTTAAGAAAAGAACACTTTAACTTTTGTCAGATTATTTACACACCTCACTTTTACCATATTTTTTTGCTAATATAAAAAAAAAAAACGATCATATAAAATGTTATTGGATTTGTTTTAATGAATATTTTCATAATATCAACTTTTTTATAACTTTTACAAATACATAATTAGAGATATTAATGGTCAAAAGTCACAGACATTAGCAAGCGTGAAAGTTAAACTGCTCCACTTATATAGAAATGGAGGTTAGTATTACTTTATGGACTTAATTTGATAGAGGTTTTGGGTTAACTAATAGATGTTATAGGTTAAATCGATAGATGTTTGGGTAAACCGATAGATGCCTAGGGTTAAATTAATATGTTTAGGGTTAAAGCGATATATATGTCCGGGTTAAACCGATAGATGTCCCGGGTTAAAGTACTAAATTTATTGCTTAAACCGATAGTTTTCGGGGTTAACTAATACTCATCTCAATCATGTCTTGGATCGAGACGTTCTTACACAAGAAATTTTGTTTTAACCAAAAGGGTCTTATTTGCGGGTTGGAAATGGCGCAGATTAGCCGCCCTTTCTACATGGGTCACACAACTAGCGAGCTAATTGTCCTAATATTGTTCCCTTCATATTCGGTTATTTACCATTCTAAGCGATACTCCTTTGTATCTTTTTTAATCCTACTTTAATTGTACGTGTTTGCTAAAGCATTTCATTGACTTTTATCTTTTATTTACTTATTAGTTTAAGATATAACTAATGAATATTAATAAAAGTTCTTACCGAGATTGAATTAAACAAGACCCCATACGAATATACTTTTTCTTATATATTAAGAATAATTTAAAAGATTATCTGTATTTGTGAGCAGTGTCAAGATTTCAAATGAGAAAAAAGAAAGATACAAAAGGAATATATATATATATATATATATATATATATATATATATATATATATTGCGTACAAAGACACTTTCCAAAATGACCCCATTTCAGGCCTTGTTTCACAAAATTCCCACATATGATCATTTACGAGTCTTTGGGTGCCTAAGCTATCCTAATCTAACCTCTATTACCCTCATAAACTCGCTCCAAGGTCCACTCCTTGCATCTTTCTAGGGTATCCTAAAAATCATCGAGGTTATAGGTGTTTTGATCTCTACATTAATAAGCATATCTTGTCTAGGCATGTCACCTTTGTTGACAATCAATTTCCATATCCCACATTAGCCCAGCCATCCTCTATGCCCCATGACTCTTCCTCCACATTATTTAATCCCTTATTAAATCAATGGCTATTGGACCCCGTGCCTAGACCTCCCGCCCGGGGCCCATCACGAGAGATCCTCCCCCCGGGCCCAACGCGCGTGTCTCTTCCCGGGCCCAAGGCAACACCCCCATCCTCCCGCCAAACACACGCGGATCCCCAACCCCCACCCGCCGGACGCTTTTCGCCGCGTGTGGAAGCCCACCAACCTTCCCCGCCCTTCCTTCTCCTCAACCAGCCCCTAATCCGGCGGTGCGGTACACCCTCCAGCACCAACACACCCCTCGACTGCCTCCCCAACCCACCCTCGGTTTTTTCTCCTTAAATGACGATAAGAGCTCGTCATGGAATTCGCAAACCCAACCCCAAATATGCTATGCTCACTCCCATCCCACCAGCACCTCCCCTCTGGCTCCCCCTTCCAAAAAATCACAAAATTTCCCTGTCGACCCATATTGGAATGCGGCTATGAACGTTGAATATAGTGCTTTAATTCAAACAAGGGACTTGGGAGTTGGTTCCTAGGCCTATTGGGGTGAATATTGTGAATTGTATGTGGATTTTTTATCATAAAGAAAAATCTAATAGTGACCTTGAAAGGCACAAAGCTCGTTTAGTGTGTGATGGTAGGTCTCGGGAACAAGGAGTTGATTGTGATAAAACTTTTAGTCCAAGTGGTTCTCGCCGCCACTATTCTTCTTCGTATTGGGCTTGGCCATGACTCGCCAATGGTCCATTCATCAACTTGATGTCAATAATGCTTTTTTTACATGGTGATCTGCATGAAGAAGTATGTATGCATCAACCTTTAGTCTTTGTTGACAAACGTTATCCACATCATGTTTTTCGTCTGCGTAAGGCTCTATATGGTCTCAAACAAGCACCACGTGCTTGGTATCAGCGTTTTGCTACTTTTCTTCTGCAGATTGGTTTGTTGTTGCTCAAAGTGACACCTCTTTATTCACTTATGAGCACAGTCATGACATGGCCTATCTCCTACTATATGTCGATGATATTATTTTGTGCACTTCTTCTGACTCTCAGCGAGATCGTCTTATTAGTACTCTCAAAACGAAATATGCATGTTGATACTAACTTTAAGCTCAGCACAGATTCTGGACCTCCTGTCTCATACCCGATTCATTATCGCAGCTTAGCTGGAGCTTTACAATATCTTACATTTACTGCCGAAATATTGCATATGCGGTTTAGCAGGTATGCCTTTTCATGTATGATCCCCGAGAACCACATTACAATGCTTTAAAATGCATCATGCGCTATATACAGGGCACCATTGATCACGGGTTACATCTATATCCTACTACTCACTTGCGCTTGATCATTTATACTGATGCTGATTGGGGTGGTTGTCCTGATACTCTGCGTTCTATTTCCGGTTATTGTTGTTTTCTTGGCGACAACTTAATTTCCTGGCAGTCTAAGAGACAACCCACCTTATCCAGATCTAGTGCAGAAGCAGAGTATAGAGGCGTCGCAAATGTAGTTGCAGAAGCTTCCTGGTTGTGTAATCTTCTTTTGGAGTTACATTGTCCTATTTGACAAGCAACCATTGTTTATTGTGATAATGTCGGTGCTATTTATCTTTCTCGCAATCCGAGCCAAAGACCAACGCACCAAACATGTTGAGATGGATATCCACTTTGTTCGAGAAAAGGTTGCTATTGGTCAAGTGCGGGTTTTTGCATGTTGCTACTCGATATCGGTTCTTCGACATTTTCACAAAAGGTCTTCCACGAAATCTATTCTTGGAATTTAAGTCCAGTCTCGGTGTAATACCCCTCATGATTGCTTTAAGGGGATTTAAAGGCTGCTACTCATTCCAACAAGATGCATCTTTCTTTTAGAGAGCTCATTTCCTTAGTTACTCCATTGTTAAGCGTGCTTGGCCGGAAGTAGTCTAGGGGATGGGTGACCTCTGGGAAGTTTCTCGGGGTGCGCATAGAGTGAGGACAAATTGCGCCGGAAGAACTTGTGTTAATTATTGGGGACAGGTTGTTGGCCCCGGATGCGCATTGGTGACAATAGACTCGACTCTGGATGGGTCGGGTGTTACACTCGGCGTCCGCTCTCTCCCGCTATGACTGCGGAGGTGTGATACTAGGATTATATTTTGTATTTGGATATAGTTTATAGAATTAAACTTCTACTCTAGTTAGGTTTCCTAATATTGTTAGGAAACCTTTATATTGTAACCTATATATTGAGATTAATGAAATCACTCCAATCAAGGGAGTTAACCTAAATCTAGCAATATATATATATATATATATATATATATATATATATATATATATATATATATATATATATATATATATATGACCAAATTATATGCAATACAAGCATAGACCTGTGGATTTTATTTAAATTTTTTAAAGAAGTCATAAAAATCATATAGCTTTTTAATATATAAATGAAGATATTATGTGATCCATGATCTCATATGAAAAAATAAGCTAACAAGAAAGTCGTTAAATGATCTATACATTTTTATTCGAGACTCATATTTTAATTTGTGGTTAACGAAAACATGCTAACAAGTATAATTAGCACTATAAGAACTTACAATAATTGAAAGGTAGACAAAAAAACATTGAGTCCGTTTTTGGAGAGACGGTCTCACATTAGTGTTAAAGTGAGACCGGGATATCATGGTGACATCACGCGCGTGCATCAAACCAAATAAAGAAAATTAGTTAAGCGCTTGCACCTATTAGTTATGCTAGCCTAAAATTGCTTACGGGTGAATTAGTTAAGCGTTGAAGTATATTAGTTAAACGTGAAGTATATTAGTTAAGTGTCAAGTATATTAGTTATATCATAAAAATGATAACTATTTATCGGAAAACAATAACTAATAGCCGTAATCACAACTATCAACCATAAGCAATAATAACTAAATACCCCAAATATCATAACTATTTATCATAATACAATAACTAATAGCCAGGATCACAACTATCAACCATAAAACCATAATTATTAACCACAATTAATAACTAATAACCTAAAAATCATAACTATATATCCGAATTTCATAACTATTAAGCAAAAGCTAACTATGAATCAGAAAAAAATAACTAAGAGCCAAAAATATGTAACTAATTATTATAATTCCTTAACTAATTGGAAAATTATAATTATAAATTAAAAATGACAAAATCATCCCCTTTGAGAAATATGTAACTAATTATTAAAATTCCTTAACTAAATCCAATCCCCTTTGAGAAACTTTTAACACCCAGTTTCTTCTCTCACCAGTCCTCATCTCTTTTGGCCACCGTCCACCACCTTTAATACCGGAAGAACAATCCCACCCACCAATAAGAACCTCCACCTGATCAGCTACAACAACGTGAACCCCGCGTCACATCATCAACATTTCAAAAACCACATATCTTAGCCACCCACGAATCTGGAATCAACTACAACCAATTCACCATCGCAAACCATAGCCACGTTCCCCCTCAAATCACTATCACAACCATCTTAGCCACAACGCTGGAAAAATCACAAATTGAGAGTAGAGAGAAAGGAGATCAAGAGAGAGGGAAAATAGCAACCCTTTACGTCGACAACTTTGTTCTATAAAGAAGGCTTTTGTAATTGCATGAAAGAAATGTGGAAACAGTAGGGGAGGGAAGACTTTGACGGCGGTGGTAAGGCTTGAAGATGGATGGTCAAAGCAAGTGAAGGAGGACACCGTTTCTTTAAGCTCCGATATCGAAGATGACACCTCCGGTTTACGTAGCGGCGAAGTATTCGACGGTGATTTCTTGCGTTCGTCAATGGAGAATTGAGCGTGAAATGGAACGATTTCGCCGGCGATGATTTGGTGGACTTCTTGCGAGTGTCCGCCGCTCCACTTTCTGGTGGGGATGATAGAAAAAGGACTCGTCTCACGTTAGTGTTAACGTGAGACGATCTTTTATAAGACTTTGTGAAAAACATTATTTCGCTTTAAAATTTCAAAAGGGTTGGATGGAGTGGCTCAATATAATTTTCGGGATGTTATTTTTAGCCCATTGATTCTAACTAGTCAGGTCTAAATAGAAACTGAATCGATGTAGAAGAGATAGAATCATTTAACCAAATTTCAAGGGCAAGATATGAATTTTTTTTTCTTAACAAATGAAACGCGGCACATTAGAAATTCTTCTAGGATGTCTCGACTAAGGGTCAGTTCTCTTCGGCATAAAACAACTGAACTGAACTGATTGCAACTGAACTGAATTGAACTGAATCGAATCAATAAAATTATAACTAATAGTTATGATAATAATTTAGCTATCATTAATTAATAAATATAAATTAGTAATAAATAAATAATAGACTAATAGTACTAACACTATTAATAGTACTATTGTTGTCATCTATTAAAAAGTATATACTTTGAACAATGACAAATATTATTGAAATGTGTACTTCTTAGGCTTGAATTATCATTTTCGATATAATTAGCAAAATCATATAGAAAAAAAGAATTAGCAAAATAATAATTAGCAATATAATAAATATAATAATAATAGATAAAATAATCGTAATTGTAATAATAACAATAATAATTATCATTGTTTTATTATTAGAGAAATAAATTAGGAACTCAACCGAACCGAACTGGACAGAATCGAAACCGAACCGAAAATAAGTTGGGAGAATACGCCCTAAGATGTAAAAATAATTAGTGACTCAATTGTGAGCCATAACGATATAATGCTATGTATGCAAAATTTTACAATTACAACCTAAGATATTTTTGGTAAAATCATTCTTACTTTTTTTTTAAAAATAAGTTTGGTAAAAAATTAAACGATCAATGATGATTAACATGATTTTACTACGTGTTAAAACTTTATTGTTGGATCTAATATCAAATATGCCACTCCTATATAGGGTACGGTGACCTTTTCTAAAAAGGGTAGGGAAGTGTGAGGAGAAAATGCTACGTTTTAAATGAAGACATGGAGCAAAAATGAAAAAGAGAAAAAGAAACCCTTTAATTATATCGATTTTCTAATCCTATGCACCTAATGCAAAGGATAAGACTTATCTTTTAAGCCAATTAATTAACTACAATTGAATATTCTTTTTAAAATTATGCTAAATATTTGACTCTCCCTAAACTTACGCAAAAAAATTAGTGATATTTAGAAATTTCAGGGAGAATCTTCTATTTTAGTTAATTAATTTGCTTACAAAATATACCTTATCCTTTACACTAGGTGCACAAGATAGAAAAATCGTAAATAAATAAATATATAGGATCAATTGTCTCAGGAACTCATATAAAAGCATAATCATATTTAAATAGTTCAATAATTAGCTAGCTAGTTGGAGTAGGTGATGGAATGTGTTTAAAGAATCTATAAATGAAAAGGTGGATGTGTAATAAAAACAAAAATAATTAGCATTCACTTTATCAAAAAAGATGGAATTAAACAAGTATTATGGAATAAATCAAGTAAAGTCAAGTAACTAGCGTCCAAAAAGGATTAAAACATAGGATGATGATAAAAGGAGGTAGATTGGGTGGTTTGATTAGGAGTTAAGTTTGAGAAGGCTTAGCTAGGCAGGCGTGAGATTCGAAAGATAAGGTGATATCTTAATTGGATTTGTCCTCATGCACAAAAAGTAGAGTCAAGAATATTGAAAAGGCAAAGTTGTGGCGTTTTCTTCTCTAACCACAAGCAACTTTACAGAAAGCCTTTATTTTATTTGTTCTTTGTTTAGTTGTATACTGGTATTTTGTTAGCAGTACTACTATTTTAACCCTCAAATCTTTTCATATATTACTCCAACATGCATTGTATGTATGTTCTATGGCTCTTGGCCATGTAAGTTTAGCCTTTTTGGAATAACAACAAAATCTTCACAACCACTCTCCTCAAGACCTCAACTCATCTTTTCCACTTGTTTCTCGGCATCCACTCTTGATATTTTACATTTTTGTTCAATTTAATTAAATCTAGTCAAAATAAATAGAAACTTGATCAATTAATATCTTTTATCCCACTATTATTGTTAACTTTTATATAATTATTTTATTGTTTGGTTTTATTATTACAGCTTATTTTATTTTCATTGAAATTTAAAAACACATTATATTCCACCGATAAGAAAAATTAACTTCTTGCATGAAATTTAAACAGTACATGATTGCTGACTCTTTTACAAAGTAAAGCCTAGTAAGAGATGCGGAGTTTCTTGCTTGGCTATGAGTTTTCCCTCTGGAACTTGTTTTATTATCTTCTTGCATGATGTATTTTGGTGAACCGGGATGATTTTGTTCTTTTCCTGATTGTACGATGTACCAAATTGTGCTTACTGCACTTGAAATCAAAATCGCAAATTATATAAAAAAATTAACATACTAATGGTACACAAACTATGAAAAAAATCTAGTTCATGTAGATTCAATTAATTATTTCCTCTCTTAAAAGAATTTTTTCAAAGTTATATAGTACTCCACATAGTTATCATGGACTAATTGGTTCTTAAATAATTTATTGGTATTCAAAATCAACAATAAAAGTATTAGATTGATAATAAAAACTGAGAATAGTAGTTTTGCCCAAATATACAATTCAATTATAAGTAATTGTTTGAATGTGTATTTCCAATAATTACGATGTCAATTTTTTTGCTTGCTTGGCTATAAGATTTCCCCCCTGGAACTTGTTTTATTATCTTCTTGCATGATGTATTTTGGTGAACCATGATGACTTTGCTCCTTGCTTGATTGTATGTTGTACCAAATTGTGCTTATTGCACTTGAAATCAAAATTGCACATTATCAAAAAAAACAAATATTAACATACTAATAGTACACAAATTATGAAAAAAAATCCAGTTCATGTAGAAATCAATTAATTATTTCCTCTACTTAAAAGAATTTTTTCAAAGTTATATGCATGATTATCATGAACTGACTGGTTCTGAAATAATTTATTGGCCTTCAAAATCAATAATAAAAGTATTAGATTGATACCAAAAACTGAGAATATCAGTTTTGTCCAAACATACAATTCATTTATAAGTAATTGTTCGAATGTGTATTTTCAATAATTACGATATGTCAATTTTTTTGCTTGCTTGGCTATGAGTTTCCCCCTGGAACTTGTTTTATTATCTTCTTGCATGATGTATTTTGATGAACCAGGATGATTTTGTTCCTTGCCTGATTGTACGTTGCACCAAATCGTGCTTACCGCACTTGAAATCAAAATCGTAAATTATCAAAAATAAAATAACATACTAATGGTACACAAACTATGAAAAAAATTCCAGTTCAAGTAGAAATCATTTAATTATTTCCTCTACTTAAAAGAATTTTTTCAAAGTTATATACATAGTTATCATGGACTGACTGGTTCTTAAAGAATTTATTGGTATTCAAAATCAACAATAGAAGTATTAGATTGATAACAAAAACTGAGAATAGCAGTTTAGTCCAAATATATCATTCATTTAGAAGTAATTGTTTGAATGTGTAAAGTTTAGTCCAAATATATCATTCATTTAGAAGTAATTGTTTGAATGTGTATTTCCAATAATTACGATGTCAAATTTTTTATTATTTCATATAATATGACATACAAAAGTTATTAATGTAGAACACCTAGGTGTTCAGAAGCCTGCTAGTAGATATTGCTTTCTTTGGTCCTTAGCTTGTAAGGATTTTCTTTGGTTAGAACTATAGTACTACCCAAAATGTCTTTACTAGATTGTGATGTCCACTCCTATATAAAGAAAATTTTGTTCTCCTTCACTTTTGATGTGGGATAACCTAGTGGGCTCCTGGATAGTGAACACCTAGGGGTGTTATAATTAAGAATGACCAATATATAATGGATATCATTAATTAGAGAAAGAGCGGAACAAATATTACACAAATAGAGGATTTACGAAAGTAATAGAGATATTTTACTAGATTAGGAAGATTGTCATGATTCAACACCAAATGACACTTAGATTAAGAACCCACCTCATATTAAACCAAACTAAAATATCTATTAATACATAATTCCAAGTCATAATCTACTAGTGGTTTTGCTTTGTGAGATTCCTACATTATGACACAATCTTGACATTGAAGGATTTATGTCCTCGACTTAAATGCAATTACTAATTATATTATGGATCGTATTATAGAGATAATAAATTCGTTCTATTGGGTTGTCTATACGTCTTGCTAGAGAATGCTATAGAACTTTGGGTTAGGAAATAATAAACCCAAAGCCCAATATAATGGATCCTATTAGGTCACACAAAATACTTGGATCAACAAAAGAAACCTAGAGCCCGTAAGGGGCCCTAGGGTGGCCGGCCAAGAGGAAGAGAGAGGAGAATTGATTCTCCTCCTAACCTAATTATATCTATATATATTTGGTTAGGCAATAAGGAAATATACTAGATATCTTTCATTATTCTTCTCTCTCTCATATTCTTTCCAAAAGTCACAAAAACTCCATTAAAGTAGAAGAAGAATTTCTTCCTTCCAACTAGCATTGGTGGAGTGTTGATCCGGGTTGGTGGACCAAGTAGAGGAATCGCAATTGAGGTTCTTAATCCGGGTTAAGCTTTGTGGAATTCACGCTTCAAAGGTAAATTCCTAACTATTATGTGATCCTTGAATGTATATGCATGAGATCCTGTTTTAAGTGCTTATGAATTTGATTCATGAAATTCCGTTTAGAGTACTTATATAATCCTACAGTGGTATCAGTTTTAGCCTCTTGCATGTAATTTTTGGTCATAATAATTATGTGTTCTTGACTAATTTTAATTGATTAAGGGGATGAATTGAATTATGGATGTTTTGTTTAATTGGATTAATTAAATTTGATTTAATCTGCCTAATAAACGATTTTATTTTCTATAATTCGACCTAATTTTTTTTTTAATTATTCGAATTACTTTTATTTGGCCGAATTTTATGAAAATAAAATCATGAATTTCGAAATTAAAATTAAATTTTAGATCTCAATTTTTTCGAAAAATTCAAGAGTTAGATTTATATTATTAATCTGTTTTTTTTTCATATTTAAATTGTTTATGTATGATAAATTAATTCATGTGAAAAGAGTTTTATGTGAATTAGAGGTTAATACATATGAATAACGCTAAAATTAAAATAAAATAGAGATTTTATGTTAATTTCGAATATTCACATCATATAATTAATATGAATTTTCATATTTAAATTGGTTATGTATGATAAATTAATTCATGTAAAAGGAGTTTTATGTGAATTTAAGGTTAATTGATATGAATAGCCCTAATATTAATTAAAATGGAGATTTAAATTAATTTGCAGAATTAGGCATAAAGGAGTTTATGTTTAATTTTATTTTGATCACTAAATTAATTTACAAGAAGTTGTGATTTAATTTATTTCCCATAAAAGAAAAAAAAAAATAAAACAAAGGAGGGAAGAGGAGCTAGCCACGGCCGGGTGGCGCTGCCACCCTGGCCGGTGGGGCCACGCGTGGGCGCTCCAGGTGATCCGTGCGGGGGCTGCCGGATGGCAGCTAGCCGTGGCTTGCTAGCCACGTTTTTCTTGCTGCCATGCTTTAAAAAAAAAAATTTTTTTTTGGAAAATCATTAAATCGATTTTACGTATATTGAGCAAGATTTTCAGTTAAATATTTCCATAATTTTATTCTTTAATCTAATTAAAATTAGTAGGAAAGTATAATAGGATAGAATCTTTAGGTGGTTATGAATTACTTAAATGTTTTATCAACTTACCATAATTAAGAATATTTGATATTTTGATTGATGGCAAGTATAATATGTGATATTATGATGTGGCTTTTATATATTTTGATATAATTGCTATGTATGACTAGTATGGCCCAAATTAAGTTAGAAAATACGATCTCGCGCATCGTGATGTATTCTTGTAATTTTAAATACGATCTCGCGTATCGTTAAGTATTTTTGTAATTTATTTAATTTAGTTATTATTTAAATTATTTTGATACTTATGTAATCCAAAGACGAAGTCCATCAAGAGAAGGCCCATGGATAAGGTGGATGGAGATCCATGAAGAGTCCAAGAATGAGCCATTGATGATTAGCTCTTAGGATTAGGGGCCATACTAGATCATTTTATTTTCGCATTTTATTATTCTTTAAAATGCTTATAAGTTTATTGTATGTTGGTTGATGATGCGCTAGAGTTCACTAATTCATAACAACATAATAAACTTAGGTCCCGTAAATATTAAGGTTGCTTTTCCAAACATAAAGTACTTATCAAACCCTTAATTAATAGTAATAGGTCATGCCTCCGCAGGGTGTTATCATTAATTTTGGGAATATAAGATAAAATTGCGAATTTTACAACTTAGTTTGGTTGTCCTTAACAAAATTATCAAAAGCGTTTTGAATTTTGAAGCAAGAGATAGTTAAGCATGCGATGTTTATCCATCTAAGCAAGAGTTATAATTTGTTATAATTAGTATAAGAGTTTACTTACCTTGATAATGTAACATTAAAGATAAGGCCTCCGTCTGCTTAGTGTTGCATATTGATAGGATCTTGTAAAACACTTATTCAAATGGGACATTAAAATTGAATAGGTGATCAACCTAGAAACCTTTGCATGTTTTAGGTTACCTTATAAACATAAAATTGAACTTTGCTTTATTTTATGTCTGTAGATACTATGTCTAATAACAACAACAACAACAACAACTCCGGTTTCAACATTCGTCCTTTTCTGGAAAAAGGACAGACTGAATGGTGAAAATTTCCTTGATTGGGAAAGGACCTTATGACTTGTTTTGAGGTCTGAGGGTCGAGAGGATGTCATAGAAACCCCACTTCATGTGATTACCGATGAGTCAACCGAAGCGTACAAACGTCGTGCTAAGGTGCAAATGATAGTTCCTGTACCGATCACTTGCTTGATGATAGCAGCCATGGAGCCGGACCTCCAAAGGAGGTTCGAAACCAAGGATGCTTATACCATCATGGAAGAGCTGCGGGCTATGTTTCAAACACAAGCCCGAGTTGAGCGGTATGAGACTAATAGGGAGATACTTGAATGTCAAATGAAGCCGGGTCAAGCTGTTGGCCCCCATGTTTTCGCAATGATGGATCTTTTCGAAAACATGGAACGACTTGGATTCCCTTATAGGGTTGAGTTGGCACCGACATTATTCTCCACTCATTACCCGACAGTTTCAATCAATTGGGAATGACCTACAATATGAATGAGTCGAAAAGACTTTGCAAGAGTTGCATGGATTGTTGGTCAACGCCGATAGGAACATCCCTAAGGTTGAACCAAAGAAAGAGGTTTTGATGGTTCAAAAGGGAAAGGGGTTTCAAGAAGAAATGGGCAGGAAAGAAGGACAAAGGCAAGCAAGTTGCCACTGTTGCTTGAAAAACCTAAGCCAACCGCCAAGCCAAAGGTCGGCTGCGGAAAGCAAGTGCTTCCATTGTCACAAGATAGGACACTTGGAAGAGGAACCGCCCGGTATACTTGGAGGAAAAGAAGTCTGGGGCTTCCACTTCAGGTATATATGTTATAGAAATCAATTTGACTTCTACTTCTTTATGGGTATTTGATACCTTGTGGTTCTCACATAGTTAATGATTTGCGGGGACTAAAAAGAAGTAGGAAGGCGGCAAAAGGCGAGGTAGAGCTACGCGTTGGAAATGGAGCACGAGTTGCTGCACTTGCCATAGGAAACTATAGTCTACACTTGCCATCCGGGCTTATTTTAGAACTAAATAATTGTTATTTCGTTCCTTCAATAACTAAGAACATAATTTACGTTTCAGTTTTGGATTCTCAAGGGTTTTATTTTGAAATAAAGAACAAGTGTTGTTCCATTTCTTACAATAATATGTTCTATGCCAATGCTAAATTGATAAATGGCTTATATGTGCTTGATAAGTCGTTACAAATCTATAACATAGATAGCAAGAAACAAAAATCAAATGATTCCAACCTAACCTACATTTGGCATTGTCGAATGGGTCATATAAACCAAAAGCGTATTCACAAGTTACAAAAGGATGGTATAATTCCATCATTTGATTTTGAACCATTTGATGTATGTGAATCATGCTTAATGGGAAAGATGACAAAATCACCATTTCTTGGAAAAGGTGAAAGGGCCAATGATCTTTTAGGACTCATACATACGGATGTGTGTGGTCCTATGAGCACAAAGGCAAGGGGAGGGTTTAACTACTTCATTACATTCATCGATGATTTGAGTAGATATGGATATATATACTTAATGAAACATAAGTCGGAATCTTTTGATAGATTCAAAGAGTTCCAAAATGAAGTACATAATCAACTTGGTAAGACAATAAAAGCACTACGATCCGATCGTGGTGGTGAATATTTGAGCCAAGAATTTGATGATCATCTAAAGGGTTGTGGAATTCTTTCACAATTAACTCCACCAAGAACACCACGGTTGAATGGTGTATTCGAAAGGAGGAACCGAACCTTGCTAGATATGGTTAGATCGATGATGAGTCTTGCTGATCTTCCGATTTCTTTTTGGGGATACGTCTCGAAACCCGCCGCACACACACTAAATAGGAGCCCGTCAAAGGCCGTAGAAAAGACTCCATATGAGTTATGGAATGGAAAAACTCCAAACTTGTCTTTTCTTAAAACTGCGGGATGTGAGGTCTATGTAAGCGGTTACTATCGACAAGCTTGCACCCAAGTCAGATAAATGTCTCTTTGTGGGATACCCAAAAGAGACAAGGGGGGTTATTACTTCTATAACCGTCAAGAGAACAAAGTGTTTGTTGCTCGTGATGGTGTCTTTCTTGAAAAGGAATTTATTTCTAGAAAGACAAGTGGGAGTAAAATAATTCTCGAAGAAATTCGAGATGAGCAACAAATAGACGTGGTTCACACTATGTCGGGAGACGGCCCGACAAGACGAAAGTCTAGTTCGGGAGATGATGTATTCAACGCATGTACCTCCTACCGTCCCAATTGAATCAAGTGAAGATCTTCAAGGAGTTGAAGAGAACTCTTTTCTTGATGCTCGGGCCCCGCGTAGATCTAGTAGAGAAAGGATTCCAAACAAGAGGTCTGGTTGATTTCCTGTTAGCCGAAAACTCTGAAATTATGATTTTGGAGAATTCGAGCCTACTACCTACAATCAAGCTTTGACGAGCCCGGACTCGAGAAATGGCTTGAAGCCATGAAATCCGAGTTAGACTCCATGTCCGAGAATAAAGTTTGGACCCCGGTCGACTTGCTAGTGGGGTTAACCCTATTGGATGCAAGTGGGTGTTCAAATTGAAAACAGGACAAAGATGGGAATGTCTATGTATATAAAGCAAGTCTGGTTGCAAAAGGATTCGAACAAATTCATGGTATAGACTATGATGAGACCTTTTCTCCGGTAGCAATGCTTAAATCAATTCGGATACTTTTAGCGATTCTTGCATTTTATGATTATGAAATTTGGCGGATGGATGTCAAAATCGCATTCTTGAATGGGTTCTTGAATGAGGATGTGTACATGACACAACCTCGAGGGTTTTGAGGATCCGGAAAATCCTAAAAGGGTTTGCAAGCTTCCAGAGATCCATTTATGGATTGAAGCGAGCATCTCGGAGCTGGAATCTTCGATTTGATGAAGCAATCAAGAAATTTGATTTCATCATAAGCGAAGAAGAATCTTGTGTCTACAAGAAGTTTAGTGGGAGCAGACTTAGTCTTCTTGGTATTGTATGAAGATGACATACTACTCATGGGAAATGACATACCAATGCTTGAGTCGATCAAGGAATGGTTAAAAAGTTGTTTATCTATGAAGGACCTGGGAGAAGGCGAGTACATACTGGGAATCAAAATCCATAGAGATAGGTCTCGAAGGATGATTGGACTAAGTCAAGAAACTTATATTGATAAGGTTCTTACAAGGTTCAACATGGAAAACTCGAAGAGAGGTTTCGTTCCCAAGTCACATGGCATATCGCTTAGCAAGAGTCGGTGCCCGATCGAACTTCGATGAGTTGAAGCGAATGAGTAGCATTCCTTATGCTTCGGCTATAGGATCTATCATGTATGCCATGATAAGTACTCGACCGGATGTTGCATATGCCTTGAGCATGTGTAGCAGGTTCCAAGCAAATCCAGGAGAAGCACACTGGATCTGCAGCTAAGAGCATCCTCGAAGTACTTGAGAAGAACTAAAGGCATGTTCTTAGTTTATGGGGACAAAGTGAGTTGGTTGTTGAAGGTTACACGGATGCAAGCTTCCAAACCGACAGAGATGATTACCGCTTTCAGTCGGGGTATGTCTTTCGTCTAAATGGAGGAGCAAAGTGAGTTGGAAGAGCTCAAAGGAAAGCAACTGTAGCGGGACTCTACGACGGAATCGGAATATTTAGCAACGATTGAAGCGGCTTAAAGAAGCGGTTTGGATCAAGGAAATTATTGACAGAGTTGGATATCGTACCTAGTGCTCTGGAAGGGGATTGAGTTGTTCCGTGATAACAATGGTGCTATGCGCAAGCAAAAGAACCGAGATCACATAACAAATCCAAACATGTAATGAGGAAGTATCACCTCATTAGGGAGATTGTTGACAGGAAGGATGTCAGGGATGCGCAAAGTTCACACGGATGAGAATGTGGGCGATCCGCTCACTAAACCACTACCTCAACCCAAGCATGAGTGTCACACTAGGGCTATAGGCTTGAAGCAAATGTTAGAGTGGCTTTAGATTGTACTAGGTTTAGAGAAACTTGTTACAATGTAAAGACATGGTTTTGCTATTTATGTTTATGAGAATAAATTTTACATTATTTAATTATTGGTTTAGTATTAAATAAAATGTCCAAAATATATCTTGAATTCTATGGTTTTGTCAAATATGTGATTTGATAAATGAAACACCATAAGTGAACGGAATTCATAGAATATTAAAAGTTCCTAATCTAAGTCATTAAACTGGACATGAATGACTTGTTAAAGGGATTAGCATATAAGATTGATTGATAGCACCGTTTCATGGGCTATAGAAACATAGAGATGTTTAATCAATCATATGGATATGTATAGTTGATACATAGTCGAACTAGACCTCGCTTAGAAGTTTTATAACTTCAAAAATTATATTAGTAGATTCCTTAAACATGAGTGGAACATTACTTAGCTCAATGATTGGTATAACTTTAATCTTGTCAAGCGTCAGTGCCGTAAAGGGGACTATAAAGGCAGCATTCAGGTTGTGCTAAAAATTGAGTGGGAGTATTGATTACCATAAGATTGAAAAGGTCCTCCTATAAAAGATAGGATAGGTGTCTTGGCCCCTTGAAGAGCGAAAATTGAAAAATGCATGGCCATGCTCAAATGGATCATTCGATGGTCATTTGTTTTGTCAATTCGAACTCGGATTTCAAGGATTAATTTGAAACTAGTATGGATGATATGTAAATATGATCATACTATCAAATTAAGACATTAAGAGACTTGAGGAAATTAAACATTGCACACTCGTCTCGGACAAGTGGGAGATTGAAGGATTTATGTCCTCGACTTAAATGCAATTACTAATTATATTATGGATCGTATTATAGAGATAATAAATTCGTTCTATTGGGTCGTCTATACGTCTTGCTAGAGAATGCTATAGAACTTTGGGTTAGGAAATAATAAACCCAAAGCCCAATATAATGGATCCTATTAGGTCACAGAAAATACTTGGATCAGCAAAAGAAACCTAGATCCCGTAAGGGGACCCTAGGAGTGGCCGGCCAAGAGGAAGAGAGAGGAGAATTGATTCTCCTCCTAACCTAATTATATCTATATATATTTGGTTAGGCAATAAGGAAATATACTAGATATCTTTCATTATTCTTCTCTCTCATATTCTTTCCAAAAGTCACAAAAACTCCATTAAAGTAGAAGAAGAATTTCTTCCTTCCAACTAGCATTGGTGGAGTGTTGATCCGGGTTGGTGGACCAAGTAGAGGAATCGCAATTGAGGTTCTTAATCCGGGTTATTCAAGCTTTGTGGAATTCACGCTTCAAAGGTAAATTCCTAACTATTATGTGATCCTTGAATGTATATGCATGAGATCCTGTTTTAAGTGCTTATGAATTTGATTCATGAAATTCCGCTTAGAGTACTTTATATAATCCTACGGACATTATATATCATTAGTATATGAGAAATTTATTTTTCAATCAAGATCCATTCAACTAATAATTGAAGTAGGAGAAGATACGGGATTGGTGTGAGAGATGGATTTCCAGATGGATTTCCTACATAAAGTAATTAAAGAGATAAAAAAAACACTTTGCAATGAGTGTCAATAAGAAGAGATAAAATTATTGGTTTAATATTGTATGTAAAAGGATAGAAGGGACATTTCGTAGTATTAGGTCATAATATATCCTACATATATATAGTGCTAGAGTTAACCGATTTGAGTTAACACAATTAATCTCCATTACTTGTACATGGTATCACATCCCTAGGTTCATTTTTTTCTCCATGTTTCCTTCTCTAGCTTCCTTTGGCGTGTCATTCTCCACGGATGATCTCTCATCCACGTTGACACGTGAACCACTACTTTGTGCCTTTAGCTGTATCGTCTATGTTGCAACCATCTTGTGGCTCTCTGGCTCATGCGAGTGCCGCCAGCATTCGTTTGTGTTGGCTGCTGGCTCGTTCATGCCCTGCCTATCTGCCCATCACTTTATCTGGCATGCCTTTGAGTCCCAACGCAATGCCGTCCATGGCACCATTATGTGCTTCGCCGCGTTTCCCCCTGGGTTCCTGATCCGCCGAAATGGTTTCTCCACCTTTGGGCCCTGTTCACTCGACTTTCTCCTTTGTTCCGCCGCCGGTATTCAGCCTCCTGGTGTCGCCCCAATGCTCACCAATTTGGTAACCATCGCTAGGGAGTGTAAGTTCGGTTTTGGTTTAGTTTTAGGACCAAACCAAAC